>JAFBJQ010040594.1:55531-530528 GCA_016785345.1 Trinectes maculatus | reverse complement strand
AGAGCAGGAGGAGGGAGAGGGAGAGGGAGAGGATCAGTCTGGCCGCACTGATGGTGCATTTGTCTACATGTATACGGAGCGTGTATCATGTGTGTAGCTTTGCAGTTGCCTACATGGGAAAGTGATGCTCCTTCCACGAGGAGCTGCACGGCATACATTCACCTAACCCCTCCCCAGAGCAATTTAAGAGCAATTTAGAAACACTTTCCTACTTTAATGCCCCTAACACTTCTGAGTATACACACACATACAGTACATAAGCACACATACACACATACATAAGCATGTAGTGTAGGGAGCAGGCGAGCAGAAAGCACAGGTCAGCAAAATGCTCTTATTAATAGCACAACATTTAATATGAGATTAATATTTAACAATATGAGTCAACTATAGGGAGAAAAGGAGAGAAATACCAGGGCTGTGTTTTTTTACTCCATCACATACTGGGTGAACTATGTTTTCCCTAAAACCACACTCCCCTGTATAGTGTGAGCCCTGCTCAGCTGGGTTTGAATATTAACACCCTGCAAAAACTCATTCCCTACACATACACACACACACACACACACACCGCACTCTCACCGAGCACGACAGTATTTTCGAGATGTTACTTGATGTGGTTTGGGCTTGTTCCAGAAGCCACCAAATCACCGCCAGGCGTGTTTCCATTATTTTTCAGCAGGGACCGCTGTAAAAAGTGTCGGAACTGAGAGTGAAGTGTAAAACACATTTACATTTGCACATCAGTAGATTCGCTTACTACACTGCAGGTTTAGTTTCTCTATTAATTACTCAATTAATTAATTACAACTAATTCCAAACTTTATACACTGTGGTTGTTAAGGCACTGATGGAAAAGTGTTGTTTTTTTCTCTATCAGGATTACAGCACAATAAACAGACTGTCCTTCACCAGGACAAACCTGACTCCAGACATCCACTCCACCAAAGAGCCCTACATGTTAAAGAGCAGAGTTTCCACTGGTGCACAACCCGAGGACATCACTGAAAAATGCAGATGAAAGTGAGTGAGTGGGGATCTGCCAGAGGTCTGACCCAGTCAACCTTGTTCAAGTGGAGCGGAGAGGAGCGGGAGCAATTTCCACTCGCCGCTTGAAGCAGTCTGTAATCACTTAGCTCCCAGCCGCTGTGGGCCTCTATCTGCTGCTGCCCACTGCCCATGCAGGGAAGAAAAACCTATTCGCTCTGGAGCGCGACTGGAAACGGGTTCGGTTTGTCTTATCGCCCCGCAGTTGCACTGTGGGCTGCTGCACTGCGCTTCTTTGCATTACGATGCAACGTGAAGTGAAATGTAGAGGCGGCGTAAATGTTTTACAAAGTCAAGTGGAAATGCAGATTCACCCGAGGCAACAGAGACTCGTCTGCTGAGGCCGAAAAGGTGTCAACTTGAGCAAATTAAAAAAAAGACTGCTGTTGCCCAAAGTTGCATGGCTCTTCTCCGGTAATGTACAGAGACAGGAGCGGAGAGGGAAGGAGGCCAGGAGGGAAAGGCGTGAATCATCCTGAGTTCTTGGTAAACTCTTATCTCTCGCGCAAACCCAGACACAGTTCGCACGCATGGAGCACGACGCGTTGTCACAGCAAGTGTCTGCGCTGGCTGTCTGTTAGAAAACACATCCGCGGGCTGTTTAATATACGGATGTGTAAAAGACGCAGACTGGAAAAACACACCAACACACCAATTTACACAAAATAAAGAAAGGAAAAAAAATGAATGTTGGAAACGCAACTGTATGCTTCAGGCAAAACCGCGATGCAGCATTATCTCCTCCATTGCTCTCTGATGTTACAGACATAGAGAAAACCAGTAAACCAAATCATATCATTAGTGTCAGGTCTCATGTCAGTCCCACGTACTGCAACAGCAAGTTCCCTGCTCTGTGTTTGGTTTGATATCTAAAGATCCTCGAACTCCATGTGGAGGAAAACATGAGCGATGCAGGACGATGTCAGAACTCAAGCTGTGGCATGGTTATTAATATGAATTTAGAAATCTTTACAAGAAACACAACAAGGGCTATAGCCGTGCTAATGAACAAAAGGTCACTCTGATAACAAGATGCATTTCCGCACAAACATTCCGGCCGCGCTTCCATCCAGCATATCTGATGACCTGTCTCCTCCATGCCACAGCTAACCCTGACATACAAGCATATCCACAGGTCGCCTGCATCACTCTGCCTCAGTGCAACTGCCCATGAGCAAGGCGTTCAGCCCTCGGCCGCTGCAGCGAGAGCATCTGAGAGGACGACAGGAGGAGACTGCAGTCACACGTTCTTGTCTCTAGGTGTTTAAGTGAATCGGAGTGTTGCTGTAATAAAAGCCAATGTGCTCAGTTGACTTTCCCCTGGATGAATAAAGGTTGATACCCTATAAACGCTGATGACTGATAGGAACACTCAGAGAGATTATATAGCGCTGGTAGCCTTCACACTAGGCCGCGAGGAATCCGAGAGAGGAACTGGAAAGAGGAGATACTATTATAATGGGAATAAATCAAGCTACTCACCGGGGTCTGAAAATGAGACCTGACGTGGACCATAAATCTTTCGGGATGTAAATAATGTGCGACCAGAAATTAGATACTGGAACTTTGATATTAGATGACAGGACTACAACAACTTAAAGACACTTGTCATTTTTTACCTTTAGGGGGAAAAAAATGTACAAACTCTACAAAAAAGATGAAAACAGAGAGAGAGAGAGAGAGAGAGAAAATTATAGCGAGCAAAGGAAAGGGGAGAGAAAGAGATGTTAATGCAGACAGTAGATGTAAGAGTGAGTGAGAGAGAGACAGGGATTATGGGTGCTTTTCTTTTGCAGCCTCATCACAAACAAATAAGCCGATAGTCATGAGCGAGCCAGGCAATTAATATTCAAGGAATTAGCTTTCTTTTATTTAAAAAAAAAAGCAGGAGGGGGATTTAGATTCCCTCTTTTACTGGGATCCATTTTTGAGGTAAGGCTATAAACAGCTTGAAATCACTTTGACAGCTTGCTCTTTCTCATGGAGCACACACACACACACACACGCACACACACACACATGCACACACACGCACACACACACCATGGGGGATTTTAATTTCAACCTGTGAAACTGTAATTGCCTCTCCTGTAAGAGGCAAAGGATTGTGGGCAGACTCTTTCTTCTCTCTCTTCACCACTGTTATACATTTATTGTTTTTTTTCAAACTTGCTTTCCATTCTTCCATTTCTGTCCGAGCCTGTCGTCTTTTTTTTAAAAAAAATTATTTCTCACCCTCTCCCGTGCTCAGATCTGTTTGTGTCACGGTGATGAGGAGAGCAGACATTGAATTAACTGGAGCTACCAAAGAGTGAAGGAGATCAGGAAGAGGAAGAAGAGAGAGGGACGAGGGAAGTGAGGATGAAAGAGAGAAGGAGAGGTAACTGCTCCCTCTTATCAGGGCTTTACAGTGAAAGTACTTTGTCTGTATAAATGTGTGTATTTGCGCATGTGCATAGTGGAAGTGACAATAAATTAAGAATGAAGACATGATAATACGAGAGAAAGAGAGAGAGAGAGAGAGAGAGAGAGAGAGAGAAAGGCAGAGGACGAGGGGGAAGAAAGAGTGATGAGCTTCTGCTGCAGTGTTGTTATGCAACGTGCCATGTTTCTCTCAGTCAGCAACAAATATGCTGGCGTGTCAGTGTCAAACATTATTGACATGACGCCTTGAAAGAAATGACATCAAACGTATTGACAACAGAGGATGAGACAACAGAGAAAGGACCAGGTCTAATGGAGATTTCCATACAGTTTGTACAGAGGACACTCATGTCGTCACTGTACTGACTGTAAACCTGGTTTAAGTTCATGTGAACACAATCAACAAACACGCTGACTGTAACTTTTTTTCCACATGATGCTTTTGAAGATGACACAAGCCATCGACTTGACTCTCACCGTCCTGAAAAGGTCCATTCAGTCCATAATGTGTCACTATGATGTGGGTCAAACAGTGTGACAGGTCTTCAGTTAGTGCTGCTGCCATTATAAGTCACTTTGTGCAGGAAACCATCAGAGATCTCAGTCTCTGTGACTCTCTCTCGTTCTCTCTCTCTCTCTCTCTCTCTCTCGTTCTCTCTCTCTCTCTCTCGTTCTCTCTGACTCTCTTTAATGTACTTTTATTGCTCTTTAATCACATGATAACACCCTTTCCTTCACATACACATATCCCGCACTCCTTCCATATCACTTCTTTCTAATTAGGGTACAATATATTACTTCTGCCATCATTTACAGGCTCTGCTTAACCTGTGTGTGTGTGTGTGTGTGTGTGTGTGTGTGTGTGTGTGTGTGTGTGTGCATGAATCTGTATAAATCCATTAAACATCCGTTGACAGCCTCCTTCTGAAATCCAAACATGTCTTTCTATTGATTTCCCCTCTCACTAAAGATTTTATGACAAGGTCATATCAAAATATGGAGGGCGGGGACGACTGACTATCGGGTATAGTGCTTGCAATTACAAGCAGGTGATGACAAAGTTTTAAAAGAGATGCCAAGTTTATGACAGTAGTGTGTGTGTGTGTGTGTGTGTATGTTTTATGAGGCGTATCAACACATTACAGCCGTACTATCACCTGAGAATGAGAATTTATTTATATGGACTGATGTTTTCCAGGAAATGTACATGTCACGCTTTTTCCTTTGGAGAGCAATATATTATTATATTTGTCATTTTTTCCTCAAACCTCCGTATATTAGGTGACTGAGTGCAGCTATATTGGTACGGTTTGATGCACATATGCAAACTGTTTACAGTAACAATTACAGGTAGTAGAACTTGGTGGAGAATTTTTGTTTGGAAAAAGATTATTATCTTTCAGGAACATTAGCCCTGGCTCACCCTTAGAAAATAGTAATCTTCCTGTGAGGTTGTCATTAAACATTAACAATGTAGTTATGGAAATGAGCATTGTTTCATTTGTGGACAGCACCACGAGAACACTTCACCATGGCAACAAAGTAGCCCTCCAGAGTCCAGGGAATGCATAGTTATTTCCATGACAACATCATTAAAAAGTTTCATGGCTGCCATCTGAAGTGCTCTAATAAACATTAGCAAAACGATAACAGCCGTGAGACCTTTAGGTGACTTCTCACTTTTTTTGTAATCCTCATTTAATGGCTACAATGCACATTCCTGCTGTTTGATGAAGAAATGTTAGAATAGCTCACACGGCTCATTAAGCATTAACTTGCTTAATGTCTTATACTGTGATAATGAGCAGTCTCCTCTCAAAGTTACTTTTTTTGACAATTCTAAAACATGACTTTTCTGTCTGCCAATTTCCTCGTGCGAAAAAGAAAAAAAGGAAAGTTTTTCGCTCAGTTATATTTGCTTTAAAGCACAATGTTAGTGACTGCAGTCAGATAATACCTGGCTACTTTTAAGCACGGGTGTACGCAGGTGTCCATAAACCCACAATCACGTTTCCCTGAACACAGCTTAACAAATGAATCTCATCTTCTTCTCGCCATCTATTGTATTTTATTAGATGCATCTATTTTCTTGGATCACGCAATGAAAATGAAACGCTCCCGGAAAACTTTTTTTTTTTACAGAGTTGCTGTGCTTATTGTCTTGAGAGATGTTGTTGGTCACACTGAAAACTAATATTACGCCAACGTGCCATATATTTACTTTATTCCAGACACAGGAGTCAGATGAAAATGAAATTCTCTCTAAACAAATGGCATGTCAAGAGACATTAGAAGAATTTGTCAAAGCTAAACAGAAAGTAGTGATGTTTTAAACTGTCTTCAAACTCACAACAGCTTTTAACACAAGTAACACTGTGGTTTGTGTTGCCACGTCTCCATGTGCTTATTAAAGAGCTTTCAAGTACAATGTGTAAAGCTAAAATGTTGACTTTGGTCCTTCTTCCCACTGGTGAATACAAACACCCTGACTCCCTCAAAGTCAAAGATGTGTGAGCCCATCAAACACACACACACACACACACAAACCACAGACCCATTCAGACACACAACAATATACACACTAAAACATTACTGGCAAGTCACCAAGACTTTCAATAGAGCCAATCTCTCCTTCACACAGCAGGCTGTGAATTCCCAGTTTGCTTTGCAACGACAACGGGGTGTGTGTCTAAGTGTGTGTGTGTGTGTGTGTGAGTTTGTGTGTGTATGCAGATAAAGACTCAACAATCAGAGAATGCAGGCAGTAGGGCCACTAAAGTAAATGCTCAGACGAAGCTGGCATGAAGACTTGCACACACACACACACACACACACACACACACACACACACACACACAGCATGTATGATTAGGAATGGATATGCTTGCCAAGTCATTTTCCTCTCTGTTCCTGAGGCACTGAAGTGCTTAGCACACAGAGAGCAGACTATAGAAATGGAAAGGCAGGGTGCGACGGGTGGGAGACGGAGACACAAGGAGACAAAAGCATGTTGGTCACCAAAACTACAAAACTGTAACGTCACCATCCTTATGGGCTCCGATTTCCATCCCCAAATTGTATTTGGGTTTGTTTGCAAGAACAACACACAAAGTTTCATTTAACACAGGTATAAACAATATATCATATTATATAACTCAATAATCATAATGCTCCTTGCTGCCTCCTCAGTCAATAGCAAGTCACAACTAAGATTTAAACTAGGTCAGTTCAACTGCCATTAACAATTATCTGTTTTACAGCCACAGTAATAAAAAAAATGGGTTTATTGATATATGTAAAACATAAGGTGCACAGTAACGTAAAGCTCCAGTTACAAACACACACATACTAAATCCCCCCACACTGACGCAGTGAAGTTTAATTTGGCAGAAATGTTGATTTATGATCGGTTAATCATTTATTACAATGTTTATTTGCTGTCTCAGAGCAAAAGAGCTTCTAAAGAGACATGTGGACGTGTAAGTTACACAGACTGTGCACGGGCTCAGTAGTCTGTAATGTACGCATGTTGCAGGAGACGGAACAAATACTGATTTAACAGTCCTGGTTTCTCTGTTTCTACAAACTTAAACAAAGCCAGGGTTGTGGCTGCTAATTAGGGCAGTAACACACACACACACACACACACACACACACACACACACACACAAATTTAATTGACATTGTTTCAGCCAGGCCTCAGTTGTAAGCTAGTGTCAGTCACTGCTGCTACTCTGAGTCTGCCCTCAGGCAAGGTAGGTGTGCACACACACACACACACACACGCACACACACACACACACACACACACACGCACACACACACACACACACACACACACACACACAGTAGCTTTTGTCTCTGAATGCATCTCATGTCAACTAATATCAGCACTAAAACACATGTGATTGAAATGCTTTCGTCCTATAAATATTTCAGAAGCACCTTCAACATTCTCGCCCTGTGAACTCGCAACAAGCTGCTGCAGCCGGGGAGAGAAAACACAGGGAGAAAGATGTATTTTTAATGGAACAGGTTGACAGCACGATAAACTCGCTGAGCTAATTTCGCCGCAACTTGGCAAATTAAACATTGTAATTAAGTCTTGTTTTTTGTCTCCTTACCGATCGCTTACAGAAAACAAGAGCTCACAGCAAACCTTACCAGCTGCCGTAAATTATTTTTTTTGTTTCTGTTCTCGCTTTTTGGTTCCCTCATGGCTCCAACTGTAACGCCTCCAGTATATTGTAAATATAAGTATACAAGTACAGAAATCTTTAATATGTATTCTGTGCAATAGCATTGCTTCCCTTTTAAGATTTATACTATGCATCCTGCTATATGAAGCCTTTTGGGCAAACACTTGAGCATGAAGCTTCAGCAAGTGCATGGGGGGGGTGGTGGTGGTGGTGGTGGTGGTGGGGGGGGGAGTCTGGGCAAACACTTGAGCATGAAGCTTCAGCAAGTGCATGGGGGGGGTGGTGGTGGTGGGGGGGGGGGGGGGGGGGGGAGTCTACTGTGTTAAGCAGAAATGAAAAGGTCACACTCTGAGAAGGTGGCTAATGAGAAGCCCGATCAGGCAGCGGCTAATGTCAAGAATCTCTGCATTAGCTTCAGTCGTGTCACTTGGTGGCATCAATTCATTTGTCTACCAGTGAGTTCGTGTCACATACCAGGTGAATATTTGAACCTGACTGAAATGAAAGTTTGATCCAGAGTTGAACGCGTTTTCCTGGATTTCTCATCAGCACAGTATGAAGGGTAAAGACTTGTAAACAGTTCACAACACCTGTGGTGCACAACCTGACTCGTGGGGATTAGGATGCTGTTCATGTTTGGATATCGTTAATTCATTCTTCATTCATTCAGTATAGATTCTTGCAATCTATACTGCATATAGGCGTATTTATTGTCTTTGTTGTTATACAAATAACATCTGTTGTTTTGGCGTTGCATCCTGTGGATTCAGTTTGAACTGCACACAGCTGATGGCAGATGTCATTGTGATGTTTTTATTTACACAAACGCATCAGAGAGGCTGCACTACTCACAACAGGCACTGAGATCACTGGTGGAGAAAACAATGTGGACTGTTAACAGGCAGCATGAAAGCACATTATATTCTACCTTTGAACAGACAGAATGATATTCATTACATGTGGTTATGATCAGCCTGCTAAAGAGGCAGCAAATGTTGCGTAGCTGTCGAGCTCTTGGCCTGTATTTACTTTGTCTGTTGTGTCATCAAAGGCTAGAGACACATGTGTTGTGTTTTCCTCCAGTGTGGCGTTCCACATCAACAATCTGCTCTGCGACGGTTCTCTGAGGAACAGTTGGTTCTTTGGATGAGTTGGAATTTTTGTGGTTCCAGCAGCTTCACAGCTGTCACAGATTTCTCCGCCCACTCTAACACTGATCAGCTCTCTCACCACATTACCTGCCTTCATAACATTGTCTATGTCAAAATGTGGCCCCTCAACCTTTTCTTCTGTCCATATGACTCATCCAGGTGAGCTGCGTGTTTCCTGATATAACGATGCAGGTCTATCCTGACAAACTGACAAGGCTCTCTGGTTTCTTGCCTTCAACAAAATGATCATTTGATTGTTCCTGAATAGAAAGTCAGACAGAAACTCTTGTATGTACCAGTTGTCTGGTTCTGATCAAGTTCTCTCGGGATGGAGGTCCTCCCCATTTGGTTTTGACGTTCTGAAATAGTCTAAATAAGTTACTAACTTCATAAACCCCGCCCCTAAAGGACCAACATGTGTTTGGATGTAATGAAAGCCAAAGCCCTCGAAGTTTAAGATACTGAAAATGAAATGCCACATAGACGAGAGATGTAGGCAAATGCAGGCATTTTCGATCTCCAGTGCATTTGTCTTATGTCCAAACACGCTCCGTTTCACATCAAAAGGACATCGCCATGCCGGTGACAAATTGACAACAGCTGCGACTGAGACAAGAATTCAGAAACTCCTGCTTTTATTAGAAACAACTGAAGTGAATGATGCGAAGTGAATAATGATCTCCTTTCTATGGCGCCCGCCTCAATATTTCATAATAAGTGAGGATCTCCCAAACATAAAGGGTGTCGCTGCATCCATATTTCATTGGAGAACACTGCAGTGTAACTGACATACACAGGGAGGAAATGTGCTTACAAAGCATCAAAAGAACTGTCACACAGTATGGATGGCTGCAGAATAATATAGGCCACTGCTGGATGGATGTAACAAGCTTCATAGCTACACGCATCATTTGATCACATAACACAAAGCCAGAGCGAGTGTCTATGTGTAAGACACGCATCATTTGATCCGGTAATATAAAGCTTTGGTGCCTGTGTTTGTGTGCAAGTTTGCTTGACGTGCATCATTTGCCCGTATGCTACAAAGTTGCCGAATGCTGCGAGCCTGTGTGTGTGTGTGCGTGTGTTTGTGATGTGCATCGCCTTGGTAAGAAAAAGTCAGGGTACATCTGTGTGTCAACGTCAAAGTGTGACATGCATCATTTACTTAGATAATACAAAGCTGGTGTGTGTGTGTGTGTGTGTGTGTGTGCAGGCTACAAACTGTGGTATGTCTAACAACAGGACTCTGAATGAGAACGATGAGACCTGTTTCTCTTGAACCACATACACACATCCTCACACAGAAAGCTGCACCCATGCTGGCTTTCTGCTAAATTAAGCATCAGAGGAACCTACAATACATTAGACAGCACAGGCCTGTGCAGAGACACACACATACACACAAACACACACACACACACCTTCTGACACAGAAACAAGCTCACAAACAAGCTTAGAGAGACACCTGTGACAAGGAATATATGCAGGGCATGTACACACACACACACACACACACACACACACAGAGACAGATAAAAATGCAGACATAGTGACACAGACATATGTGCCAGTGAAATGCGACATATAAACTGGGGCATGCATTATTAACTGTCTGAGATTTCAGAGCACATGTAAGAAAAGGCAGAATATGAGCGATACAGAGCGCTGTAGAGAGACAGGGACTGTCCTATGTTATTTCTCTAAGACTGTTTCAGTGGTAAAAATGTCTGCAGCTAATTTAGAGAACAGGTTAATGAATTCACGCATAGTGATTTTGCACTTTATTAAAAAGAGTTATGATGGTTCTTCAAGAACACAAACGTCCACATGTCACAGGGTCAGTCCACCTGAATTGCAGAGAGATTCTTTTGGATACAATAACGGGTAAATAGTGAGCATAAGCAACTTATAACTAATCAGGTAAATTAACATGTAGGTTACAAATTTAATTTTGTCAAATTTTAAAATGGGGTCTCAGTAGTAGACAATAGTTGGAAACCTATGTGCTTAGCCCACTAAAACATGCTGGAAACGAAAGAAAGACTCTGTAACTCAGCAACTGCACAGTGACAGTTTAAACATCTTCAGATTTTGTTATGGTTCTGCTGATTTTAATACTAATCTCCATGAAGTGTTTTCCAGAAGGTGAGTCGGCTTAATTTATCTGTGAAACAGCTATGAGGTTCAAAACACTAACGTACCAGTCTGTGGCAAACGACACCAAGCTGCAGTGACCAGTGAGCAGTAGAAAGAGTTGGCCCTTTGAAAACGCTCAACTCGGACAGTCAAGGAAAATATGAAACCGAATCTGCATTTAAAATTGATTTCAGTTAAAGTTTAAAATAGTTAGAACTTCATTTGTACCAAACGTGTGCATATAAAAACAGTTTGCAGATGTGTTTATTTTCACTTCAGTGACTAAAAAAAGACACAGACTTCATTTGGAGCTGTTTAACAGAGTTCAAGTTGCAGAACAGAGGAACAGGACTGCAAAGTGGTGAACTAAACCCTTTAATGAAAAAAGTCAAAACTCTACTAAAATCAAAAATCAGAGTGTTACACAGGATCTAAGCAAGAAGCACTTTAGTTACTGTATTAATACGATGCTCGCGCCCCTCTGATGCCTCTGTCCTCTCCTGCGTTCCCAGTCCTCTTGGGGCACAGATGCTCCATCATAACAGTTTCTCCAGAATAAAGGCCAAGACAGCTGCAGCCAGTGTGAGCCCAATCCCCAGCTTCGTCAGGATTTCCCTGTCTAGATTGCGAGAGCCGATAAACAAAACGGATGAGGAGGGCGGAGATGCAGGACCTCGAATCTGTTGGTGTGAGAGGAAACAGACAGAATTACAACCACTTCAGAGTGAAATCAAGAGAGAAAGAGATTGTCAGTGTGTCCTCCTCCACCACAACAGTGATATAAAACTACACTAGTATAGGTGATAGTCCAGACACTAAGCTCACTGTACTTCAGTCAAAGTGCACGGTAGATGTAAACTGAGACGAAGGTCTTCATACTTACAGATTAACGTGTTAAGGCGTTAATCTTTATTTAATGTGTTTCCTGTGTGGATGCTCCCGTCATGTTTCTCCACGTGGAGCAAACCTGTTGGAGACGATGTGCTTCCGATCGGTCTTCAGCCAAGTTCACATTAATGATTTTCTTGTGATGGAGTTTTGCAGTTGTCGTTATAAAAACGACTAGTGACGTGAGTAACACAGTGTGCACTAGTACAAAATCTTAAATCTTGTAAAACACATGTGAGAAGAGACTCAGGAAATGACCAGATATATTTAATTCCACTAGCAGAAATGGATTTTCGAAACACAAATTAACAGACATGTATTTCTGCTTTTTCTCTCTAGCAGACCCATGTTGGAAATTTGCTTGGATAACTGTGTCTTTATGGAGTTTACACATAGTGATTGGCGGCTATTGGCTATGACTCACAAAAAAAATGTGTAGCGTGAACCTGGCTGAAGTGTATTGTGCTATTTAAAAGACGTGTACCGGTAGGCATAAAAAGGGTTTGACAGTGAAAGAAAGAAAGAAAAAAAGAGCAGTACTTAAGGAAAGGGGAGCTGGGGAGAGAACAATAAACTCAGGGGATTAGATGTAAACAAATATCTGGAGTTTATTTTGCCATATTGATGAAATGAACCATTTCTATAAAATAGCTCTCTCAAGTCCAGAGGTGGTTACACTGCCCTTCACGGATCATTGCTGTTAATCATTACCTGTACACTTAGAAATATATCTACTGATGCCACTTGATATTAGGACCCTCTGAGTATTATGCGACAATTTAGGAGAGCAAAGAGGAATCAGTACATCATTCCCTCAACGTTCCCTCGCTCTCTTTTCTCTGTCCTCTTCCGCTTTCCAATTTTCATTTGGAAATTATTACTGACGCAACAATAAACAGAATTTTAAATTCCCTGCTAATGTCAATATTTTGCAGATGAAAGTGTTCGGCAAATGATCCATTTGCTTATGCAAACGAGCACATTTCAATTATGATGCAATTATATCTATGTAAAGCAGTTTTGTACAGATTCAATTATTTACAAAGTGCTGTCTCGTGATTCACACTGATGTTGAGAAGGTGTTCAGTGACATGGTCAGGGAGACATAAAAACAGAAACTAAAAGTTAGCTGTTGCCACACCGTGTACAGCTGTGACGAGTGAAATGTCAAAAATAAGCTGACATCTTTTTTTCAGTTAATAACACTGTTAATATAATTCAGCTGGTAACACTGAACATTGATAAGCAGCCCCGTTCCCAACCAGCCCCCACTCTCTACTCTCTCATCGATCATCATTTTGTTTGATTACACATTTATTTCGTTTTTTCTTACTGTCTGACAGTGGAGACCTGAGGTGTGAGTTCGAGCAAAACCAATTGACTGCTAAATAAATAAATAAGATGTGGTCTTTTTTAATTTGAGCATTGAGCAAATTGGATGGGAGAGCCAACACTTGTCAACATCTCTGGGTGGAGTGGAAATCGATCTGGATGACCTTGTGGTAGTTCCTATATGTCTCCTCCTGCATGACAGCCGCTAAAATGTCTTATCACCAAGAAGGAAGGTGCGCACGCTGATATTGAGCAATTGATCAGCGGCTTTCTGGAATGACCTTTAATCAAGTTCAATGGGGATAACTATAAGAGGTTTGGCTCTGATATTTACCAAAGTTAGACTGATTCCATCACTCTCTCTCTCTCTATCAAGTCTAGTCTTCTGTTATCGTTTCTTCATTTGATCTTTCATTCTCAAGCTTTTACACCAAACTTAGATCCATCACCAATAAACACAATTTTCTTGTTTCTCACAATGAATATAATCCCTATTCTCCATTACGCTGCCATCTTGTTCAAGAAAAAAGTTTCAACATAAGTGCGAAAACTCAATAAATCAGCCGTAGAAGCTGTAAAGAATTTGTATGCACATCTCCTGCACGTTTGACCAAATGCCCAGAGAATACAAATATGACAGATTTTGTGAAATGCGAACACATGCCTGCATGCACAATATGTATTTCTACATAAGTGAAAGCGCACACCTACACGTGTTGCATACACATGGCTGTATGAATGAGCAGCTGCATGGTGGAAGCACCATGCTGCTCTATCCTTCACTTTCTGAACACCGCCTCGCCACCCACTCTTCTCTTCACCCTTGGCGCAGAATGCTTTTCTGTGTTGCCGCACACAATGGTGGATGGATACTATGACCGACAACGCCTACATGACACATCCATAGTTCATGTACGGTAACTTCAGACAATGGGTACAGAGAGAATCAGTAACAGAGGTCTGGCTGACACATCCACATTTGCCTAATGTTAGCATCATTGTTTGAGTTTCTAATGGTGAAACGGATACACTGTTTAGTTGATGTTTAGAAGCCTGAAAAACAATAAGGCCGCTTTTTGTTTGGAGTCTATAGTGACGCCTCGTGTACTGAGGCTACAGTCTTCTGTAGCGCCTGCAGGTTCACTTCCTGTTTATGGCCCTTTGCTCGTTCCCTCTATCACTACAGTCTGCCTTCTCGAGAAAGGGTTGACAATTGCAGAAAACCGTTTAATACGATAAACAAGAAAAAGAGATGGAAGTTGCTTTTTCATTGTTCATAACCTTTATAGCCATGAATAAATAAGAACGGCTGAATGTAAACAGGAAAGCTTCAATTAGATTAATGTGATACTGCGTAATTATCTTGCTGCTGCTAAAAAGAAAACAACTAGGATGGATATTTGATATAAAGTACAACAAAAGAAGAAGCGTTAAAGCGTTAAAGAAGTGTTTTTTTAAAAAAAAGTTGAGCAAGTTGGGCCAACTTATCTGTCTCTCTGCAGGTGTCTTTATCAATGGGGTGCCGAGACAGAGACTGAATCGTACAGTCTAAAATCTATTACGAGTAGGGAGGATAAGTGAAAATCCAAGTGCTAGTAGGTTCATGTCAGCACAGTGGGAGATAAAGAAGGAGAGGAGTGGAAAATAGAGGAGACATGAGGGAAGTGTGGAGAGTAAGAAAGGAGGCAGGAAAAGATGAGAGAATTAGTAATCACCAAAGCTGAAAGCTGGCTTGAGATACTGCATATGTCTGTGAGAGAGAGAGGGGGTTACCATGTGTGAGTGTGTGTATGTGCGTGTGGGGGTGTGTGTGTAGGCCTGTGGAGGATAATGTCTGCTCTCAGCATTAGAACACTGCAAAGTAATAGCTCTATGCCAGGAGTAAAGAGAGTCTCACACGTCTGGATGCTTTTCCCCTCACATCCAGGACTCTCAGTTTTTTCACTTTTTTCACAATTCACTTTTCTTAGAATCTCAAATTCACACTGAGATACACAGAGACACGCACAACACGCCCACAAAAGCCAAAGAGCACAATGTACTGTGGTCACATTTCTCGCATGATCCTCACCAGCTGTCAGTGTCATTCAAGACACACTGTGTGTGTGTGTGTGTGTGTGTGTGTGTGTGTGTGTGTGTGTGTGTGTGTGTAAACAGATACAGTGACAGGCCTTAGTCATGGGTGATGTGACAAAGCCTTGTTGACAGTAAAAATGGGCTGCGGCTATATTTGCAAACTGGACAAAAGGGTTTGGACAAAATATAAAAGTGATTATTGATTATGTTTCTGGCAAAGATACTGAAACAAATGTTGAATATCACTGAATCACTGACCTCTGTCCCAGTACACAACATCAGGTGGACGTTACAGCAAACAACACACACAGTCAAAAAGGCTCACTGAACTTAAGACAAGAATGTATAACACACACACACACACACACACACACACACACACACACACACACACACACACACACACACACTTTGTTACCATGTTCATCTGTCATCTATATGCAATGCATCCATGCTGAATGAACCTACGCACCCCGACTCAAGCCATCACAGACACACAAAACAAAATAAAACGTGATCGCCAACATATAACAGAAACTATACAGAAAGTTGATCCTTTATTCTTTTAAATAAAAAAAATGAGTATGAGTATTAATCAGTAAATTACATTTTGTTTGTGTTGGATTTATTTTTTCTTCTTTGCAGCCATCTGGGAAACACACCAACACCCACTCTGAAACTATAATTTGTGGATATAGTGTGTTGTATCCACAAATAGCTTTACAGTTAAAATACCTGCATACAGAGCAACATTTCATGTGTGTCCGGTTGAATGCCATGTGTGCATGTATGTGTCAAACACATGGCAGGCACTATTATAAACAGCAAAGACATGAGACGTTTACAGACACTTTAAAAGGGTATGGAGGAAAAACATGGGCATAACATGTTAACACACACACACGCAAAGTGTAAAAGCCTACAAGTGAACATTGTCCCATTGTTGTAGAAACTATCAGCAAAATGAAAGACAGGTGAATAACATGCAAAACATGTCAAAGTAAAAGGCCAGATTTTATGGCTGAGCTTTAGATATGTGGTGGATTTTATTCAGTGAAACTAAATGACATTTCTGTCGTTATTTAATGCCAAGTTCCATGTTCAGAAATGTGCTGCAAATGTCTATGTACTGATGGTTTTCATGCAAGTAGCACAAGGTATATTTATTTGTTTTTGTGTCTCCGGAAAAACAGAAATAATTAACTGTTAAGACACACGTGCCCCAAACTGCAGCTGTAACGGTGATGAGACAGCATGTTGATCTTACTCTGAGAGTCAGATAACATTAAAAATAATACACAAAAATAACTTTGCTCAGATAGGTTTGTTTACAAAGTCGACACCATGGAAAGACTATTTCTGTGATGACACAGAAGGAAAAGGCCAAAAATATGGCCTCTTAAAAGATTACTCAGTAACTAAACATGATTTCTGACACACAGCTGTTGGCTAAGTGCTTTATTATTTACATCCTCGATCTGTGGTTCAAAAGCAAAGCTCAGTGCAAAGGGCATTTGAAAACATCAGACAATTTAAATAAACGCAGCAGAATGAGTAATGTCATTTGACATGTTGGGTAAGAATCCTGAAAATAGACGTGATGATTCTGATGGCTTAACATTCATTCCTTTGTTCCTATGATTTTGGTTCCTCAACTATACACAAAGCACAAACCTTGTAATGCAGTTTGACATGCAAAATGAAATGCTTAAAATAGCTATGGCTGCTGTTTGAAGGCACAACAGACTAGGGAACTAGCGAGTAGGCAAGTCATGCAAAGGCCAAGCAAAACCTTTTGACATTTTACATGACGTTTAAAAATAGATTTGAGAGGATCAACTGAATCAGAACAGGAGAAAGAAAATAAAAGAGCCCCATCTGCAATTTGTGTTTTTTTCCTGACGACAAGTAAAGATGACAAACATGTGCACATAACGCAACATCAAAGCAACAATCCATAATAGTTGCATATCAACACAGAGCAATTCAATTGTTTGGTACGAAACACAACATTTTGTATGAGCATTATGTCTGTTTGCGTCTACACAATCGTTGTGTCTCATACAGCCTGGAGCTAATAGGACTCTGCCAGACACATTGATGGGTTTGTTCACTGGTGTACACGTGTACATACAATGACTGATGTGACTGTGTGTGTGTGAGTGTAAGTGCATGTGTGTAAGCTTTGTTTTACCAATGAACCTGTAGCGTCTGCACTTATTTACTATGATGCAAAACACCAGCACTTACATCCACTCTGCCCGTACTTGAAAATAATAAATTGACCAACTCAACATAGTGTTTGTGTGAATTTACATTTCACACCAAACATAAAATACATGAACTCAAACACTGGAGGGAAGATGTGTGTAAATTAAACATGGGACGAGTCAAAGGGAGAAATGGAGAAAAAGCAGTGAAATATAGGAAAACGAATGACAAACAAAGAAAGGTTAGAAAACGAGGAAAGGAAACGTTAAGTTAGCTTTCATGGATGGACTTTATTTACTACTTCTATTCCTTCCATCTCTCTCTCTCTCTCTTTCTTTCCCTTTCTCTTTCAGCTCGTTCTTTTCTCTTCTGTCTTTCATACAAACTGTCAATTTGCTGTCATGTGGACGGAGCAGAGCTTCTCCTTTCCCCTATTCTCTCAGTCTCCTTGAGAAAGCATGCAGTGAAAGGAGCTGATTATTAAATGGCACTCGAGCTGCTCTCCTGTCTCCCATTTCTCCCTCTACCTTGCTCTCTCTCTCTCTCTCTCTCTTTCATTCTGGATTCTGGATTCATTCTGGCCTCTCGCTCACTCACACACACACCTCTCCTCTTCTATCATTCAATTTCATCTACGGATGAGGAATAGTGAAGATATTTTCTATTTTTCTTTCCTTCGCCCTGCCTTTGAGTGCTTTCCCTGGTATTGTGTCTGACTAAAAGTCTCATTACTGGCCTTCCTCTGTTGTGGAAACTGTGGTTTCTGTGAATGAGAGCGAGAGGGGGGTGGGCGGGTGGAGGGGTGCAGTCTTTGTACAGATATGGCACAATAACGCTGTTAGGAAGACCTCTCATTATGCCACCTTAGCTTGTCTAAACCGAATCTAACCAGTCCACATACCGCTCCTTCGCTGTGTGCTTTCTTATAGTGCGCTGGTGTTCCTCATCTAGAGCCATGATGTATAAACCGTGTTGTGGATTCGACTTGTTGCCAGTTCTTTATTGGGTTCTACATTCACCTGTAGCATGATTTGAGTGTCTGAAGTCAACCTAAGCTTTGTGTTTGTTTTAATGTATGGTAGGACCTGAGGGACATGTGACACATGGTACATGATACATCAACCACCCCAACTGTTCCTATCACAGTAAGTCCTTCACAAATGATAATTATAGCTTTAAGCAGTAGGTCTAATCACAGCACTCTCAGGCTGTATCCTTCTTTCTCATCCATCCATTTAATATTGCTATGTCTGTTTGTATATTCGAACATCCATGCATCTAAACACTTCCATCAGTTGTGCATATCTAAGCCATCAAGCTTCACAACCATGCATTGATATATGTTCACTACCAGGTCCATCCTTTCCCCAGCATCCACCAGGTTTCACATGCCACTCCTCTATTAATCCATCTCTCGAGCCACATATTTCTTCATTTCCATACACACCAGCTGCTGTATAATCACCTCTGTCCAAATACTATTACTTGCTCATTAACCACTCTTTCTGTTTCTCACACCATCTTCCAATGCTCTTTTGCATCTTAGGTGACAACAAAGCCCAGGCTCCATGCTACAACCCTGTTCCTTTATTCTGTTTTTCTGTCACTCTCTACCAAAAGCCTGTTAATTATAGACCTCACTGACGCACATGGGGGGTGAGTGTCTATCTGACGTATCCTAATCATGCATTCATCTCACACATACACATTCAGCTCAGTGTGCGGTGGACTCATGCAGAGACTCATAGAAAATAGATGGTCTTCAAATATGTATAGGCCGGCCAGCCACCAGTGTGTGGGTGTGCTGTGTGTGTGGGCATGCTGGTGTCACACTGTACTGAATGCATGTGTGCACATGGTACTATACATGGCCCAATCAGACCCATTCTTCTGTCATGTAAATCATTGGCATATACCAGAGGGCTGTTGTGAAACTGTGGCTGTGTGTAGCTTGCAGATATTGCTGTTTCCAAGCCATTAGGTCACTTATCTATTAGCACTGTGCTCCAGTGCCACTCTGCTATCATTAACAGGCAACAATGCAGGTCATAAGTGCTATGGATTACAGATCATCAGCGGCCTTACTGGTGATCATTTAATCAAACAATATGTTAATTGCCAATATGCTGTGGACTGCAGGGACAAGCATAAATTATTTTTTTTATTAAACCATACCTTACATTGTAACCCTTATTTTATTATAAACTGATTGTGTGTTATATTCAGCGGCAACTATTTTAAAATAGTGGATAATGCCAAAACAGAAAGCAGTGCTCTCGTGGAAGACTTTCTCTTTGTACACGCTGTCAAGATTTTTACATAAATCTTCGTCTGGAGTAAGTCAAGGGTAAAGATGATGACTTTACCTTCATTTCCCCCTGAGAAAAAAACTCCTGAGACCCCGGGAGTGATGTCAGAAAATATTCACAGTATTAGAACCAGACAAGGTGTATGTCAGTGTCTGAGAAACCGTGTGTTGTGTAACGATGAGCAAAGAAATATTGCCAAGAAAAACTGAGGTCTTGGCATGTTGTGTAACAATGTCTGTTAAAAGAGTGCGAGTGTTGGAGGAAGTAAGTGAGGCACACTAGTGTGTGTGTGTGTGTGTGTGTGTGTGTGTGTGTTGAATGGGCTTTAGACTTTATGAGGTAACTGGTTATACAAGGCCTCGTCCCCACTGCTGAACTTTTCATTGCTGAGTGACGTGTTGCTTGGATTTCTGTTAAACCTTTCTCTTCTTTCTTTTTATCGCATTCTCTGCATGTCCTTCTCTTCATCTCTCTCTCTCTCTCACTCTCTCCCCCTCATGTCTCTGCCTGTTCCTTGGTTCCCCTCCCTCTCTGTCTGGCAGTAAAGTCTGATGAAGTGTGAAATTAGAAAGTGTATCATATTCTGCTCTGTGGCTCCATGTCCTGAGCTATAAGCTACAGCTAGTCAGAGTGAAAAATAACATGCAGTGAAACAGATACATTAACATGGTGTGTGTGTGTGTGTGTGTGTGTGTGTGTGCGTGTGTGTGTGTGTGTGTGTGTGAATTTGAATGTGGTTGGATGGGAGGAAGAGGACAGTTTAGCCAGCCACAGCTTATCTTAAATTACTTATCTCACGCCTGATACACTGGTGCTTTTTCGCAAACTGCAGAGACATGGATGGATTAAAAATATAAAGACACGCATACGTGTGTAGACACACACACACACACACACACACACAGAGTCCAAAATTTGAATAGCCTGTTGTAAACACAGCTTAAATAGTTTCGATAAGGAAAGAACACAGAGTGAGAGCTTGTCAGATGAAGGGTTGGCCCTCTTGTGACCTGAAGATGACAGGAGCATGCATTTGCTCCAAGGCACACAGGTGCGCTACATTGGAAACAGATTCTAAGCTGCTAAATAAAACCTGAACAAAAAAATCCTTAAGCACGTCATGACACTGTGACTTCTCATTACAGGTGTAAAACCTAACACATGTTGGAAAACTGCTAGTAGAGGATACACTGCTCAAATAATGCACAGCCAAATATGAAAGATCACAGTATATTAATATATGTTTGAAAAGTACTTTTTCAGGAAGCCATTTCATATAACACCTTACCTGGATTTTGATTCATATATACTTAGTATACTATTGGGTTTATAGTAAATAAGAACAATTTCCTATTATTAATATTAATTCATTTTTTTATTCTTGTGCAGAAGTTCTAATTGTTGACACATTAGCATGTGTTAGACCCATCTGTGTGCATGTAACTACAACAAATCGGTATGCAGGTGTGCGCGTGTGTGCGTTTACCTGCATCAGTCCAGACACCTCTCCTTTCTGAAGTGGTGCGGCAATGGAGGGCGTGAATAGTTGACTGTCGTCTACTGGCCGGCCTCTCAGGAAGTGTTTCCCTGCCTCGTAGATATCTACCTCAATCATCTTTCCTTTGAACTCAGCCCTCATTGGCACCAGCACCTGTAACATAGGAGCAACATATCACAATTGATGTCAATGGAAATTAAAAACAATTAACTCATTAGTAAAAGGTACAGAGCAAAACAAACAGGCTCTAAACAGGCTCTTACTCCACCCACAGGTGGAGTAAATCCAGTGACTTGACATCTAAAACAGATGAATATAACCTCGTGTTCTACCAAATAACCATTTGCATTTCCTTTCTATTACATTTTCAATTAACCAGCATTCAAAACTGTTTTCTTCAAAGCTCCCTCTGATTGGTTTTCAGCGAGTCACTGCATGCTTACAAAAAACATTGGACTGAGTGTTTTCAGCTCCATTTATGGAAGCCCTGAAGGTCAAAAACTACGGCAACAGCTGTGAGATAAACCAGTGGGATTTGGTGGTTTGTCTTATTATTTCACCATGGCAACTATAAGTCTCGGCTGATCGCAGCAGGAAAGAAAAGAAAACAAAGAGTTATAATTACGGCTTAGTGTGAAATAGAATTTATTCTTAATGACTTACCCCTGTAGAAAAAGATCATATGCAAATGATTTTCCTTCACAACAATTGACAGATTGACAGTTATTATTTTTACCGATTTATTCTTTTTCACTGGCTTTTTCACGACCAGTTTCCCTCTGGTCCACTAATAGGATGATTAATGCTGTGGTTATTGGTGGGATTTGAAACTGCATACATAGGAGCTTGTGTAAATTACAATCACAACTAAAATTAGGCTATATTAATTTGATCTTTTTCTGAAAAAAAAAACTAAGATGTTATGCAATTATCTGACAGTGCATCAGCCTTTTCTTTTAGAAATAATGAATTGACTTATGGCACAAGTTTATAGACAGTAACTAAACAATAATAGTAACGACTGTGTTAATTTATTCAAAGCTGTTAGCATGTGCTTGCCCACAGGCAGATCAGAGAGCAGGATCTACAGTCGACCAGAAACCTTGGACAAGCTGAGGGTTCAATGTCATGTCCAGGAAACCTCCCGAAGGCTTCGTGCTGACTCAGATCATCCGATTGTCTGTCTGACCATTACAGAGCTCTGCAGGGCTAAGCCACTGACTTGGCAGAGAAGAGCATGTGGGCTGGTGGAGGGATTGTTACTGCTGTGATGGCAGGACTACACCTGGTTCAGTGTTAATCCGTCACTTTTTATCCAGCTGGTGGAATATGATAGGAGATGGAGAACAGGTCCGACAGACACACAGCCAGTGCCACACCTGCCTAATCAACACACCTGCTGCTTGACACTCTGACCACTGTGTGTGTGCGTGTGTGTGTGTGCGCGTGTGTGTGTGCGTAAGTAACCAGCAACCACACTGAGAGCAGAGAGGTAAAACAGCAGAGCTGTGAGGGAGTTAGGTGTGTGCATGTGTGTGCATGTGTGTGTGTGAGTGTGTGCGTGTGTGTGTGTGCGCGTGCAGGTGAGGGTCATTCGAGGCCCATTACAGGGTGATTAAATGATGAAAGACCCTGTCCGATTTCATTGGAAACCCCCCTCCCACTTCCTCACTTATCCTCCCTCCTTCCAACACACACACACACACACACACACACACCAGGTGGGTTGGTTGCCTATTATACCCGTCAGGACAGATATCCATCTGATGGTGTAAAAGTGAAACTAGGCCATTTGTTCACACTCACACCTTTCTACCTTCCCTCCTCTCATCCATCCCCTCTCCACCTCCTTCTGCCCTTTTCTTTGCTCCAACTACTCCTTCCACTTCTTTCATGACCCTTGACTTTCCCTTTTTCTCCTTCAATCCACTTTGTCGACACACCATCCTCCTCTCCCAGCTGTACCGCTTGGTACTTTACTTTCTCCACATGTTCCTGTTGCCGTCCTTTTATCATCTCATAGTCTAAACCTGTTGAGTGTTTCTGAGGTTTTTACACTGGGTGATGCACAATGAGCTTTTTGCTTTACATTTAGATACGGTAACACTATTGCACCCAAAAGGCATACTGGTTTTGTTAAAGTTGGGTAGAAAAAAAACAAAGAGAAAACATTAAGTAGATCTCTAAATACAAATCAACTGTGAGTGACGCCTCTGTAATTTTTTTGTGTATACATCCTCAGGTAGCCTATATGTACCATATGTGTCTGTGTCCCGGGATGGGCGTAGATGTACTGTAGTAATGATATAGGGACATATGCCTTGGGGGACAGACTCAGGAGGATAGTGGTACAAAGTACTTTCATGACCTTCTTCAAGTCAGAGTGTGATTTAGGAGTACAAAAAGTCCAAGAAGAAAAACGAGGAAGGGGAAACACCAAACACATCAACACACTTTCCTCTTGAGTACAGTGAACTGACACTCATGCCATGCCTGGAAATGTGCAAACATAGAAAGTACTGCATAGCACTGCATGAACCGAGTGACACTTGTAACCTAAGTTTACAGCCTGCAAAAAAGAGGTGCAAAGGAGGAGAAGAGGGGAGGAGAGGAAAGTGGAAGGCAGGAAAAATTATTACCATCTCGTGCCCTCCCCACTAATAAAAAGCATAACTTCAAACATGTTTTTGATGATGGTTAAAGCAGGAGGAAATTGATTTATTTGAAGATGTTTTAAAGTGAATTTTTCACAGGTTGAGAGAGGGTCTTTGAAGCCGTGTGTGTGTGTATGCATGTGTGCGTGTGTGTGTGTGTGTGTGTGTATATATGCGTAGGATGGAATGTCTTTAGGGCTGACCTTAATGTTTGTACGTAAAAAAAAAAAGCAAAACGCACAGCCGCTATCAGCCGCCAAATGTTCTCATGACCACCGCAGGTTGTGTGTGTGTGTGTGTGGTAGTGTGTGTATCTGTTAGTATGCTGCTAACCTACTTATTCAATTCAAGTTTAAGCTTGTGACACCTGCTGTGAGTACTCTTGTGACATGCAGAGCAAAGCTTCTGGTCTGATTTACTAAGTGTGGAAATGAGAAAGAGTAGGATTAGCCCTACATAAGAAACATATTTTTTAAATGCAGATTCAGTTACGTTTAACTACACAGTTCAAAAAACTATTTTTTTTAAAGTTAAGGCAGCTTAAGAGCAACAACTCAATAATTGTGTTTGATATAGTGAAATCTCCATCCAAAAATGGGTAAGATACGAGCGTACTGCCCTACTGTAATTTAAGTAAAACTTAAACTGATTTAATGAAAAACAACATTAAAAGTATATATTTTTTATTTCTCCTGTCAAAAATGTGGTTGTTTTCAAAGCACTGGAGCAAATGTGATCTCGTGAGTAGCTGCAAATGAGTCTTATTTTGACAACGGCTCACCTGTTCATAAAACTTGTTGTGAGCCACATAATAATGGGCATCAAATGACTCCTCTGTCACCAACACATGTTGCCTTTCCCCGACCTGCACAGAGAAAGGGAGAGAGAGAATATAAAATTAAACTGTTTATTCAGGAAACAAATATCACACATGCAAACACTGGCTATGGTTTTATGTGTTTACACTGACCATGTACACACAGTTCTCAGTTTCATTATAACACAAGACATTTTCTTTGAAATTAAAGTATGCCTCTATTCATCAAGATCCCAATTCAATCAAAGTTTTGCACTTGCATGTTTTTTTTTCTCCATGTTTTCTGTTTCGGTGCAGTTCACCGTTTAATTGCAATCTCAAGGTTCCCAAGCCACTCAGCTTTTCATGCACTGGCAGAGAAGATACTGGGCGCTATTCAACTAAGTTCCTTACAAAAGAAGAAAACTGAATAAAAAGAAGGGGAAAAAATACAAGGCTATACAGGGTACAATTCAAATGCTTGCAGAAAAAGGTCTATTCAGGGCATCAGAAAAATCACATACCACAACAAGGCCTCCCAATCAGGAAATGAAATATGTGAAATAATGAAAGGTACTATGTTTTTGTTGAAGCACACTGTTGACTCAGAAAAGGAGAGGGGAAAAAAAGAATGAGGATGTGAACATGGTTGAAGTAACTGAAAGCATGAATAAACCACCTCAGAACTGATTACTGTATTCGCTCGTTTTGCTAGGCACAGAGCCCATGATGACACTTTTTTATTTATTGTGGTATTAAAACACATTCGCATTTTCAAAAATAATATGTGTGAAACCACTATATTGCTGAGGAGTATAAACCACCTGGGCCTTAAACAGCAGCACCATAGAGTTGTAAATGTTGGGAACACAGTGTCCTGTATTTGCATTTTAACGTTGCCAGTGATGAGCTCTGCACTGTAAAACCGTGCTGACTGCTCATTTCCTTGGCAATATGTCATGGCCTTAGAAGTCATGGCTCTGACACATTGCTTAGGGTGCTTCCATTTTTGCAGACACCGATCTCCTGCGCTCTTTTCTTCCATCCTCCCAGTCCTCAACCTAATGCTTTCATCGCTTTCTCCTATTTTTGGGCCTGTTGTTGTTTATTTGTCTTATTTCACTGCTATTCCTCCTCATCCCTCTGTCTTTCTGGTGTTACTGTGCACGTGTGTTCCCATACCTGCACAGGAATGCTGGCAGACTTAAAAAGAGACCAAATGAATCACTGTTTCCTGCACACAGGGCAATTTTCAGAAAAGGAGGCTAGAAAAAAAAATATCCTTTGAACATTAGTGGTGAATGTTGGACATTTGATTTGAGCCTAAAATCCTGCACGTGGAGAACATTAATTTTAAGTGTTGTTACATATTTAAGGAAGTGAAAGTGCTGCCTTTTTATCTACAAAACACCTGTTATACATGTGATGCCATCCTTTAACATTTTATGATCAGATAAGCATCAATTTCTGACTAAGGACCATATTCTTTTGCCAATGTACTAAAAATTGTTATATTATGTAAATGAATAAAATGAAATGAAATAAATTCATTAATTAAATAAAAAGCTGTATAACACAGCGTCACAAGTATATTATAATATAATGATATAGCATATGTATCTTCTAATCTCAAATTCAGCGAAGACGTGAGGCAAAACTGCAGATGTTCCCAGATGTTGAACACAAACTAGTGACTGGTCATAACCACGTCCACTGTGTGGAACAACGTCCTTTCAAGTTTTCATGTAGTTCTCATTCTTTGTTGCCGAGGAACAATGCAGTAAACACTAGATGTCTTAATAACACCTGATCCACACCTGAATAACTGGCCTGGAGTAAGGAGCTGGGATTAGGGTAAATCCAAATATGTTGATTGAACTGTGAATGGGAGGTTGATTATGCTTGAAACCAAAATGTAGATAAAAACACATGTGTTGAATTCAGATTTGAGATTTATGTTTTATGTGCTTTAGGGTGGATTTCATAAAATACGTTCTGGCTTTCATCTGGTGGGTCTGCTTGTCTTTCATGTAAGAATCTGCATTTAAATTTGTATTCGGTCCATAGGTTGAAAAACACCACAGAAGAACAAGCAGTGCATGTGTGAGTGTCTCTCTGCAAAGTCGGATGTGTGCTTACTTGACTACCCAGAGAATAACATTACATGATACACAGGAGATCAACCACAGTTCTGTGGGATCATGAGATTAATTGATAATTAATCCACAGCATAACAAGGATAATGAGAGAAATGTGGCTTTGAATTGTAATCAACCTTTTTATGTGCCATACAAATAAAAGAGCAAATTACCTGAACAAAGTCCAAAATATCATTCTGCACCTGATGCTTTTTTATACCGTGAGACTGGAATATGTGCCTAACAGACTGAGACTAGACCAGACAGATGCATGGGAGAACACAAAAAACAACAGATACATTCAAAAACTGTGATTATACACCACACTTAATTATCAATCAATTCATTCAGTGACATCTCAAACACTTAAATGATGATGTAACATCCACATCCATTCACCTGAATGAAACTCTCTCAACACTTACACATCTTGCACTTGTACCACATTGGCACAGTTTACCACTGGGTCTGACCAACACACAGTTATATCTACACCATACCCCCCACTGTCAAGTAGCTGCTTGCAGGCTTATGCAACAACAAAGCTGAACTTAGTTCACCCACTCATACGTTCATGCATCACTCTGAGCCACTAATCATTTCTCTCCATCTATCTTGTGGAATCGTTGCCTACCACTATCATGGCAAAACAGACTCCCTTACTCCAGTGAACTACAGAAACACACACTCACACAAATTGAGTGTTACATACAAACATCGATACACACAGTCTTCTGCAGCCCCTTGTAGAAAGAGATTTTGCTCCGTTGCCTGCTCAATAATCGTTGTGGGGAGTGATTTAACAGGGCTAAAGAGAGATGCTCTGATCTTTTGGAGCTTCGCTTTGAATAAGCTGCTTTAAAGAGGAACAAAAAAAAAAAAATCGCCCCTGCTGGTTTGTGTATTTTCTTTTACCCTGAAAGTCAAATTCAAAGTAAAAGTGACTCAAACTTTTCGGTGGTTGCCACAAAGACTGACGGGATTATGGCTGCCTTTGGTTTTGGAATGTTTGTGTGGACAAATATAAAATCAACACATGAAAAATGAAAGTTATCTAAATGTAATGTTTAGAACAAGGCCAGAGCATAAACACTTGTAACAATGTAATACAGTAGCAATATCCGAACAAAGGCAGAGCAAAGTATTTATGTACATTGACAGGAAAAATAAACAATTAAAAAAGGTTAAGAGAAAAATAAAATTAAAAATTAAAAAAATCAAAACATTTTGCCTTATAACTAAAACTTCATTCGCTATTTAAAAGCCAGCGTTCTCTCTGAGTAGCAATAAAATCTTTGTCCTCCACAAAGCATTTCATGTTCACACATAATATACTCATAGTCAGCCAGCAGTAGCAGCTGCAGGTACTTTTCTCAGTTGATAAACTGACTCCTTATCTGTCTGTTCATGCACTGACTCACCTGTCCTTTACAATACGTTCACATTTCCTTCTGCCGCAGCATATACAGCCATTCAGACGTGTTATGATATCAGTTTTAGGTTGTTATATGTGGGAGCAAACTGCCAGCCAGAGGACTGACTCACTGTTTGTCTGACTGCAGTAAAGAAAGGAGAGACATGTTATCCACATCCACTGAGTTTACAATCTGATAAAACTGGCTCCCACAAATCTTTGATGTCCAATTAGTGGTGATGTTTAAAGCACTCGTGACCAAAGTATGATGACATTAAAATAACTTGATTAGGAACAATTCATGTGGTCTGGTTAATCTTAAATATGTGAAATGTCGATTACACTAGGGTAAATTAAAGAATCCAAAGTAGGAAGAGGAAATGGTGCAATTAATGCAATTAGAGGTTGGGGGGTGTAAACAAACACTCACTGGCTTTTGAGACCAATGAACTTGTGAGTCACACAAGTGTTTATTGACAAACACATGACATTTTAATTCTTACATCTCAGACTGTGTCTGGGAATAGAGAAAGCTATAGAGTGCAAAGAGTGTAAAAAGAAACTGGTGCAGCAACAAATGAAAAGTTGTTACATGAAACTAATATAACTGTAGGTTTTGGAAATTATGCTGCTATAGGGATTCCTGACAAACAAACAAACAAACACACATACACACACACCCACACACACACGCACACGCTGCATCACACGCTGCAGCTACTAAACCTACTGTACAATGCCACAATTCAGTTTACAAATCACACACATACACAGTTGATTGCCTAACCAACAGAAAAGACAGTCAAGTCTGTCACCAGAGTGACAGATCTAGTTTGTCACAGGAGAAGATAAATGTCCTCATGCGCGCACACACACACACACACACACACACACACACACACACACACACACAGAAACACGCGCACACGCTGCATCACACGCTGCGGCTACTAAACCTACTGTACAATGCCACAATTCAGTTTACAAATCACACACATACACAGTTGATTGCCTAACCAACAGAAAAGACAGTCAAGTCTGTCACTAGAGTGACAGATCTAGTTTGTCAGAGGAGAAGATAAATGTCCTCATGCGCGCGCGCAAACACAAACAGACAGACAAACACACACACACACACACACACACACACACACACACACACACACACACACACACACACACACACACACAGACATGCAGGCCTATGACAGTAGCCCACGGGCTGTTTTGTGTCTCAGATGCTGGAATGAATCACATCAAAACAGAGACATGGCTGAAAACACATAATGAAAGCCTCAGAAACATCAGTTACTAAAATACATTATATCAAATGCACACAAATATCAAAAAGGCAAACTTGCTCATACACAACAGCATGCCTTAAGATTAGAAAATAGCGCAGAGACAGTTTTTCGACAGAATAAAAGAGTTTAAAAGTATCAGATCTGTAGGTGGAACTAAAATAGAAGCTGAAGTGGGATTTGTTAAGTTACTTAACGTTTATCTTTCTGAACAATATTCGAAGTTCTCTTACATTGATCAATGTAATTAATAAAACATGGACACATTTAGACCCGGAGTATAACATCTGATATATGTCCTGACAGTCCATGTAACAAATGTCCTTTGGTCTAAACTGATTCTTATTCCAATATCAGGTTTCTTGATGTCACAACATGAATCTTATTTTTCTGTGCTCTCCTAGAATGGTTACTATTGTCATGTGATTCCAAAATGGAAAAACACCCGTTATGCCTTTATTTATTAATTTACTGTGAGTGTGTGTCTATGTGTCTAAGGTAGGTGTGGGGGACCAAGGCATTAGTATTACTACATCTATGTGTCTGAAATTGTGTATTTACGCAACTGCAGCATCAATCAGAGCTCAGCTGTGATTGTCAGGCTGAATGTCCGTAATGTCTCTGTGGGCCTGAAGGCCTTTTGTGTGTGCGTGTGTATGTGCGTGCATGTGTAAAAAGAGAGAGTTAGTACATGTGTAATGCAGACATCTATACATCCATATTAATCTATAATTGCAACTGAAACTAATGCCTTGGCAATAGCAGTATGATTATGATTATCACTGTGGGCCACACCTGAAGACACAACAAATCATACATGCATAGGGAGGCCTATCACGCTGATTGCTGTTCGAGGCTAACCCTGCAGTCGTCCTATTAAATGGAAAGAAATGTATGTATGTGTTTTGATAAGGACGAGACAGCACGAGCTAGAAAGCCATCCCATTGGCTCTGTAGGATAAGGAGAGGATAATATACTTGGGCTTGATTGGGTTAAAACATAGCTCATGACCTTTGATGCATGTCACCTTCTGTGAATTTTCTTGACTTACAGCAATTGTGGCAATCTAAATAAAAATGTAGATAGAAATGACTTTAAACTTGAATAGTGGTGAGTCAGTTCATCTTTCATAACATTACAGTATTCTTCTCAAATGAATTAAAACAAGTTCAGTCTATGTCAACCATTGTCAAGGGAGACCTTAATAACAACCACAGTATATAGCACACCAGGTTTGGTGGACTATTACGAAGGTTCCCTACCTTTTCTCTTTCTACTACACACTGAACACTAACAGGGATTTCAAGTGTACTGTGCTGTAGCGTTCTCTTGGACACTTGGTTCTCTTCATGGGATAATGATTTCATGCGAGTGTCCATTTGTGTGTGCCTCACTATGCTTGTGTCCTTTTCATATGTCCTACTGATTTGGGACATGTTCTGAAGTGGTGCTGTGATGGACTGTCAAGTACTCTATTTTTTCTCTCTATGACTCACCAAGGACAAGAAAACAATAGATGAGCCAAGGGCATATAGAAAGGAAAACAACATAAGAGGAAAACTGATTTGATTTTCTTTATGGATTTCATTTTTTTCTTGCCATTTTTTGACAAGCTTTCTTTTGTACTTTTGCTTTATTAACACATGAGTCTCAAGGAGGTCTGTTGTGACAGACAGGGCAGACATGTGGAAAAGGTTATTTATAAAATAGTGACCAGGGACAATAAACATTTTTTCCATGAAGGTCAATATCACGTGAAATACTAGAGTTTAGGTGCTTTAAGACTATCGATAAGTTAATTCCGTTTATTTATTACAACACTTAATCTGAAAACTGGTGTTAAAAAAGTTTTTGAAGTATTTTAAATATCAATATTAGTACATGGCTACTCTCTAATGGTCTTGCCCTTTCAGCTTGACTGATTGGCAGGTCCTGAATTTGCTCAACAGCAGAAGCAGAAGTAATTCAGAGTAGCCAGTACTTAATCGTGGGACAACGTGAAAAAGAGTTGACTACACAGCACTGACAATGTCCGTGTGCTTACTACCCAAAGTATAGACTGTGTGTGTGCTTGTGCACATGTCTGTGTGTTTAAGTATAGCAGTGCATTAGGCTGTAGCATGAATCCATTCATGTGTCAGAGAGACAGAGTGGCATGCTCACAGGAAACCATGTATTCAAGTAATAGATTTTATGTGCACTTAGGAAACTTGCACGACAAAGGTGTAGCACAATGACTCCCATCAGATTATGAAAAGAATTATATGACACAAGTCAGCTTGCTGGCCAGTGCATGGCATGTAGCCTGGTTTGCTACATATCAAGCCTACAGCTTGACGTGCAGGATGCATGTATGTACATGTGAGACGGCCAGAGAATGGGTCTGTAGAGTTGTGGAGAATAAATGAACACATTATATGTTGTATTGGTCTAATTCACGCAGACAGAGACGCTGTAAGGATCAAACAGAGCTGACAAGAACACACAAAGGGCCGCTCGGCAGATTCTAACACAATTAACTTCAGTTTATCCCATGCTCAGACTGGACATTCATGAGTTTTTATCAGCAGCTTTTTCTTTAATGCCATCAAGCAGTTGGCCTTACTGTGTCATTTATGTTTAGTATACATAGGTTGAATAGTTTTGAGGAGGTCTACAGAGCCTTTTTAGTAAATCTTTGTATATATAATGAGTTCATATGCAAAAGCGAGATCTGAGCCATAAAGGGGGGGAAAAATCTACTGGGGATTAAAATTTGTGGAAATTTTTGTAACAGTCTTTTCACCCAGATCAAATATCTGGCAAAACTCCAGTTCAAAGACTCCACCAATCATCATCCTGACACAGACTACCAGGTCCAATAATAGCGAATACACCAACAAATAGAATCTTCTCCCTTTAATTTATCTGCTTTATCCTGCGTTATTAACATCACGAGAGAGGGAGAACCATTCAGATACATAAAAATGTAAAATAAAAAAATATATATCAAAAAAGTAGAGTTCAAACTCCTCATCAGTTAAAGTCAGATTGGCTTCAGCGAGATGAGACATGAATGCGCAAAAGGCTCAGTAAGGGCGCAGTATTAGCACTTCAATGGTGTTGATTGATTTATAGTGGGGACGAGGAGGAGGGGGCTTCAGGTTGAACTGACTCAGAGTCTGCACACAAACACACACACACACTCATGCATAATGAACATCAATCAATGGGAACAGGTTGTAATCAGACGGAGCTTTAAAAAGCTCGCCTGTGAGTGCACAGCTGTCCCCTTACAAGTACACTAGACAGACCTTACACCACCAGTAAAGATTATATAAATGAAAAGTAGTACAGTTAATTCTGCAGAGTCTTAGGCCGCTACTGCCACAAGTCAAGGACATACTCATAAGAACAGTCCTGTTTCTATTGGAGAACTTCAGACAAGAATGATAGGTATGTAGAAACATTGGTCATATTAATGACTACTGCAAACTAATTTCTGTGAGTGCTCCTTGTCAGCAGGAAAAACAAACCAAATAAAGTTTTGCTGACTCTTTGTGCATGACTTGGTCCGCTTGAATATGTGCGTTTTTTAAGGGGCTGATCTTGCATATGCTCTGACATGCTGTCTAAACACATGGGTTTACAGGGATCTGCCAGGTCTGTCCATGTGTTGTTCCAAATCTACAGTGAACAAGCTTTTCAGGTGTCACGTTAAGAAGTATACGTGTGTGTCTGTAGATGTGTGCAACAAAAGGAAAGGTAATTACTACAGTGGTGGTCTCTTCTTGCTGTGTACTTGTGTTGCAACAGATGCCAGGCCTTTGGGTGGCATATGGCTGAGTGGCAGGGCTTACAAACGGCTAAAGCCTTGAGTGCATGTGTGAGTTCATGTGTGTGACAAGCCACATGGTTTGGGTTTGAGTAGGACTTGAATTTTCATCAAAATTAAACTCTCAGTATTCATCAACTCTGACAAACATCATCATTACACACACACACGTGCACACGTCTCCATTTGGCAAACGTTTCTGTGGTAAATTCTACACAGCAGAGGAAGCTATTCTACTAATTAACCCCCATATGCACACATATATCACTCACCTGAACATGAACACAGATATTAGAGGAACATTTGCACTGATGAAGGTCTGTGATTAAAACTGACGATTTATTAAAATGCTGTTACTCACGCTTTTTTTTACAACACTGCAGATAATACAAAAGTCATATTACCATTAACAGGGAGAAAGAGTTGGCTGCTCCTTGTCGCTTTTTGAGGGGAGGGCCAGATTGGAGCAGCGCATCAAGACTGCATTGAGTTTCATAATAAGGGACACCTCACAGAAGTATTTGTACAACATTATGTGATGTTGAGAATGTGTGGAATATTAAGTGTCATTAACTGTCATTTATCCTGTTTGCTGCAAAAAAGAAGACAACATGTGAGTGAATTTTCATTCAACTGGGAACAATTGTCAGTAACAGTAATTTGGATAAAGTGTGGTAAGTACACATGTTTATTGCTATTTAAGCCTTGGATAGCAATTTGGTTACATAATATGATCACTGTCATTCTGTGTATGAAGCTGTATGGGTGAATAATTTTGAGGCATAATCAATATGTTTTCAGGGGCTCATTCGATCTATGTAGATTTTAAGTTAATCTATAACTGTGCAAATGCAGGAAGTAGACAGTAAAGAGACTTTGACAAGTTGAGAGCATATTTCAATATCTTGAGAAACAAACTTGGAAAGAACTGGAGAGCGGGGGGGGGGGGGGCTATAAATCAAATGTCTATACAAATAATATATGGAAACCTGCACACACAACTGACTTTCACTCCATATATTGCCGTCTGAGTGATATCAATGACCTTCAGATGCCCTGAGAGGCTGTCACGACCTTGCTTGTCTGAACAAATCCATTTTTTTGCCTCTACTCACATCTTTTAATGGGCACTGGATGAAAACACATCAGCTGGCATATTGGCCTGTGGTACATCTGATATATAAACAAGCACACAGTATGTACCCAATAAAAGCCTATGGCAATGTTGCCCACTCTCTATATATTGGCCGGCTAAATGGTCACACACTATTTTGCTCTAATGTCAACAGACATTTACACACAAACAGGCTGAAGCCAGTGAAAATTACTCCACAGCACATTAAATAAATAAACTAGACTGTGTCCTCCACAAGTCGTCCACACTCTTCTCAATTCGATCCATATTTGCGAGCAAAGGTTATTCACTCATATATGGTACATTAGATACATAAACAACTTGTTTCCTCAATAAAGACCCGAGGCAGTCTATGTACCACTCTGGAAAGTGTTATTTACTCATGAAATGAGCTACCACACCACATAATGTTTAAGGAAGCCAGTGCAGCCACATAAGCACTTCTGACTTTTGCTGAGACCTGAAAACAAACAAAAAAAAAACTTGTAACCCTGCCTTGTCAACACATTATGCACTCAGATACCTGGGTTCAGGACAAAGGGAGGGAAATACAGATAATATGGTCTCCCATGTAATACATTTATGAACAACTTGTAACCTAATTTTTTTTTGCAAATATGTTACACAAACTGCAATTTTAGTGAAAATAACAGTGCAAACAAAGTGACAATTTGTTTTGTTTTTGAAGTCAAACAGTATACTACAAAAATAATAAGAATGCAGTGTAGCGTTTTCTTGCATGACAGTGGATGCTAAGGAATATGTGCATCCTTCTCACATAGTTTTATGGGATGCACATTACAATGCATTGCCGATAATCCCGATAATCCGGTATATCAAACATACATAGGAGGCAAGTACTAATGCAATGTGATCCAACATTACTGCAATGCTGTGTGAGTCGAAGCACACTATTCTCAGGATTCTCTCTCAAACAGACAATTGCCCAAATGTAGCATAAATAAACTGTATATGAGATTAAACTACTACATTACCGTATATGGGAAATGTATAATGTATGGGAAAATGGCAGTTCAACAACAACACATTAAAAAGTAAGACTTAAAATATTTATGAGTCTTTATATATGACACTAAAGAAATGAACCACAGATCCTTAGCAAACGCCTTAAACGCTGGTTGTCTTTGCTCTTCCAGCAAACTGAGGTTATTTATTTGCACTATGTTGGGTATGCAAACTGGGCTCAATAGAAGCCCCAAAGCCAGTTGTCACCTCCGCAAATAACAAAGTTCATTTACATTATCTGTCAAATAGCATAAGCCAGATGCAACTGACAACAATTTACCCCACAGTTAGTAAATAATCAGTCTGTGTCCTTAATACTTCACCGACAGCTAGTGCCAGATGTGTAAAAGGTTATATATTTATCAGAGGATGGAGTTATCCTATAGACTATACTGTTGTTGCTGAAGGGGAATAAAATGCACTGGTTGTGTCTCAGCTCAGCTCTAGCTTGAGGAGTTGTTGTCACTACATGTGTTGTCCTAACGAAAAAATGGTCTTCAAATAATATGATTACAATGTAGCCTTGCAGTGACTTGTGCACATGTTGCCTTGGAGTGCAGCAGTCAAAACGCACTAAATACTCACACACATCTACACGGAGAGACAGGCCTTTGTTTCAAGAGCATAAAAACCACATGCACAATAACACAGACACCATATAATGTGCGTGCATAAACTCACTTGCACACAAAACCAAAAAGAGGGTATAAAAAATACACAGATTCAAACGCACACCAAAGGATACACATTTGTGCATTTTCAGATTTGCACACACAAACAGCTGTAGGGATACTTTGACTTAATTTGTTTACACTGGAGTTCCTGGAAAAGATTGCGCTCAAGGCATCACGTCACTTCTGCACGAGATGACTGGAACTGGTCTGCCTCACTCTCCTTATTACAGTCTCCTCTCTTCTTATTCTTTTCTAAGAAAGAAAGAATAAACCTCTCTAACATTTTCTCATTCTCTATATATGACAGCCCTCCACACAGGCCTGCTTCGAATACGGACTGTTGCCTCCATGTATTCTTTTTCCTCTTTTATTCTACATCTTTCTATCTATTCCTATTGACAATTGAGTCATTAAATCTATAGGGGGTGCAAGGTCTATAACACAGTAGGAGACACACACACACACACACTTCATAAGGTATAGATGTGTGTGATTAAAAGCATATGGAGTGCTTTCCTGTGCACAGTCTTTCATGTGAAAGCGTAATTTCTCTATTATTTCTCAGTGTTTTTTTTTTTTTGACGGGGTCATTTCAAAAAATATGAAGCAGAGGAGCAGAAATCTGAGAGCAGATTTCAGCAGCAGCGGAGTTTCACCAGTGCACAGAGGGGGGCTGAGCGTGAGCAGAGAGATTGGATCTAAAGCACAGGACATGTGCACTACATGTGGGTTTTGCAAGAGAGAGAGCAAGAGAGCAAATCTCCATTTGTGCAGGGACTAACCGAGGGAAAACGCAGGGTTTGAATGAGTTAAATCAAAACAATTCTCAAACTATCAAAATAGACTCATTATTTAGAGACGTCTCCTCTCCATAACCAGTGGACTCTGTGATTATCCACTAACATGCATCTCCACCACTGTTCCTGCTCACAAAAACCAGCATGGCCATTGCTTTATTTCAGCTCGTTGCACCTAGTGTACTCAAGATAACTTTGACTCTGTGCTCTTTAAAGATTGGCATTGTTAATCCGATACCAGAGAACATCTTTGTTCGAACTCTCCGAAATGAGTCTGACCTTTGCTCTATGACCCTTCACCTCTTGAGCAGGGTCACTGGCTCTAGGACTCTCTGCGAGGTAATAACACCTTGTGGCTATAGATCCTATCTTGCAACTCTGCCATCATGGTTTCATGGATTCACACTTAAGGTAAACAGACCTGGGACCTCTATGAACATAAGAACATGCATCCGAACCCAAACAGATCACAGGACATATGTCTCAGGTGCTGGGGTTAAGTTGGACCTGTTAGGACCTTTACGTGAAATTTCAATCGAGGCGACTCACACTGAGATGTCGGGGATGCAACTTGGATGCTTCTTTCATGAATTGGATGCAACCACTGGGGACTGCCAATGCCACTGGCAGGCTAACAAATTAAGGTTTGAAAATTGGTGTAAATAGAGCATCTGCTTTAATATCTGTTTCTTCTTCTTTTTCTACGAGTACCTAAATGTTTCAAATTTTTACTCAACCTGTTAAGAATAATGTGAATTTACGTTAAATGCTTTCTACATTATAGAAATTCACTTCAAAGACTTCAAATAGGAGAGTAAGTTTCGGAAAAGGCACACACAGAGACATGGACACAGACACACACAGACACACACACACACACACACACACAGGTGTGCATTATGCATTTGATCCTCCCTTGCTGTCTTTCAACAGAAGCATCATGCCATCACGTTGTCTGACGAGCCCTCAGGGCACAGCTCCTTCCCTTGAAAGGAGGACTTGCTTTAACAATATGACGAAAACACATGTGACCGATAGAGATAAATGACTGAGAAAGAAACCAGAGAGACAGAGACAGAGAGAGAGACCAACAGACAGACAGTGAGAGAGAGATCGAAACTAAGTTCAGGTCATTTTAATTTAAAATGGGTGAGTGGGTCTGTTATGTTTCTGATAGCTGATTTACTCAAATTATGTAAATGTATGTGAAATGGGTATGCTAATTAGTAGAGGGGAGACTAACCTGGGAGGGGGAAAAATATTCAGTGAATAAACTACAGTAAAACCCATTTGCTTGCAGTAACATGCGGGCCAAGCCACATCACCATGTGACTTCTGTGTATGTTATGTATGTTATAACATACAAACATCTCATTATTCCCACTAAATCTATGTTATCTGAAACAGTGTGCATACCAGCAACAATTATACGTTGCAGTAAAATTACAGTATTCAGATTGTAAATGTTATCGGCCATGTGGACCGAACAAGTGAGTAGGTGTGACAGAGAAAGTGGCATTAAACAAGCCCCACCTGTATCCATTCAACTTTGTTTTAACTTTTTGTTTCAGGCTAAAATACACAACCGCAGATGAAAAAAATTGCTGCTGTGATCAAAAGAAAGAAAATCCCTGATGCTCTGGTTGTTTAAGGAGGTGAAAGTCCACACTTATACTACACTGGCAGAACTTCAAACACCAAGAACTTGCTTCAACAGGTCTGGGCTCAAAGAGCAGCTAAGGAAGGCTAAAAATTGATGAGCAACGTGGGGAAAAGATGAGACAGCAAGAATTGTTAGAATGATAAGAAAGGACTCTGTGTTTTTGGTAAGTAAAGACAGCTGCACATTGTATCTGACGAACATAAAAAGACGATAAAAATAGAGACTGTCTCAGAACAATAACCAAACCAAACAGACCATCCACTACATTTACTGGATTACAAAACATTTAGTGGGAAAATCTATGATTTCCCTATAGATGTAATGGATTTACATATATGTCACATATGTCCTGTGATGCCTCTCACCATGATATTGCAGGACACTGTCTCTGCGTCCAGAACCAAACTGTGTTGTATGTTTGACACCTTTAGCGAATCCTATAATGAATGACGAGTCCATACACAATGATGATACATAAAGGAGAGTTAATTTTCCTGTTTAGGCCGTTCCATTGGTTCTACCATTAATCACAAGGAGTAACTGTGAGCAGGTAGAGGATTTGCTTTAAATGAGAAAAGCCGTTTTAGTCCCAGTATGACTGACCTTGCTACCCAATTAAACTAAATGTCCTGATGAACACTTTGTCTGTCATTGTTTTCCTTCGCTGGTTTGCCAGAGCTTTTCCATCGTTGCCCTCACCTAACGATGGCTCTTAATTACAGCTATTTATTAGCTCCAAACACCTAATTAACAGGCCTTCAGCACAACAAGCAAACACACTAATCTATACGCAACACATTGAGGGACGACTTCAACAAAGATTATGAAGAAAAATGAAAGCTAGGACCTCAGATGTGAATAGGTGCCAAAGCTGTTGAAAAGGATCTTTGTTTTCCTTTCTTCTAGTCGATCCCATAAATATTCAGTTGATTTTTATTCCTGAGGTGTTTGCTTTTATTTTGTCTCACTTTCTTTTCTTCAATATGTCAAAGCTTTTCAGTTGTTTTTTTGCTCTCCTTCATGCTACAAATCTGTCCAGAGTGTTTTGAAAGAACAGTGATTAATGATGCTACGGTCTGTGCTGCAGTGGCAAAATAAAACTGATAAAAACAGCTATTCCAGCAAAGAAATGATCTAAAAGATCTAAAATATCCAAACCAAATGTGGAAGAGCCTGCATGTGCCGATTCTCCAAGTTCCCAGGCCTGGGATTTTCCCCTTTCTTCCTGTGCAGTTTCAGTACAACATTTCTAATTTAAATATTGAATTATTCTGATTATTATTGATTATTGAGTCTAGATTTAAGGAAATAATATATTTAAGGAACTAATTGGTCGAGACTGATCATACATCAATAATAGGGAAAGTGGGTATTCCTATGAGTTAACGCAATAGTCAGCATCATAACCCCCCCACTTAAAGTCACAACTTACTTCTCTTCCCTGTCACTAAATGAAATATATGGCTGATTCCCAACAGACAGACTGTTCTATCATTTTCAGCTCCAACACGGTTGAATGCAGTTTCATGTTTGCACCTAAATGTTGTTGTGTATACACGAAGCTAGGTTATTGATTAGATGTCTACAGCAGATTTATAGATCTGCAGTGGTGTTATTAGTGTGTCGCTACATCAGACACCCACTTTCTGGCAGTGACACCGATTTATTTTTCAATTAATATTTTAAACTGGCAGAGAAGATGCTTCCATTCTGCTTCAGAATGATAATATCACTATGAAAAATTATTACTGGGATGTGTGTGTGTAACTTTTTCATAGTTACTACTGAGTACTATAGGTTTGAAATCTCAACAAACACAGCGATCACACCTTCACAGCTGCTGTGGTCCCATTAAATGATGATGATTTTCATTTGGAACTTAAAATCATTAAGCTCTCAGCGAAATAATGGATTATTTCCAGACCCCAAAAAGTTCAAGGTACAAAAGCTTGGAAATAATCATTGTCACACACACACACACACACACACATACACAGAATTACAAAAAGCACAAAAAACACATTTACTGTCACTATTTTTTTACTGCCTTCATTTAAACTCTAAATTCTTTCAGTCTCAAACACATGCACACACACACACACACACAAGGCCTGCAGTCAGGTAATGTATCACTTTCCCCCCTGCCGTGTCCCACTTTTTGGAACTCGGCTATAATGAGAATAAATCTTTACAGTAGTGATCCCACATTTGGCCCTATACACACAGCTCATTTGTGAGTGCAGGGCATGTGCATGTGGGTTTTTGTCTGTCTTGAAACACGTCTGGCACTGTGTTAGCATGCATACCAAAAACAGACGTAGGAGTTCAAATGACATGTTTACATAAAATGTTACAGAGAAACACCTGACTTGAGTTTCTTTCGTTTCTTTTTCTCAGGTCATTTGCTCAGTTTTAGATGAACTTAACTCAAACAGATATAAACTAGAACACTGTATAGATTTTATCACTTCTGATTTTGAGCCGACATACTGGTGTTGTTAAAAACGGCATTCAACAATTATTTCGGTAAAATGGAAAAATAAGGCAGTTTCTGATTAAATGCAAAACTCTAGTGCCCTAACGTATACGCCCTGTATGCACAAAGCCATTATACGACTCTGTCTGAGCGGCTGCGTGTGCACATGTGAGAATGAGTGTGGTTAGTTGGCGATTGCTGACTTAACAGATGGAAGGCAGATGTGGAGTGAGAAGTCGGAGGGATGTTATTGGTTATTGGCCTAACCCCTATTGTTTCCCACATATAGGGAAAGATAGATGGATCTACAAAACTCTAGCATTAAATCTCTTTATCTTTGGAAAAACGATGGTTTAACAACGTGAGCCATGTCTGTGCCATTAAAGAAGTCTATTCTGTGAATATGACACTTTTACAATGTGGGGAAAATGAATTATACCCTTTTGGACAATCACAGATGGTTTCAATGTGAAATATAAGTTAAAGATCATAATTACCACCAGTGACAGTGAAAATTACAACTCTGGCATATTAAACTACAGTACCTTTAATATTTTTTTTAAAAAAAAGCATCTTCAGTTTTGGTAAAGTTCCCTCAGACAAGTGGCCAACCTGTAAACACACATTACTCAAGATCCAACCACATAAAATCAATAAGCAAATGCATGATTTCAAATGGTGTTAACATGTAATTTACAATGGAAGATAAGCTCTCCTCAGCTTGTTAAATGAGAAGCTAAAATAGCTAACAAAGGAACTGGTGTAGGTTGCATTCATCAAGGCAAAGTCGATTGCTCCTGCACAGATTGGCCGAGTTAATTCTCTGTCTTGACAAAGTGTGTGTAACCAGGAATGTGTGATACTACGATAAGCTAGGATTTAAATGAGACAAGTAAACACAGTGGCCAATCTTCACACATACACGATATTCACATACTAAATAACACAATTTTTGTACCTGTGTCACTCCCCCTTTGTTTATCATCGAGCCCGATAAAGAGCATCCCTCATATAGTTTATATGGTTGGGCTGATTGGAATAAACATGGAATTAAAGCAGGAAAGGAAGGATAAAAAAAAACTAAAAAAAAACTAAACATGGTTTTAGTGTGTAGCCTGAAACCATGCACCTGAATTTCCATTTAGATTGTTGTGAGTTTTGTTGAATCAGACATTTGCTATTTCTAATGACGGACTATGTTAAGCAATCAGGCCCAGACAAACAATTACGAAGGCTGATAAGCCTGCATATATGAATATACAAAGACACAGTGTAAATGCTAGTTGAAACTTTGAAACAACTAAAAAGCCATGACCAGAACATGTACAAAGATAAATGTAACTAGGAAAGACTCATGTACTGAGGCACACACACAGTCTTTATAATGTGATGATGATGCCGAGCTATAATGTTGAAATAAGACTAGGTCCTCTACCTCATTAATTATGACCCATCGTTAAAAGGGAGGTCATTCATTTCAGCCACTTCTGTACCATGGTCATTACACATTGCTCCTTCTACTCCCCGAATGTGTAAGCGGAAGATAAAATATATCTCACTGCTCATTGTTGATTTATTTCAAAGAAGAGAAAGAATGCACTTAGCCAGGAGCCAAGCAGCTGCAAAATATCGAAGGAAACACACACATACTGTACCTTTCCAAATGAGCTTGGGAGAATAGGAGACCTATTGACTGAATCAGGAAGCATTCGCACTCCTGTCTTGGAAACCATTTAGCGACACAAGCCCTAATACCCCTCATTCATTTCTCTCTCCCTCCGCACACACGCACTCCCACCCACCACCCCTCCATTCAGATGTCAGTCACATAACATGCTGTTAAAAAGAGGGGAGCTGCAAACCACGCTTTCCTTTGGCCCACTGCTGTGTGCCTGCGTGTGCGTGTGTGTGTACCTGTCTGTGCTGATGTGTGTTAATAACACACAGGGTTGATGCCTTTTGCCCAACAAATGGAAGCAATCAACAGGCCATTACAGCGCACACTGTGTCACTTTTAGAAAGACGGAGTGTGAGTGAGGGAGAAGAAGTGAGGCAGGGTAACACTGGAAGAAAAGTTGAGAGATGGAGAAAAAAAAAGATCTAAAGGACTATTAATTAAAGCAGGAAAAGAAATTACTGCTATAAAGACATTTATCAAATCAGGTTATTTTGATGAACTTAAAAAACATTTTGTGAACTGGCAAGTATACAAAAGTTGACTTGTCGTACTAGGCCCAGTAGATATATATGTCTGAATGTCCTGTGTAACGCAGACAAATCAGTGGCTGTACTGATCCTGCAAGTTGCGTGACTTGCAAAACAAAAGCCTGAAACAAAACTCAACTTCTTTAAAAAAAAAAAATTCAGGATGCCACACTTGGCAAGAGGTGAATGCTGTTTGTGTGTGTCTTTAGAACAGATCGAGTGTAACCATAGTGTAGTGTTGCATAAATTAGAAAAAAATAAAGAAGCAGGCAATACTCACAGTAAAAATGTTTGTTTGGCACCAAACACACTAAGCAGCTACAGAGGCAGACATGTGTGTTTGTATTTCTCTCTGACCAAACGTGTATGTGTTGCGCAAGTCCCCGTTGTGTAACCTTGACAGATTGAGAGCATGTATCACAAATACATGGCTCTAATGCTATTCTGCAGTAGAAAATCATGTCTTTGGCAAGAAACATTTCAGTGTGGGTGGAAGCCAGTGTGCACAGTTGTCAGCATTAAACTGACACCTTTCTACAACTATTTGCAGTCTATTGCAATTAGTGCTGCAGTAAATCTTTGCTTAATGAGGATATGATGCTCTGTTTTTGGTCTTGGTATGGGGGTAGTTTGTGTTGCTGGTTAACTGCATTGTGTTATGTTAATTTCACACCCATGCTACTCTGCAAAATGTAACCTCTATGATGGACACAGAGGTAAAACAGCACCATTTTAAGTCTCAACAAAAATGAAACATAACCATCACACACACACACACACACACACACACACACACACACACACACACACACACCTATGAGTTGTACAACCTTGTTCTTTTTTCTTTTGTCTGTCAACTTTGTCCAAGTAAAAAAAAATCTTCTCAGTGCATGAGATACACATTAGGCTGCTGACTTACTTTTGATTCAAAATACATAATAGAAAGTACTTAAATTTCCAAGAAAAAGAAAAAAAGATTAAAATTCCCAGCATATGGCCGTTACATGTCATGTACCAGTGTGGCTTAAGCTAGCATTTTTTTGTTTTTTTTCCATAAACATCACCCGATGAGTTGCTGTACGTTTGTAGCTTGGCATGATGAAATGATGATAAAACTGATAGAAGTGAAAGAGGAGTTCTGGCGAATGTCAAACTAGGTTCTAAAACCATAAATGCATTTGTGTAAATAAATATGTCTTATGAAAAGGTTTGGAATCACTCCATGAAAGCAGTGGCTACAATGTAATTTCATAGGACACACATTTTTTTCACCACCAAGACTCAAATTGTTATTCTGAGCGTTTGCAGAGTCTGGCAGCAGTACACACGTCTCAATCGAAGAGAAAAGTCGGACTCCCATGTCTCTGGAGACTGGAGTTTTTGTAGGAAGACGAGCCAAAAGAAATTACATTGCTCAAAATAACTTGAGATTTTTGACTCAGTGTTTGGCTTTGTTTTCTTAATGTGGAGTCTTGTCCACTATTATTGCTGAATCATTTTCTAATGTGGGCCATGAAGTGTGTATCGTGTTACCAGCAAAGACAGCTTGAGTCGTGGTCCCAAGAGAAAAAGCCATTCGTTTTCTGAACACCATCTGTGTACAGCACCCACGCTAACTGATGAGAAAGTTAAAATTAACAGAGGAATCACACACAGTCACAGACTTTCCCACACCCAAATCAGCAACAGTCATACCATTTCAATTTACATCTGATAATTACAACTTGCTAATTATACAATATGTTTAGATTTGCAGTTATCAGCATACAATAATGGCCACATAATCTATTGTCTTTGTTTTATAGCAACAAAAGATATCAACAAACAATACTAAAGTTTTTCAATAGCTTCACAGAATACAAACAGATAGATATGAGGAGAGAGTAGAATGTTTAGGGAGAATGGCTAGGAAACATAATATTGTCATATTATTATATTTCAGTTTCTTTATTACCACCTCCTCTTGCCCTGAACAGCCATTTAATTAAATGAAAAAAGGTGGCAAATCAATGTTAAGTTTGACAAAGATGGAGGTCAGCTTTTCATGACAATGTCGCAAACAACAGCAGCAGCAGTTTCAAGAAAGTACAAGTAATTAAAATACCAAAAGGGGGGAAAAAAGCAGAACGCTAATTTCTGAGTTAAGCAACATGCAGAAAATATATTTTTTAAAAGCTCGGTTTAGGAGAGAGAGAGAGAAGTGTAAGACTAATTAACATTTTTTCCTTTTTCTTCAAATGATAATTATGTCAACTTCTATGAAATAAACTGTGAGATAAGAATAACTGGGGGGGCGGGAGGGGGGTTAGTGTAATTAAGTGTTTTATTCTGTGAAAATGTCTCCTTTTGTTTTGTTACTCTTTCATTATGAGTCTTTAATTTAGCCACCTCTACCTCCCCTTCTATTTCCATCTCCCCTTTTTCTGTTTTCTCGCTCTCTGTGTCTGGACAGATGCAACGGGCCATGTTGACAGCTTGTCCCTCCTCTCTTGCCGCAGGGAAAACTGTCACCCCTGTCATTCAGGCCTATAAACACAGCATGCAGAGTGCATGTGAGTGTGTGTGTGTGTGTTCTCAGGAGAATATGTGGGGTGAGTGGGGCTTTGTTAGCCCTGCCTGAAGCAGCTGAGCGCACGGGCACACAAACACACCAAGTTTGCTGTGAAAGACTTAGGCATGATGGGAGTTTCACAACCTGAACCTGCAAGATAAAACCCTTCAGGGAGCTAAACTTTACACCAGATGACACTGTGAAGCTACAAAGACAGTAAACGTCCATATACAGTATACGCACGGTCTGTTCATATTTATATTTTAACTATGAACACACATGCACAAGGGAATAAAATGCAGTAAGTCTAGAAAAACAATAACAAGACAACCATGACGGCAACAAGGGGTGTCATCAGTAACAATCCCATTAATAAAAACCAACTATAAACAGAAAGAAAGAAGCAAGAAGAGGCCTTCAAAGCAGGTTTAGACTGTTATCAGCTTAAAATGTCCCAATTAAGCAGGCAACAGACATCTATTAAAAACTCACTTCAACACTGCTATGAGCAAATGTGGGAAATATTAGCTGGACTGAATGAACTAAAATTTGTAAATGTGTCTGGAAGAAAACAAGGCGGAACTGGAAAGAATTTCCAGTGCAGATCATGTTGTCATTCTCATACACTCATGTGAACAGAGATCATGGACGACAATGTTAGAAATGAAACTATAGTAAGTGACGTTTAAGATCTATCACCAAAAAAGGTTGGAGACTATAAAAAAAAAACAGCCAGATCCTGTAATCCACAACAAAACACAAGGCTTAACATGGCTCAGTGGGTTACACAGTCAAGGCCTCTGAAACACTTAATGTGTGTATGTGTGTGTGCGTGTGTGTGTGTCCAGTGCAGGACACTGGCCTTAGACAGAGTGCTCTGCCAGCTTTCTGCCCACTGGTCTTTTCATTGCTGATGGATGGGCCTTGTTCAGCACCATCTGGCTATAGGATTCTTCACATTAATCATCACAAACACACACACACACACATACACACATATACGTGCACTTCTGTACCGTAAACATACACGCGCCAGATGATTTGCATGTATATGAGCGCAGAGAGAAAACATGGAACATAGAAGACGCTTAACGCTGTTTAATAGGCAAGGAGGCAAAAGAGGAAGATGAGAATAAAGACACATTTTAAAAAACAGGGACCAATTAAATAAAAAACAAAGAGAAGAATGTTTGCTCTTCCAGTTCTGCTAACATTAAGACAGCGATTCCCCTTTAGTGATTTACAGTTTGCTATGGAAGATCCAAAAACAACCATTAGTTCATTTAAAAACATTGTGTTCATCATTTGGATAGTAGCCTAGAGCGATGGAATAATAAAGCCTCACTAACCAACCCCGCCCCCCACCCTGATTGTCTTTATTAATGACCTTTGTGGACCTAAAGGAGGAAGTGTATTACCAATAAAGACTGTACAGATGCCAATTCCTCCCTTCCTTCTAAATCTATGTTTTTTCTCATTTTATTTATCTCTGGCTTACCAACACTCACACACACACACACAGATGTGTTCGTAAACACATAATATCCTTATGGAAACTGTAAGCTGAAAGGCCAGACACCCGAGGGAATTTAATATAAAATGAGGGACATTATCAGACTTCATTTATTTCTATCTAACGGCTATATGGGCTTAATACGTGCTATTTCGCCTCAACATTTCCACGGTGTATGGACATGGGCAAGGACAGGCAGAGCCGTGGTAGATTTGGAAGGAAGCATGCTTGACATTAGATTTATTATCATTATATCATATCTCATGGCGATCTGGGTTTGTAATGCAAGGGGATTATTTGCACATCTACACAATCTACGGAAAAGGAATACACCTACAGGAAACACGGCTGTAAATTGAGCTACAAGGGAGATTAGCAGCATACTTGGTTGACATAATATATATATATACATATATATATATGTATGTATGATGACTATCAGATACAACATTATGTGACAGGATTACTGCACAAAATATATTGGGGACGATTATCAGCAAGTTAGTTGACATTTTATCCAGCTTGAAATAAAATACATATGGTGTCATGATAGCAGTGAAATGTCAGGATAGAGTTTCACTGTTGACAATTTGTATTTTTAATTTCAAAATAAAAGCGGGACATACAAATAATAAAGCTTGTTTCCTAAGAGAAGGCATTTCAAAGGGTCTGGGTGTCTGACTGCAGCAGTGATTTATCCTTAGACCTAACTTTGGAATGGACAGGAGCTTTGTCCCTGAGGAGACCAAGCTGAACACTGGTTCAGAGTGATTAAGACATAGACATTGATAAAGTGGATTTTGCTGAAGGGGTAATTTGAGAAATTGATATTCGAGTAACATGACAACTTGAAGTGAGATTCCTGTTTCAGATGTACTTGTTCAACTGTCTTACATTTATGAAATAAAAGTGTTTATTTCATGAGCTAATCCCAAGAGCACAATGTGACTCATTGAACTGGTGACCTTAAATGGAACACCATGTTTCCAACCAGCACGAGCGGTGAACACAGAAGACAGTCTCACAGAATGGGTGATAAATGTTAGTTGGAGCAGCTCAACATGGCAGGATCAGTCTGACGCACTGTCACACCAGCAGATTCTCAGTTTCTCTGAAAATCATATGTGCAGAGAAAGAACGTTCACAAATGCAAAGCATATACTTTGATGCAGACACTCTTTGCTCAATTGCTCAATACACATCTCTGTTAAGTATGCTCCACTTATTCATGTTTAGTGTGTTTGTGTGTGTGTGTATGTGTGTGTGTGTGCGTGTGTGTGTGTAAGAGTGTGTGGGAGGCAAAGCTCTGTGCCTGCCACAGAGAAAACGTGATTTCTCTCATATCCTTTTAATTAATGTGAAACATATAACAACTGCACCACAGGCACAAACTCCTCTAGAGGTAAAAGCTCTGCAAAAAAAATAAAAAAAAAGTGGTGAAGCTAAACCTTGCTAAATGACAATGACACCTGCAAAAACATGTTTTTAGCATTCACTGAGCTCTGGGTGGCCACAACCTTCCTTGTACAAGGAGCTAAAATAGCATATTATGTCAAAATGTAATTTTCAAGACAGCATAAAATATGGTGACATGGGGTCGTCACTGACAGAAGGACAGACAAAGTACTCAAAACATGCACACACAATTCCAGCAGGCACAGATCTACAGCACATTACATGTGCAACCTGGTTTTGTTCTGGTTTTCAACTTCTCTCAAAATAATCTCATCATCATAAGAATACTTATGATGATGAGACGCAAACACTCAATCTCAGACTTCAGAATTCAATGTAATCAGGAACACCTCATCCATTAGATTGCTGACAAGAGGCGATCATCTTGAGGAGACAACTAACCCATCAGAGCCATACACACATTTCAACACTATTGACCCACAAGTACTTTTAATGTCAAGAGAAAGCTTCTGGTTTTGCGGTGACTGAGGCTGAACGATATTAAGATATCAACAAATATAATAATTGATTGTAAAGTAAATTCAAGGCAATTGCAAAGCTCATTTCAAGGAGCAAAAACTAAAGAGGAAGAAGGACAGATCCAGAAAGTACAGCAGGGGAGTGAATAAAACATATTTTACCTTATGGTCATAGGGGTTGTAACTGTGGAACAGTTGTGACAGCTCTTTTGTCCTCTGCTTCTTCTGTAGAAAATAAAAAATAAAGATATAGTCAAGAAATGTAAAGTATATCATGACTCAATTCAGCTATAAAGACTCCATGAAAAAAAAGTGCAGCTGTATAGTGCAAGAGACAACTAATTCACGTCAGTCAGCGTTGTTGCCAAACGTTTTCTTTTTTCTCCTGAGCTTAACATGTTACAAAAAGTTATGTTACAGATATGGACACACTGTACATCTTCAGCAATGTTAACTAAGTGGGCCATTTACACAGAAGGAGAAAAAAAACGTGAATTCATTCATTTGACCACCAACTGAGGCAGAAAATATTTCTCATTCTCTCAAAGTCTGGCCTTAACCTTGCATGTCCTTAATGTAATGAGATGCACAAGCGTGAGATGTGGCTGTTTGATGCCTGGCAGTTGTTAATGCAATCAGTTACATGAGGCCGACGCAGTTACAAAGAGCGTTAATTAGCTTGCTGATTAGGCCATGTCTGGCTAAGGGGGAAGGATATATGTACATCCCACTGTAGCTAAAGGGAGTACGCATTCATTGTCACGCTCTCTCCCTTTCCTTTCCCCCGTCTTTTCCAGTGGTTGTGTATACAGTGCTGGGCTCAGTGTCCCCAGGCCGGATCTGTACATATGCAGACAACCTACAAGTTGTTCTGCTATCACACACAGGCATCATTATAGAGTGACAGACAAGCACTGCTTCAGGACAGGCAAAGACAAGCCATCTTTAGATGTGGTGGAAAGGGATGCAGAGGAGGGAGAAAAATATTCATTAATATGTATGTGCGGTCAGGCTGACAGGGATGATCCGAGTTCTAAAAGTTACCATGTAATCCTGTCAGGCAGCACTAATGTCCTTTTACTTGACAGTGACTGAATGAATAAAAAGGCCAGAAGTGGCAGAAGAAAGTCAAACGTGTGGTGCAAAGGATGAGGTGAGGACGGAAATGTGAAATATGAAACATAGAAGGTTCGAAGTGTTTAAAGGTGATCATTGTAAACCTTGCCCTCAGCCAACTACTGCTTTGATGTTCTCTCTCTGCGTCTCCAGTGAGGCCGTTCCTTTCATTATAACACCTCTCATCGCACCTTGCCCCCCCATCTACCCGTTCCAATGGTGCATCGCTGCACGTCTTTTGCTTCCCCCGTGCTCCCCATCTACCCATGTCTTACTCATTCTTTGTTCACCTAAGGCTCTTCACAATCCCATAATTATTGGCCCTGTCCGTCTACCATCCAGATTCCCCCTCGCTTTCTCTGCCAAAGGGCTCTCCACGATCTCCAAATCCCCTTTTCTCTTGTTGTCTTTGGCTTCTGCGCGTATCCCTCGGTGCTCACCATCTCCCTTTCTCCTAGTGTTTTTTCATCAACTCACACTAATCATTCCGTCTCCACTCCCTCACCCACCATCCACCTTACAAGTCTGTCCCTCCTCAATCTCGTACTCACTCAGCCTGGAGCACCTCAGGTGAGAGTAATCCTCTAATCACTGCTCCTCAACACCATTCTCTCTCGTCTTGCCATCCCTTCATCACTCTCGCCATCATTCTCTATTCAGAGATGCTCAACTTTGTGTGTGTGTGTGTGTGTGTGTGTGTGTGTATAAGACAGATGTTACTGCAGGATTTCTCAACCCCCAATGAGCTTCAACCAGCATTTTTTTCCAGTTTAAAAGACACATCATGGCCACAAACACAAAGATGTCCACACACGCTGTTTCACACAAACACATACTGAACCTTAAAAGTGGACAGAGGTGCAGAAACCTGCCAAATACAATGTCATTCAAAGACCAACATAACAAGACATTGAAAGAAAAAAGCATAAAACTGATCTTAAAAAAAAGAAATCGACTAGTGAGAAAAAGAGTTATCAGTTTCTAATCTTCCTCCATAAAAGAAGAGGAAACATCAGCTTTTTACTTCTAATCCTCGAGGCTTTAAGTTTTCTAAATTGATATTACCATTTACATGTAGGTTGGGACGTAGACATTTGTGATAGTGAGATCCTGAGTTTAATTCCCAGCTTAGTGCGGAAAAAAATAGGTGTAGAACATGAATGAGAAATGTTCTTATTATACCACTATACCTGCTGCCAGTGTGAGAAATTACATGGGTACAAAATATATACCTGTAGGTGCAATTGTTAAAGTGAGTTGTAAATGCGAGCATGGTGTAGTCTTGTAAAACTGATCAACCGATAACGAACACATATTTAAATAAACTCTGGGTCTGTCATTCCCCAACAGTTACAGTCTGTGCTCGTTTTCATATTTCCATAACAGTGCTATAAAACAAAAAAAAATAGTTATTTGTGGGAATACAACATGAACCTCTATGTAATTCCGACTTGAAATCTATCTATCAGTGATTCCAGTAGTGATGCCTTCAAACAGAAAGTCACTGTCATTCTTTTCCAAAACACCTTTATGGGCTTTATTGATATGCAGCAGCTGCACTTAATGTGTCTGTATACAGGTGTGTGTCATACATACACAGATACATGTGTGGTCCATCAACCAAGGAAGTTAATCTAGTATGCCGTCGAGGTTGTTCTAGTGAGTGTGTCACTAGCTGATGATGAACGATGGTTGTTGCACTGATGTCCATCTGTTGTTGCTGCCAAAGATGGATGCAGCGTCTAACAGGAAGTGACATTACATGGATGTATACACTTGCGCTCATACATATCCTCTAAGCAAATATAGGACCGGTGTATTCATGATCACGCTCATATGCAAAAAGCTATGGTCTTTTTGAAAAATAATGACGCTACTTGAACAAAACAATATCAAAGGTCCCACATTTTACACTTCTCTGCTGTTTTACTCACGGTTTTGATATTCATGAGAATACATATTTGTACTTAAAATTAAACAACAACAGTAGGATGGCCAATACTATCCAAGGCAGTTACAGGTAAGAGATAGTGGCCTTCAGAATTAGAGAATTTTTAACTGTAAAGGCACTGACTGCTCGTTCTCTGAACAGTGACATAACTAGTACTTTGTGTGTCAGTGTTCCAGGGTGTGGATATGTTGTGAGGCAAGGTAACAGTGATCTTGCCTTAGTGTGTACTATATCAGCCTGGAGCTCACCAGTATGTGCCTGTCTTTCCCTAATGACAGACAGATGTTAGTGCTATGGAGCCTACACCCACAGCATGTGTGAGTGTCTGTGTAACGTTAGAAAAACCTTAGGCATAATGTGAGTGTACCAGAGACTAACACTTCCTAAAGCATTGTGGTCCCAATGGCAAAGCTCTGCACGTGTGTGTGACCTCTATCTATTAAAGTTCTATACACATGTAGATGTGATGTGGAAACAACATGTTTGAACTGCTGTTTACTAAGTATGCACACAATGCATTTCTTGGAACTGTTGACACACATGGAGAGTCAGATTCAAACAATGTAAGAATATCACAACGTGTGAGCTTTCTTCCCACTTGACACAAGTGCTACTTGAATGTGATCACATTGCATCAGAAAGTATTGCAAATACAAAGTGATTTCATCATGTCATATTCAGGTCAGACAATTTGCTACATACAACAGCTAGAATCATTATAAACCCCATTAACTCTGAACCATAAAACTTCATAATTCATTCAACTTTCATGTATTATAGGATACAATAAATAAAGATAATGAAGATAATTTAAAATCAATTCATTTTATATTGTTAATTTTGGGAAATGGATCCATTGACACAACATATGATGAGGTATTTTAATGATACTGACATGTATGAGGAAAGGTTACATATACTAGAAGCTTTCAGTGCAAGTCTTAGACACTACATCAGCATTCTATTCAAGAAAATCCTAATTTGTTTTGTTTACCAATAGTGTCATTCCACAGCATCAACTAAATTCCCCCTCAGGGATTGTTAAATTTCTCTTCCCTTATTCTCACACCCACTGAAAAGTTTCAGTTTTACATCTAGCAAAATAGGGTTTGTATATAAATACATATATGCAGCGTATACATATACTGTGAAAGCCCAAGAAGGTACGTCTGCTTACTGCGTACTGATGACACAGACAGGTAAGGAAAATTGACTTGGATGTGGAAAAAAACAACAAGACAACAATAAGAAAACACTGGATCAACATCGAAGTTGACCCTTAACCCTGTTTTCATAGTTTTATGATAATAAAAATTAAATGTGCTATACTTTCCATTAGTGGGCTATGTCCTCATTAATCAAGTGTAAACCTACCAGGTCCCAGACAGCAACTTAACCATTAACTCAACCTTAATACCTGTTAGACTGCCTTTAGTCAGCATCTCCCCTGATAATGTGTGTGAGAGAGTAAACGCCTGCATTATAGACAAAGAGAAGGGGGAAGCATGCATGTTTGTGTCTGTGTGTGTGCGTCCATGCTTCTGTTTGTGTGTATTTCCAGGCTTAGATAAATGATAGTGCAGCTTGAAGATGGAGCTACTAGTGGCCGGGCCAGCTGTTTCACGTTGACAGATGCTGCACTGGTGCCTCGTGGGTAATGGCGTTTTTAACCAATTACAACCAGGGGAAATTAAAAACACTGCCCAACGAGAGCAGCTAATCTCCGTCTTTATCAGGTTTTTTTTCCATGTTTCTCTCCTGCAGCTGCTCCTTCTCAACTCTTCCATATACACCAACAGACATCCCAACACACATATGCGCATTCTCCATTCAGCAAGTCCATTTATCAAGGCTAAGTTCTAGTCACCTGGGGATGATTATGGAGATCCAAGCTAATAGCACTCCATCCCTTTATTCTCACATGTTCCCTTCCCTCTTTCCTTCCATCCCTGTGGTCTCCCGTTCTTTACATTTGCCCTCCATCCTGCTCATATATCATCCATTACAATAGTTAATAAGTTAGACCCACAGACAGCACAAAGCACCTGGACCCTGTCACAGCTGGACATTCTCCTCCTCACTGTTTAACCCGCTGACAAATTTGTTTATGTAGTTTGTGTTAGTATAACAACTACAAACGTCAGCAAATACTAAGACTAATAGCTTTGCATAGCATGTTTTTAGAAAGTGTGTGTTAAGGTGGAAAAACACCTGTAGAGACAAACAAACAAAAAAATACTTATTTACTTACTTATTTATGAAAATAATAATGGTAGGTAAAATAGCACATGATATAAGTACCTGACTTTTGCTTTTGGTGCACATTTTTAAGAATGAGGACACTATTTGGTTCAACAATAGCCAAACTCTGATTCTCAGAACTGTGTAAGTGGCCAGTTACATTTTCAAGGGGGACAGTGCCCCTCTAGGACTCAAAATAGGCATTTCCCATGGACACATCATTTCCTCCATCCACATCTCTTTCCCCCTTTTCCTCTCTCTCTCTCTCTCTCTCAGGTCTCCTTCTGTCTCTGCTTCCTCCTCCATCTAGTTCTCCATCCATCCCTCCTGTGGCTATTCAACACAGTTGTGTTCCAGACAAACCATCTGGTGCACTTTATTAATGACTGACCCTACACGCCCTAGACATCGCCTAGCTGCCACCACTCACTGTGTTTGTGTTTGTGTGTGTGTGTGTGTGTGTATGTGTGTGTGTGTGAACAGGTGCATGCTGACTGATGATGTGATGTTGTGTGCAGCTTTAACCACCAAAGCGGGTGTACTCTTTACAGGGACCTGAACATATTATGTTGACTCCCACTCTGACCTTTTCGATTGTCTGTCAGGTCCAAATGTATCTCACTATTAACATCATATGAAAATGAATGGGAGATGATGATTTTCTGTTAAAGTGAAGCCATGCGTCTTGTCACATTACAATGATTTTTGATTCGATCAATAATTTAGGACAAACCTTTGTCATTACACAAATAATAAAACTAGCTATGAAAATATTTTCACGAGTAAAAAAAAAGTAATATGACAATATAAGGTTTTCACACACATAGACGAACAATATGCCAGAGTCTGACAATCACAGAGCTGCCTGTGGAATGAACACCAGCATCCAACTGCTGACAATGAATGTCGGATGAGACAGATGGAGGAGAAAGGAATGAGAGGGGCCAGAAGATAAGAAGAAGAGGAGTAGTGATGTGGTTGTCTGGGGATTGATCCCTCTAAGACACACTCAGCTTCTCCTCAGAGAATGAAGAGAGCGGGGAGGGAAAAAGAGAATGACTTATGAAGATGCTCCACTTGAAAGAGGCGCGTCAACACTTTGATGGTAAAGACTAAGGGAACAGAAATGTGAGAATAGATAGAACATACAGTATCGAGCAAAAAAGGTCAAACTAAAGAGAAAAAAAATATATAGGTGACAATGTAGGAACTATGAATAAGCTCATGTTGACTGTAGCAAGGTCTTTGTGTTAATAAGTGCAGAATTAAATAAACTTGGAAATGAATTTCACTTGACTAAATGATTTAAGCGTATTCATTTTCCATCAATAATAAAATAAACATAATGAACTTGTGCATAAAGTACAAAAGTTTATGTTATACATAAGAGGCTGGAGAGTTTGAATGTAGACAAACAACATTACTCTCAAATTATAGTGTATTTTAATTTAATTATAGATGTTGTTGGTTCCGTACACAATTACAGCAGGGAAAACCTGGAGTCAAAAGGTCAAGGAATGCATACGTGAAGAATATCTTCACGTATGCATTCCTGCTCATGGTCCCTATTGTTAGCGTGGAAGGTGCTAAAAATCAATCAACATTCACTCATCACTTTCACACATGAGCAGCTCCACTTAGAAACGTTGTTAAGTCTGACAGTGCAATGTCAGATGATGAGTAGTAGGGTGGATGTGTTGTTTCCACACTTACCACATGTGCTGGTACTTGCTCCATCTTGGCAGCAGGTGTACCAGGTCTGGGGTAGAACTGGTTGATGAAGAGACTGGGGAATCGATAGCATTTCACCAAGTCTACCGTCTCTTGAAAATCTTCCTCTGTCTCACCAGGAAAACCACAAATGATATCTGTAGCAATGGTTATACCAGGGACCCTAAAGGGAGGAAGGAAGGAAGGAAGGAAGGAAGGAAGGAAGGAAGGAAGGAAGGAAGGAAGGACAGAAGATTAAATATTAAAATACAACACCATCTGAGAGAAAAGTCTTAAGAGCACTCTATCTGATTTGATCTGTTTTGTCATCAATGTTTACTGTCTCTTATTTATAATTCATGAAGTATTGATATTAACATATCAACTCTCCAGAGGACTCCTTTAAGGACAAACATAAAAGAGACAAACGTAAACAACATGCATTCATACATTTAATTCTGACATTCACTACCCTTGAACGATTACTAGAGCAATTATCTAGAATTACTCTGACGTTTGCAATTTCCTGACACTCCTACAAAGAACTGAGAGCCACTATAGCATTACAGAAGGTTAAAGTCTTTCCCAACTGACTCATTCAGCCAATCAAAACCTGATTAGTAACCTCTACTTTCAGTCGTTAGCTATTGATTATAGACCTGCTGGCCCATTGGATTAATTCTGGTCTGTAAGGTTTGGGAACAGATGCATTGATTGATTTGCTTTATGTATTTTGTTTATATTGACAGCACTGTGATGGCATATAGAAAAAAAAACTTCCAGGCTAAGTTACCAATGACTGTCAGAAAAACAATCTATATTGAGAGTACACATTTGACATCCCCATTAAAATAGACTGTGTTTTCAGATGTTGCTACACAGTTTAAATGATAAGGGTTGATCCAAAAAGCATTTAACTTATCTTTAGATGACCAAAATAGCCATCAATTACCATATGATAATGGGAAAAAATGTTTTGAGTAAATGTGAATGCTGATAGTTTGTGACAAACTGGCTTTCCAACTGCCTGTTGCTAAAGATGACAAAAGTCTTGTCAGACAGGGGTAGGTATTAAAAGAAGTAAGTGTCAGTCCTTATTTTTCCTGAATTTTTACCCAGTGAATTAATAATATCTTTATATTATTTACATTCTGTCCTATAAAATAGTTTATCTCCTGTTAAAATACAAGAAGAATGTGAAACATCAAGACAAGAGGTAAACAAACACAAGAATGCAGACAAATAAAGAGGCAGCTCCACAAAGCCATGAAGAAAGGAGTGGAAAAGACACTTTCTCTAAAATCGACAACATGATGCATCTTTAATTACATTAACTTCCTGCATCTGCAACCCTGTGATAACCTTTGACCTATTGATGAGTTTCAATTGGCTGATGGCCATTAATATTAACCAATGGCCTGCAGGCACAGGCATCCTTGACCTCTCAGATCTGCCTGACCACTACCCTATGGAGAAGTAAAACTACATAAATTAAAAACAAAACAAATAATAATGTAAGCATGCAATAGAAATAGGTAAATGGCTAAATGAATGAATAATATGCAATTTGTGATTAAAATGAACTACTCAGATGCCCCCAAGCAGTGCCCCCCCGCCCAACCGAGTATTTAAATCAAATGCATGTTTTAATCCTCTACTTTGGTGAGTAAACAAAGCACTCTTTGCTGCCTGTAGGCTCCAACAATAATTAATGTAATGTGCAATGAAAATGGGAAGATGTAGCTTATTTTGTTAGTGCGTCTACTGAGTTGGTGTGCACACACATTGCCTTCACTGAAACACAAATAATTTACAAAGAAGTAAATTTAGTCTAAAACAATATTCGCCTAGAGGGGCTGAAGTGACTGTAGAATAAATTCACATTCTTCAGTGTTATTTAATGTTCTCGTCACTGGGGGCGGGGGGTGTAAAAAAAACAGTGGAAGTACCAAACAGCACTTTTTTAAAAACTCAATAGATAACTGTTCTTCTCATCTCCCTGGGGCTTGTATATCTAATTTGCTATGGCTTTTTGGTGGTAGCAGTAAGGAGGTAAATACTGGGTGGTAACCAGAGTAAGCCCTTTATTTCCAAGAAAATGTACAACTTACAAATGAAATGTTTGCCACTGTTGTAGCCCTGACTCTCACTGATCCAACAATGATGGAGGTGCAACGTGTGATATAACTGGATGACAACAGCACAGATTCTCTTCTTGGCAAAGTGACAAAGGGAAATGCACCTTGTAATTGTTCAACTTTTAAAAACACAGTTTGTGAGACACAAAGATAAAAAGACAAAAAAGAAAAAAAAACGAGAAAGTGGAAAGATTAAGGTTTTAGCGCAACTTGCTTTCAATTAAACCGACAAAGCAATACAGCCATTTATAAACCTTAACGGTGAAAATCAGCTTTGATTGTCTAATCTGGAATGAACTTTTGTCACAAAGTCCTCGGCATAAATTTAACATTGGATAATATTAGCACACATTATTTTTCATCCAACAAGCCCATCACATTGCAATCAAAACATCCAGTCTGTATTCAAAACATACAGACTGTAGGTTGTCTATTGTCTCATGAAAATATCACATATTTGATATTAAAGAAATAATAAATACAATTGTAATCTCAATGACAAACAGAGACTACTGCAAGGAAAGTAACCCAAAACCCAGTTACAGGGCATGATTAGTCACGTTGGTGTGTGGAAAGGAGATAAAGAGACAGAGCAAAACAGGATCTATCAAATGAGACATTATCTGGTATGTCAGACCTGACCATCAATAACTATTGATTTGAGAACTATATCAGAGAAAGTATTGTTTACCAAAAAATAAAGAAAGGAAAAACTAGAACAAACAATAGAAAAAGTAGAAACAAACAATTCAAATAAAGAACAGAAAATAATTTGTAGATTTATGTTGGATATAACGTGAAAATAATAGTAATTTTTTGAGTTTGGTCAAAATGTACAAGTAATATGTGATAAGTGGCTAGGTGTGTAAAAGAAAGTGTGGTTCAGCATTTTATATCAGGAGATAAATTGCTCATCAGCCTTCATGCCTACTCAGGTGACATCATAGTAAGTCCTAAACGTTTGAAGGAGTAACATTTAATTAGTCCTCTGTATGAAAATGGCCCGTTTTAATGCAAATTGTAATATGACTAGATTATGAAAATGAGAGAAAGGAGCAGACTGGACCAGGATATGACCTCATTGCTAACACTGCATCTTCAGTCACTGCATCAGAAAACAAAGATGTTGGCTCAATCAAAGGAGATAAGCAGGCATGTCTGTGTGCTTTGTTTCTAGCATTCCTCCTCCTGCCCCACGGAGGCAAAGAGACCACATCCCTGCCTCCTCATCTGAGCTCCCATTTACACATGGAAAATGTGTCCATAGGAGACTAAAGTCATTTAATTAAAACTGAAGATAGGTACACATTCAGCCAGCAGCTGCCTCAACAGGCTGAATCAAGCTTTGTAAAACATGCCATTGTCTATGGCACAATTATTAACAACTCTTTGTTTACCAAGGACCTTGCACATCCATACTATGCCACACACAAACAGCCAATCTCTCCTCATCACATATTCAAAAAATCTGAATGTGTATGCAAGTTTGTTTGCACAACAGATGCCTGTGAGAGGCCCCGTGATAAGATGAAGACAAGACCACTGGGACAGAAGAAACCTGAAAAATGACAGCAAGGAACAAACAGATGAGGGTGGCGTGGAGACGTGGAGAGGAAGGCGATGGGTGGAGGGATGGAAGGATGAGCGTGGAAGAAAGACAATCTGGGAAGGTAAATATTTACCTATTCATCTGTGGGAAAGGGACCATGCTACCCATCTGGGCCGCAGCATCCACACTGTGTGTATGTGTCTGTGTGTGTGTTCTCTGAAATGGTAATGTGCGGCACACTGGGGCCACTGCAGCGTAGGAGTCGGACAGCGAAAGGAGAGAGAGACATGTGGAGGAGGAAAGATGAAGAGTTGAAGTCGGGAAAGCAATGTGCTTCAGGAGATTTGTTGTCAACTTGACATAGTTTGGAAATATGCTGTCTTGAGGAACCTCGTTTCCTAAATTAAATCATATTAACGCGAGCTGACAACGTGAGAGTGTATGTGTGTGTTGGAGAAAAAGCAGCAGCTGGAGCGAGTGGGAAATTCTGCAAGCACCGAAGATTAAGGTTAACAGAACCATAACACGTGTAAAAACGATATTCAAATCAGATAAAATCCATACTTGTGAGGATGAGCAGTGGTGTTTTCACGGTACGGTTTTATGGTAAAAACACAAACTGTTTTATATTTCTTCAAAACACTGCCAATGTGTCATGTGTTTTTAGGTTGCACTTAAAAAACACTTGGAAAAAAAAGGTTTTAAAAAAATCCGAAAAGATCTGTAAGACGAATCTTGAGAAATGAACTTAACCTGTCGGAGCCTGTGAAAAATTCCACACATCAAATGTTGTCGTTCGAACATACAGATCCGCATCCACACAGTTCAAAAGGTCACCTATATCTTAGACTAAGCCTCTTTGAAGATGTGATCAACATGTCAGAAACACGCATGACATATGCTTAACGTTTATTGTGACTGCTGCCTGAAATATACTGAACAGAAAATTGCCATTGATGTTAAATTTTTTCAGTTTTTGTTTGCATTGTGTTATCTAGGTCACTTTCGTCCTCATCGTAATTCATATTAATATGTTGCCTGGTTTCCACTTAACGGTTGAAGATGTTTGGTTTTTCTGCCATTGCTTTCAATGTGGCATTGAAGCTGCTATACATCTGTACATGTCATTTATTTCTGTGCGAATCTGATCAAAAACACTGTATCAAAAATCCAATAAAAAATCTTTCCTAAAAGGAGGGAAAAAGAAGGAACCTTCAGCGAGAGAATAGGGACACTTGTGAGAAGAGTGTGAGTAATCACTCAGACACTTAAGTGTTTGATTTAACGCTGGCAGCTGGAGGTAATGGCACTGTCATGTAGCAGCTCAATTTACAGGGACACTGAGAGAGAAAGTGGTCTGCTTGGTTATCACTCACTTTCCTTACCCGCTTCCACCATCGAGGATGAAGGAGTCACTACTGTCAGAACTGGTCGAGTATGTGCCAGGTGACTGGCCAGATAACAGTCGGATTTCAGCGAGATGAAAGCTGAACAGCCAAACAACGGTTTTCACTTTGGCTGCAATACAAACTTTAATGACTGGAAAATGACTCTGGTTACCTATGTGACAGATACCATGAGCTTAAATTACTGATTGCATCTGACAGTAGAGTTTAAAGCCAGTAAAGCGGATATCTAATACAGTTTGTCAGTTTGGGTTTATTTTGAAAGAAGTTTTGTAAAACTAAAAAAAAAAAAAGTCTCGTGTGAGTCTAGTGAGTTCAATATAAACAAACAGTGATGTTTCCCACAGACAGGACAGATGAATAACCAGAAATTAATGCTTCTAGCATGTGAGATAAGGTAGAAGTTGCACTCTGGCATTCTGTGGTAGAGTAAGTCAATAACTGTTGAATGCAAAAAAAAAAAGAAAAGGCTGACTGTAGTATGCTTAGGAGCAAAGGAGAGGAAAGACAGATGATTGGTGAGGAGACAGGTGATTCAGTTTGGTTTCAGTTGGCCTGTAAGGAGCTGTCAAACTGTCAGGGAGACTCTCTCAGCCTGAATCTTTTGCTTTTTCTTCAGAAGCCTCTCACATATACACAAACACGAGTGTATCTGTGACATAACAGTGAATCTAGCCTTGACGTCATCTCATTAGTATCCAGAGCAGTATGACGCCTGAGATCTTGACTCACGGGTTATACATGCACTGATAGTGAAAGGAGCATTCACACAGTTGGCTGTGACTCTTTGAATTTATCCCAGATGCCTCACATTGTCTTGATGAGTCTTGAAATGTCTCCACACACTGATTGAAGCCAGTCTGTGGTCCATTGACTGGACATGATTTGAAAAGGCACACTACTGCCAAACAGCTGACGACGCTTATCAGAGCAAAAACTAAGCTCTGAAGTCAAAGACCTGGCTGCAGATCTGAAACGGAACTGTGCCTTTTACATTTTGCACCTCCATTTTTGGAGTGTAATGCAATGGGGGAAAAAAAGAAAAAACCTGAACGGGGGCTGAATATTTCCTGAATTCACTACCTATAAAGAAAACAGGGAAATGCATAAAAAGTCCCCTTTAGCATGTGTCTGTGTCATTGGTCTACTAAGTGAATACCGAGCCATTTGTCTCCGAACCTGAGATGCAAAATAACCTCTGTCTTCCCGTATAGCAGGTCATTTGTAAAGATGGAGGTGGCCGCTGCGGAATGAATGGAGAGGCGAGTAAATAATGATCCCACTGGAGTCATCAGTAAACTTTATCATTTAATGAAACAGCCCGAACACACCAGAGCAGAACTGCAGTTCAATTTAACACACATGGTACCACATGCAGACACACACACATACTTCATTAGCATTGGAGAAGGGTAGAAAAGAACACACACGTACACATTTCATTAGTCTGAGGGAGGAGTAATAAGAGCAACACAAAACCGTCCCTGCTCACACACACACACACACACACACACACAAAGGCATGACACTCATGACTGTCTAGCCAGGCGTTAAATGGACCGTCTCTTTGCGCTTTATTTCAATTTAATCCAACCTTCATTGACATAGCCACAGCAGATGATTCATCACTCTATCCCGGTGCTCTGACTTGACTTGCACAGATACGGATAACATCAAAGCACCAGATAAACGTGGGACATAAAAGACCTGAATCAAATGACTGGTGGCCATGCTTTAATCGTAAGCCTTTTCATGCTCTCTCTCTCGCTATCAAGCTGTTCACCCACAGTTACTTGGAAATATTGTTAATGACATACATTGCTCTGACATATAAGTGGGATGTTTCAAAAATGTTAAAAGATCAGTAAGTCCATTTGATGGTTTAAGGGACAAAATTTTCTTAGGTAAGAACTTTTTATTATCGCGGTTTATGTCTAAGCGCAGTAGCATCAGAAAACAAAAGTGTGCACTGTGTCATGTAGAAAAGACTTTTGATTGACAAAGAAGCTGATTGCTTTCCATTAGAAAAGTAATTAACTGGCTAATTACTTTTAACTAACTAATGGTTTTTTTAATCATTAAGCTGATAGTCACTAAAGCCCAGTTAATACATCATATCAGTTTTTCTTAAGAGTGAGGCAGAATCTGTTAAGTGGAACTAGTTCATCTCTTCACCAACAGCAACATAACGTGACATGAAGAACACTCTGATACTAATAATGATGATACTAACAGTATACAGTATTTTAAAAACAAAATAACTGTATTGACACAATTAAATTCTGATTAAAGGATAATGGAAACGTCCCCATGTTGATTACTATGCCTTCACTAAGACCACACCTCCTTGATGGCCGGTCTGTAATATTTTTTGAAAGAGTGCGTGCAAGCACAAAGAAGAAAATTTTTTTTTTTTAATCTCACAGCCTAACTGCCTCAGGTTACAAGGCTTCATAAGAAACCCGTAACAGTAGATGATCCAAAAAGGTATGAGGGAAGAATGTGTTCCTTTGAGCTTAATAGTTCAACATTGCTAAACATTACTTAACTTCAGCCTCACTATTCAGGCGGCAGGCTTCCCTCCCTGTAGCCTGTTTATAAGTTAAACAGGAATTTAGAGATACAACAAACACGCAAGTGGTAACACAACAGAGCTCGGTGCCAATGGAAATCAACTTGGCTGGAAAATCTGTTGCATAATGTTTAACTGAACGACCAAAGCGTCACTCAAATACACGCATACGCACATCTACTGGCTCGTAAACAAATTATACTTCAACTGTGAGCGAAACTGCACGGCTGAAAATAAGCTCTCAAAGGCAAAGGCTGAGTCAAACACTGACTGGGAGAAATATGATACGGGGGGGAGAGCGAGGGAGTGAGGGAGGGTGAGACCGAAAGGTGAGTCAGACGCTGACTGTGCTGCACGATGTACCCAAGTATCAGTTGACCTTGTGTGTGCTTGTGTCTGAACAGTGGGTGGGTGCAAGCACACGGAAAGTTTGCACTTCTCTGCCTTTTTTTTTTTTACTTGACTTGAAATTCTGTCTGTGAGAGGTTCAATACCTGGTCACACTATACCGACACATCGCTGCGGTGATACTTCTCTGTGAAGATGTGGGTGTGCATGTGCATGTCCATATGCGGTACCTGTGGCTTTATCATCAAGCAACAGGGGTTTTAAACTTACATTAAACAATATTACCAAACAATACATGAAAAGTTTATCCTGATCTCATGCAGTTGCAGTTTGTTCTTGGAATTTATTGTCTAGAGGGAATAAACTCAGTGCACTTTCCCCATACTGTTGTATACATACTTTTAAAATACAAGAAATATATTCCGCTACATCTTTTAACCAGAATTAGAGAACATATAACAACAGAGTAAACTTGGGTTACTTAAACATAACCTTAATCTGTCAAGAAAACTGATAACAACTCAAAAGGCTTGTGAGTCAAACCCACAAGAAAGCATTCCACTGATCAAAAGAATGACACATGGCAGCTAGAAAAGGAATAATGATACTGACTTGTAACTTCTGTGATGTCTGACTTTCTCTCACATTTGTCATTTAAACAATACGCTTTGCTCTCATAAGCATGAGAGCAAAATAACATACTGTCATAACATAATCCTAAACATCTTAAGCTTTAAATGAGGTCATGATCGTTCCAGTAGTGTAATTTTAGGACAACAGAACATCTTGTTCTTGCGACATTACTCAAGCTGTTTTGTGTGTGTGTGTGTGTGTGTGTGTGTGTATGGGCTGGGCAGTTTCGATACCTGCTCTTTGTGACCATCCAAAAGCACAATGTTTAACTTCTGCTCTGACATGTTTCAGTGATGCAAACGGACACGTGTGCACCCCAGACACACAAACACACAGGCATGGGAGCGTGCTGTTATTCCTTGTCTCAAAAGGCAGGAAGTGAAGACGCTGTGGAACCGGAGGAACCAAATAATAACAGTTGAATAAAAGTGAAGATGGATTTCTGCTCTTTGTGTGAGTGTTTGTTGTGGGAAGGGGCAAAGGAATAATCCACAGGAAGTGTCAATAAGACAAAGGACGTGTCAGGAAGTGCAAGGAGTCATTATCCACAAAATGTTACTGTCATCGTGCATGGATCCTCATACTCTCTCTCTCTCTTTCCCTCTCTCTCTCTCTCTCTCACACACACACACACACACACACACACACACACACACACACACACGCACACGTCATTTGTCAGCTTGTTGTGAGGTCAGTGACTCATTTTCTTCTGCTTTCCTGTTGCTTGAACTAATTCACAACAGCGTACTTAGCTGACACACAGAGGCAAAGTCATGAACATATGATAAATAAGCATGGGAAAAAGAGATTCCTATTGCTTATTCTTGTTAAATTAAATCATTATTATTACTAAACTGCTTAAGTGTGTTAAAACTTACTGAAAGCCGCTGACAGAGTCAATATCAGATTAATGTGTGTGTGAGATGTTTCCAGGGCCTGCACTGAATAAACCACGTTGTTGTATATCGCATTCATATTTTATGTGGTTCCATAAAGTTTTCAAAGACTGAGTCAAAACACACAAAAACTCTTTGCCTGCTTCATTTACTTTACACTGTGAATCATCAGCTGGAGGGAAAGGAGAGGAGAAAGGTGGGGAGACGTCGCGCCAGAGTGGCAGGTTATCGCGGTAAACCTGTCCCGCTCTGTGTGTCTTTTCCCGCCCCAACTGCACCCCCCCCCCCACACACACACACACACACACACAAACACACACACACACCTGCCTTCAGGGAGCTGCTGCCCCACCTTCCATTGCAGTGAAACATTAGCCCTGGCTGATACCTTAAACCTTTAAGTGTGTGTGAGTGCGTGTGTGTGTGAACTAATGAAGGTATGCCTTCAACAACAAACACTGCGAAACACTGTCTCCACACTGTGCAGTCACGCTACTGATGCATGTGTCCTGCTGTAACCCAGGGAGAATTGACATAACCCATGGCATTCCTCGTGACTAATCAAGATGACTAACATGTGGACGCACACAGAAAGAAATGCACGCTGATATTGCACACACTCTCCCTCACACACACACACACACACACACACACACAAATCCATCGGGCCGTTTGGAGAGAAACAGTCGATAAACTCATGAGAGGCTGCGACAGACAGAAAGCTTATCATCTGGCATTCCTCGTGACTAATCAAGATGACTAACATGTGGACGCACACAGAAAGAAATGCACGCTGATATTGCACACACTCTCCCTCACACACACACACACACACACACACACACAAATCCATCGGGCCGTTTGAAGAGAAACAGTCGATAAACTCATGAGAGGCTGCGACAGACAGAAAGCTTATCATCTGAAGACTGAATCAACAGTCACAGCGTCACTCTGCTGGCACACTTCACAACAACACTAACAGTTAAAAGGTGCCTTTCATACCAGGAAGCTTAAGCTATCAAGTTATGACTGTTGTGAGACTGAAAAAAAAAATGTCCACTACTACTTTTTCAGGACCAATTCCTTGTGAAACCTTGCTCTATTCCATTTTGTAAATGAATCAATTGAATTTATAATAAGGTTTGAATTAATTTAACACCAGATGACATCACTGAAAGGCTGCTGATATGGAGCTATGCTGAATTAAGCATGTGTCGGTTTCTCATGGTCAAAACAGAATTATCTTTGAGTAATACAAGCTTAATTGTAATTCATTTAATCATGCACACATGCAGTTAGACTGTTATAAATATAACTCCAAAATGCAACTAATTTGCTCTGATTAGTGTACTTTCTTATATATTTATTGTCATGTGAGTGTATGTAAATCTCCAGGCTGTGTCTAATAGATAATAGCCCTGAAAAACAGGACAGAGCCATGGCGTAAGCTCTTAACTTTTGCCATGAGGAAATGTAGACGTCAAAGGTAACTTTGCTTGTGCCCTTAAGGTGTATCTGTTTTTACGAGTCACATCCTGTTTAGACCAAGGCTCTGAAAGAAAGCTGTCATCGCCTCACTGAGTTGATTAGGGCAGGGTTTCAGTTCATGCAATGGAAACAATAGTGTCAAGAGCCAGATTTGAGCCCTCTGATTTATGAACATAGGGTAAGTATTAGCACAAACCCCACAGAGTGATAAAATGTTCTCTTCCCTCTATTCATGCTATTTGGTGCCTTTAAAACTGGACTAATAATGTGTTGAAAATACAAGAAACGACCCAGAGACACGTGTGTCGCTGCTGCCTGATGTGAACAATGTTCACATAATAGCGGTGTATCTCCTCCTACAGAGGAAACAATAGGAAGAAATGACTTTTGTTATAAGTCAGAGTCAGAGAATTCACTGCAGTATGTAAAGTCACCATAAACCAGCAAAAGCAAAAGCATGTTTTTTAATCTTAATGACTTAATGACTAGTGACACAGTGAAGCAGGACAGAACGTTAACCAAATGCTCTAATTTCAATGGAGGAATGGTTTTTCGGAGGTCATGCTGTAGGTCAAGGGTCACTGTGTCAGTCAGCAGAGATCACAAAGATTAATCACCTGTTGACCTATAATCCAAGGCTCTGTTCCTGTAGCACCAAATCTGCAAAAACTGTAAAGCTACCGCTATGTATGACTGCTTCTCATTAAGCACATTTATATTTTTAAAAAAAGATAAAAGTAAAATATAAGCATTGTGTCTCCTTGGGCGAGAGACCTCTATGGCCTGTGACTGACAGGGTTTTCAGAGGTCAGGAACATGTAACTTCTAGGGGAGCCAACCTCCCACCCTGAGGGACAGCACACGGGGTCTGAGGGTCACTGAGAGACCAACCTTCCCCCATCGTCTGCCCATTTCTGGTACCGTTATGGCTTACACCCCCAACCCCTTTCTCCTCAACCCCACTAGCGCTAAAGTTCAACATTAATATTGCCAGAATCTGCTCCTCACACACACAATCAATGCCCAACCAAATGATGCATAACTATTCTTTTCCTGGCGTTTCATCTTTGGCCCCTGTGGTTCAAACACACTTAATCCTCCAGAGTAGTTGAGGGGAAAATCGGCCGTGTATAACGGCAAACTACGAAAGAAGTGTGGAAAATCCTCTGACCATATTCATTCGCTCCATAACAGCCTTATTCCACCATAACAGGATTTCCTCCATATATCATTACATTACGACTGTACTTCATTATGTGATTTTAATTGATAGATGGAGGGAGAAAAGAGTAGAAAATATGGTCTGTGTTGCCAGGCGAGGACAAATTAACCATTTTATTGAAATAATTAGGTGACTGTCAAAATTATGCATAGCATAAAACAATCGGTTATACCAACTTGGAAAAATTGGTTATTATGCCATTCAAAAGGGAGTTTTTCCTTGGTGGATATGATAGACTTCTGTGGAAAAGGTCTGTGAACCAAAAGCTGAAGTGTGAATTAAGCAAAATGTTAAAGAGGAGAAACATATGATACATATTATTAAAATGATATCATAACCCCGGAAGCATAGATAACTATATAAAACTAAAATTATGGATCCTTATTGAAATAAATATATGTGGTATAGTGAGACAGTCAATGAGACTGTTAATACACTATAAAATAAGAGTATGTTTGTTTAAGTGATGTTCTGATTGTTCTCCAGCTCTCTCAGCTTGTAAAAAAAACAAATCAGTCTTTTATAATGACTATAATCTTAAGAAACACAAGATTGATTTTCTTCAACCAGCTTGTCTACATGTGCTTCAATAATGTTTCACAAAGCCCTGATTTACCATTATATTTGATAAGTGTGAATGAGATTTTAGTGACAGGAGATTGGGGCGGTCAACCGTCAAGAGACCTTTAAACTTGATACACGTTTAACTGTGGAACAAATCAAATTATTCGAACAAGCCGTTGTGTGGTCATGAGTGGGAGAAATTACTTTTTTTCCCCTCCCATTTCTCCCCAGAGTGCAGCGTTTGCTTTGTTCCGGCTAAAATTGCAAATATACACTTAATTAGTTTGACTTAAATCTGTTTTCACTTGCAACGAGAAAACCACTGGGATAACTGAGAAGTGTAAATCTTTTTGATTTAAGATTAAACACTTGTAATTAATTTGTGTGATTTTACCATTTTCTGCTACTGCTTCGAAATGTACCACACACATGCGCGCATGCACACAAAGTTTGTCTGGACATTGATAACTTTGGTTTTTCAACAGTGTTTTACTATCACCAGTTAAAAACTAACCTATGGAGGACCAGCAGGGACCAACTGTTTCACTCTGCTACAGCTGCTACATGTTAAAAAGGGCATTTTGTATTTCAAGGGCATTATCTGAACTTGGATTTTCAATTTTGACTGGAAATAGATCCATTACTTTTTCTATTTCCAAATTACCCTGATTTGTTTATTTCCTCCTGATTGAGGAATAGTCATGGGGTTGCCTAGCCATTTTGTGACTCAGCAGTTGTTTGCTGTCTGTTGCTTGCAAAGACTAGCTGACAGAGAAACGGCAATTATTTGCCTGCAGAAACGTTCAGAGTTCAGACTGGTGTTCAAGATCCTCAGCCGTGAAGGATGTCAAGGAGGGAGGTCTGACGTGTTTTCTTGTCTGTGTGCTGTTTCTTCCTGATAAGGAAGGCCAGTGGCGTTTGACCCCTCATGGCCTCGTCAGTGTTGGTGGCATATTAAGCTTTGTGGAGAGAGAAATACATTTGTCTCCTGCTGTGTGTGTCAGTCAGATAATCCCTGACCTCACACATACCTGCACGAGGTTTCTGCCTGTCTAGTCATCTCAGGTGAACTTTACAAGGCTAAACTGAGGACTAATTGTGTGAACCTATATGTTTTAGTCACCTGTGCGGCTGACACACACACACACACACACACACACACACACACACACACACACACACACACACACACACACACACACACACACACACACACACACACACAAAACACTTGAAATGCCAAACCTTCTCTTTATGTCAGACTGTTACCTCTAGCAGTTTCTAAAAGACCAACATCTCATCGCTCAGTGATTTAAAAAGATCCTTTCGTCGAGAAAAAAGACACTACATTGTATACTAGTATACACACTTTCTCTTCCCCACACAACGTCGCACTCACACAGTGGCTGTGTTTTGGCTTGTCTGAAGCCCTGGACTTGTTCCCAGACTCCAGACGACACCTCAGTCGAGACTGCAGCAGCCAGATGGATCAGGCCAATGGATGTGTATTGATATTGATTTAACACAGCCAGCATCAGCATCACACTGATGTGTATTTGAATGTGTGTGTTTAAGTAACAGAAGCTAGAAACTGAATAACCATGAACAAAGACTCACACAAAAGGGTAGACCAGACAGTTTATGTAAACAAGATCTTATGACACGATACCCTGCATGTGGCCAGCTTGTCTGTCTGTGTAAATCCGTCTGTGTGTGTGTGTGTGTGTGTGTGTGTGTGTGCGTGTGTGTGTGTGTGTGTGTGCGTGTGTATGGTCTTTTTATGCCTCTCGTGTCCATTTACCACAGTTTGTCAAGCGTTTGGCTCGATCAGTGTCAGTTTAGAGTTTAAATTTCTATTGACCGCTAAAATAAAACAACTGTGTAGAGACATGGGGAGAGACCTCGAAAGCACACAAACGCAGACTGTGTCTGAGTCAGTGTTAAAACAAACCACCACATCACATCTTAATGCTATGCCCCTTCAGAGAGAATATAAAAAAGGGAGGGTTTGAAGAAATGGCGACGCCTGTTGTTACTGTTACATCCCTAACTGCACACACACACACACACACACACACACACACACACACACACACACACACACACACACACACACACACACACACACACAAAACACTTGAAATGCCAAACCTTCTCTTTATGTCAGACTGTTACCTCTAGCAGTTTCTAAAAGACCAACATCTCATCGCTCAGTGATTTAAAAAGATCCTTTCGTCGAGAAAAAAGACACTACATTGTATACTAGTATACACACTTTCTCTTCCCCACACAACGTCGCACTCACACAGTGGCTGTGTTTTGGCTTGTCTGAAGCCCTGGACTTGTTCCCAGACTCCAGACGACACCTCAGTCGAGACTGCAGCAGCCAGATGGATCAGGCCAATGGATGTGTATTGATATTGATTTAACACAGCCAGCATCAGCATCACACTGATGTGTATTTGAATGTGTGTGTTTAAGTAACAGAAGCTAGAAACTGAATAACCATGAACAAAGACTCACACAAAAGGGTAGACCAGACAGTTTATGTAAACAAGATCTTATGACACGATACCCTGCGTGTGGCCAGCTTGTCTGTCTGTGTAAATCCGTCTGTGTGTGTGTGTGTGTGTGTGTGTGTGTGTGTGTGTGTGTGCGTGTGTATGGTCTTTTTATGCCTCTCGTGTCCATTTACCACAGTTTGTCAAGCGTTTGGCTGGATCAGTGTCAGTTTAGAGTTTAAATTTCTATTGACCGCTAAAATAAAACAACTGTGTGGAGACATGGGGAGAGACCTCGAAAGCACACAAACGCAGACTGTGTCTGAGTCAGTGTTAAAACAAAGCACCACATCACATCTCAATGCTATGCCCCTTCAGAGAGAATATAAAAAAGGGAGGGTTTGAAGAAATGGCAAAGCCTGTTGGTGGAAAAGAAACAGAAGAAGAGAGTTGGCAATGTGGAAAAAAATAGGCTTATGTCCTAGTGACCACAGCTGCTTATATGTGACCCTGCCTATAAAAACCCAGCTAAAGTCATTTTTTGTTGAATCTCAACTTTATGCATAAAACACTTTTACATAATGTAAAGAACATATTCTGAAGATTTCAGCTTGATATCTTTAAAATTGACAGAGTAAGGCCATAGATCTAGCGAAAACAAGACGCTCTTTATCGCTGAGCGTCTTTGCAACTTTAGCCAGGTTCTCATGGGCACGGTCACATATTACCAAGACTTTTAGGGATCCATGGGACTGTAGCCAATCTGATGTGGTTGTAAGACATAAAGTGACAGCTGAACTGTAGGATAATATCAATGGTAGAAAAAGAACTAAGGATACAGACACAACCGATAAAAGACTAGATCAAGGTACAAATGTACCAAAAATGTACTGACAAACAGTGGTGAGTAGACAGTGCTTTTCCAATAGGGCCAGATAGAAGGAAATAAAAGGGAAGGTGGGTAAGAAGTGGGCAGAGAAAAAACAGAAGGATGCTGTGTCGATATCAGCTGTTATATTCTCATTTTAGTCTTGTACGCAAGAGTCAAGAATATGAATAAACATTTAGTTAAACCTCAGCAAACTGTAACAATGTCTGGAAAGACATCAAAAAAATCCAATGCAATCTAACTCTTGCATAATGAGTTTCTGTTAGTCTTTGTTGGCCTTGAGGGTATTGCTGCATTATATAGCAGATGGCTGACAGTCATAATAATGTAAGTTTTGTTGACCCATATTTACATTTGTTATTTTCTATTAACTATGTTTCTGTATAGCTTTGTTACAAAAAAGGGAATGGTGAGAACTGCAGTTAAAGATAAAAGGAGAGTTACGGTTAAGGTTAGGTGCTTGACTGCTCATCCAAAAACCAATCGTCAATTAGATTAGCGGTTGGTCAGAAAAATGAAGGTCAGAGAAAGAAACACAGACTGAATACTTCTCTATTTATTGGCAGGAAACCCGAACTATATGAAGCAGTTGCAAGAGCCCTTGTGTTTGCTGCAGCACCGTGATTTTATCCACTTACAGCAAAATCAAAACACATGACATAATGTGTTGCAGAAACATATTTGCTTGTTTAGCTGCACTGGTCTGCATTATGCAAAGTACTCGTTCATCATCAGTGTATGGATAGAGTAAATCCGTATTTATCATGTACAAGAATACATTTTTTAAATAAGGGGTTATCATCTGTACCATATAATACCATGAACAGAAACATCTTTAGACTAATTTTTTTTAGAGATTTAAAGCACCAATGTTGCCCAAATTCATTTTGATATAAGCCCCTTTATAGTGTATTATCCTTTACTCACCAGACCTGATGTGCACTGCCATAATTAATCACCCTCAAATTCAATGATGGATTATCTCTCATAAAGTTAAAGATTGGATTTGAATCATTGCTCAACTTTTGCTATAGGTCAGAGGTCAAATCCATGCATTATGTGCATGTTTTACAATTGAGATTTTTTACTGGGAGCAGCAATGTTTAATTCTTGTCAAGGATATACATTTGTAGCTTTTTAGCCCTGCATAGTTTGAGGGAACACAGCTTGGCCATCAATCGTGTGTGGAAGAAAAGCTTCAAGGTTTAAACAGTGCTGCCATCTCTTTCACCATAGCTTGTCCAATAATCCCCACAACCTTGTAAAGTGATGTCATGACGAAGGAGAGATTAGAGGCAGATGGAGAGAAGCAGAAATGAGCCTGACTCTCCCCAGACAGGAGGCTTAGTTTTATAGCTTGAAGAAGCCTGCATTTTAAAATATATCTATCCAACAGTGAACATATTCAACTTTCTATTACTATATATTTTTGGCTAGGTTAAAGTTATTAATAAAAGTAATGATGAGGTTGCAAGTGTCTGTGCATGTCATCGGTGCAATAAAATACAACACACTCAAGGGTCAATGGAGAGACCACATCTTCTTTGTCTTACCTCTCCTTGAGGAAGTCCACCACTTTTTTGAAGTCATCTATGCAATACTCTCTCTTCATGTCCATCAGCACACTGTCTGAAGCCGACTGCACAGGAACATGAAGAAAGGCGTAGACGCGCGGGTGATTCAATATCTTAGCCATCTCCTAATAAGACACAGGAGAGGGAGAGATCGGGAGACAAGATAATATAAAGGGTGAGTTTTCACGAGAAAAGGGCAAAACCATTGACGTTCATTGCATGAAAAAAACAACAATTAGTCAAAACATTAAAACTGCTAAGAGGTTTATGTAGTGTCCGATCAGTGTTTGTTTTTGTTTTTTTTTACTTTGTAAAGCAATGAAACAATGGAAACATGGTGAAATTACAAACTATGTATAAAATACATTCCTGATTCAGGAAGTAATCTTTTTCAAAACAGACCACACATAAATATTGATCTGATCTCTAACCTAATAACTGTGGAGGTTTCTACAGTAAGTGATAACTAACAAACTGTAGCATGGGTACCCATTATAAAATGGCAAACATTTTATAAAAACGACTAGAGGTGTAGTCATGAGAGTCCTGTATTTAAGGCTAGAAAGTGTAACTTTGCAATGAATTAATTATAAGGTTAAACAACACAAATGGATCAAGTGACTCATAGTGGTTAACTTTGAATAAAATGAAGGTTCCATTAACATTCCTGCCTCTATCTGACTCTCATTGCAACCAGGACTTACTACAACAGGCTAATTTCTATTTAGCCTTTAAATCCTCTTTTGTTTTCTATGATGCTCAAGGTGCAGCAAATAGTGGCCATCGTTTTCTTTACTTTACTTTGGTTTTGCCTGTTAAAGTTTAAGTAAATATTATGTTAAAGTAAATGTGAATCTTTAAATGCGCACACATACAGTGAACATCCAGTGTTTATTGTATGTGCTCGCATGCTGAATGGATTACCAGATTTTAAATTCAATTTAAGAGAATGCTTCTCACTGAAAATCAGGCTAGATACCAAATTTCAGCTGTTAAATTGCAACATTTTATTATAGTGAGGAATAATGATAAATGGTTTTCAGTCAAGGTTGTCTTGCACCAAAATAAAGTCTAAATTTTAGCTACTGTTTCATTATTGTTGCATTTACAATAAAAAACAAGATTTTCCAGTAGCAATTGAAAACTTTGAGCCGTGTGTTTGGTCTCTACCTTGTACAGTTCAGATACAAATGCAAGAGTGACATTTCATCTTTTTAATCGCACCACGCTAATTGCAAGATATGGCAGATTTTTTTTTTTGTTTCATTCCTACTTTAATTTCCTCAGCAAAAGAACTGAAGAGACTACAGATGTCAGATTTTCTGATGGACATAATCAGGCTGCTATCATTACCATGCTAATCACTACCAGAAAGAGAGAGAAAAAGAGAGGGGAGTAAGAAATGATTTAATGATTTCCTACAAGAATGTGCTGATTGCGGTCCGTCTTCTCAATTAAGATCTATTGTGTAAGGTTCCCTACTTCATACACAGACACAAAAGACACACACACACACACACGCACACACACAGAGAGACACACACAGACACAGCTCAGTTGCAGCACCACAGGGGGTTGACCACTGGAGGGCCCAAATTAGAAAGAATTAATTTGGTTGGAAAATGGAGCTTGATTGGTGACAGAAATCAGTCTGCTGTGTGTGTGTGTGTGTGTGTGTGTGTGTGTGTGTGTGTGTGTGTGTGGGAGTGAGTGAGTGAAAGAAAAACATGTAGATGAATATATGAGTTTTATATGAGTCACTGGGTTGGTATAAAGGTTACTAATTGCACACTTAATGTGAGAAATGTTTTTCATATGGTAATAAAATGCGAAGTTTTGCAATCGAACTGGTGAACTGAGGTTTTGCAGTTGAACTGCTCTTTATCTCCGTATGTCCCTTTTTAAACTGTGTTTGATATACAGCTCTTTGCCATATAGGTCATTGTCATGAAAAGCGCATGCCCCGAGTATTTAGGCCTGCACTTGTCATTAATTACAGTTTATATTTATTCTAGTACACATGTTGGAGCTGTTCTGGTCATATGTCTATCTCTATGACCTGCTGACTGACAGATCTTACAAGCGTGTGTTTTTGTGCATGTCTGTGTGTGTTTTGATAAAAATCAAAACCAGTATAATATGATGCTTTCGTCTCATTAGACAGCGCTGACGATGATTACTGCCCACTGACTGCAATCTAGCCCACACGTGTCTGTTTATGTGTGTTGCAAGCGTGAATAGGGTCTCAGCAGATGGCGTGGTAGTTTGAGTAGCAGGACACTGCTGATGACAACTGGGGATTAATCTATAAGGGGAGGACTTTTCATTCACACAGGCCATTTATCATGTGTGTGCGTCTGTGTGACAGTGCGCCCCATCCTCCGATGATTAAACAGCACTGTGATATGAATCTCTCTTGTTACTGATCCCTGTGGAGTTCAGGCCTGTTTTGATGTTTGACTGCTGCTGACAGACGGTTTAGTGAGTCTGAAGTGAAAATGATGCTGCGATGAGGAAGATATTCCTTAACAGTGGCAAAAAAGAGTTGCTTGAACGCTTTTGCTTCTGCATGATTTGAACTATCCATCTCAAAGCAAAATTCAAGGGGCTTAAACAATCAAGTGTTGTCATTTTATAATCTCTTTATTTATCCCTATTCTGTTTTGTTTCTATCAGTCACAACACTGTTTCAAGGGCTGGCTCGTTATCGTTCAGTCTCGGCTCGACTTCCTCCTCCTCCCCAACGGGCCTATCACTCTCATTCTCACACACACACACGCATGCACACACACACACACATACACACATACACTCCTTTCATCTTTGGTTGATCAGCTCAGATAGACACAAAAACCAGACACATAACTGGCTTAGCTCAAACGATCTGATATCTTCCCCTTTAAATCAGATAGGAATGAAAAGAACATATATATGGAAGAAAGAGAGAAAACGTACATAAATGATGGTTTGGCTCCAAGCAGGCACAACAAGAGCCAACACTTTTTCACACTACCCCTATCGTCTTCCCAAACATGCCATACATGTATATATATATACTTGCCAATTATGATACAAAATTTTCTATTTTGACATAACAAAAGTAGCCGTAGTATAAATCGCTCCCTCCCATACATTCATTCTAATTTGTGAAAAAACAAAACTAATTTAAATTAACTGCTGTAGCAGTGCACTGTCAATACAACATATGGCACACGTGTTGTCATATTTGTATTTAGTATGGAATAAGGAAATATTGGTGACAAAATGAATAAAAACAACGTGCCAACACACAGACAGAGAGGGTTTTAGTCTGATTCAAGTGAAATTACTAAAGCAAACAGAGTCTAAGCAGCAACCAACTGCATCCACACAAACCCACACATATCAGCGTATTAACCGGGCTCACCCAGGGGAGTCTGCAGAGAAAAAGATTCTACAAGCTGTTCCCTGGATAATAACTCAGGTCCCTGTGTGTGCGCTAGTGCACACACAGACACACAGTCGGTGGGAACTGTATTCAGTGGGAAAAAGGGAAAGTGAGCTCCCTATGGTATTAAACATTTCAAACACTTCAGGCTGTGCTAGATTTCCCTTGGAGGACATAGTGGGCCAGCAGCAGCTCACACAGAGTAGAAGTACTGCTCAGTAAAAGGGAAATACATACAGTAGCTATAGCCCCAAACACCACGTGTGTCACTTGACCGTTGACAGTATGGTTTGACCGTGCTGTTGAATTTTCCGTGTTGTTTTCACACTTTAATGACTGAACCAAAGCTACATCCACAGAAAGTACATGAAACCACTGTGAGGATTAATGTTGTCTGCAAACTGCAAAACAACTTAGTCTGCTCCCATTGGTCTTTGCCTTTGTCAGCCAGGAAAAAACAAACACTGCTAGCATTTCACATTTCCAGTTTGCGACTACCATTTATATCGCCTCCATTCAAACCTCAAAATGCACCACACCATTCAGGAAATATAATTTGCTGTATTAATTCAGGAGCCATAATTTAGAGTCACATCAGAATAGCTTCAGCGTGAGCACTCATTTGGTGCCGGGTCCCTCACACAATGCTACATTAGGCTTCTAATGTGAAGAGGCTCCCAAAGGCTTCATTAAAATGAAAAAGGTCTGAGAGGGTGTGTCTACGAGTGTGCTCATACAGCTGCGTGTGTGTGTGTACATCTGAATGTGAAGGTGAGAGATCTGTGAGGGTATATGTGTGTGTGTCTATTTGCGCGTGCGTGCATGCATGTAATTATGTGTGTGAACGCCTGAGTCCTGGTATGAAAAATGCCAGCAGATTCAGAAGATGGAGTTTTCACTCCATTATTGGTATGTGGTAGTTTGTCACTGTTCCCAAGGCCCAGCAGGGTTCCAGGGAACTGAGACCAGACACACCTATCTTTCCGTCTTAGACACCACTATTAAGAAAAAATATGAAATTAAAATACTGATAACAATGATTTGCTAAATTATAAACTCAAAGGGTCTGTTATGTCACATCACCTCCCCCTCGACAGTTGTTATTTCCCTTTTATATCGATAATTTTTAAAGGATGTTTTGTAATAATACAAAACCCAACTGTGAGACTCTGACTATCCTTATGACTGAAATCAATCACTAAGTGACAGAAGCTTATTAAAATGTGAAGTGAAATATCCAACGTTATAGTCACCACATCGCTGCATGAACTGCATATCCGAGGAATCTCAGAGGAATCTCAAATAACAGTGAGATGAGCACTGGGAAAGAAGTTAAATGGACAATTGCAATTTTATTCATCACAGCCTGCCTGACTTTTACATGTAACAAGACTACTTTCATTTCATTTTATTTCCTTAGTCAGCTAGCAGGCTAGATTTAATTACATCCATGAGCATCTGTGAACATGCACACACCTTTTATCATCAGGTGACCTACTGCACGTTTGACAGCCACTTAGTAATTTATTAGCAGGACACGATCGACAGGGATGGACTATGGGTAGACCGAATAAACGCTGAGCTCAAAAACACAGAATGTGGTGCAGTATATATGTGTAAAAAGAAAAATGTCAGCAATGTGAAGAAGGAAGATGCAGAGCTGTTAAAGACACTTTTACATGCAGCCACTCAAGATGGAAGCAATGAAAGCACAATTCAGTTCACAAAAATGTCAGAGACAAGTGGCCCGTGCGAGGTGATTGGGCTTTTTACTGCTCCAATCAGCAAATGGTGCTGTGAAGCTGTCGACGTCTGTCAGGAAAAACAGGCTGCACACTGAGAGAAATTGTGCGTTCTTGTGTGCCAGAGGGAGACAGACAGTGATTTCAGTTGCTATGTGTGAGAGAGGATGATCTTTCAGGGGGGTGTGGAGAGAGAGATAGGTGGCCTTTTCAGCTTCAATTACAGCCATTTGGTATGATGCTGTTACATAAGCGCCACAGTCCATCAAAAGAAACGACAGCAGGATATAATTTGACAGTGAAGATGATGGCTGAATCTAATGCCTAGATTTGGCCTTCATCATGGTCCCACCATTCTCCTCACTGTGATTACCATCATGATGGTGGTAATCACAGTGAGAAGAATTTGAGGAGAGAGGGAGAATAGAAAAGGTAATGAGTAATTAGTCAGAGACAAAAAGGCTGACATGTGATGTAGTTCATGAAAACAAGTGATGAACGTAATGTAAGTAAGTGCAAATATAATGGATGACAGAAAAAACAGTAAAGACAAAGGGGGTAAAAAAAAGGTAGCGTCTGGTTGGTTAGGGGCCTTATGGCTAATGTCGATATACAGAGAGTAGGACTGAGAAGCAGAAAGGAGGAGAGGGAAGATGTGAAGAGTGACTCATAGGGAAGAGGAGAGAGGGTAAATGGAGCACAGGACAGCAACAAAAGACAATGATAAGTTAAAGAGGAACATGCTTATCTGTCCTTATGTAGGTTAATTGACTGAGGAATTAACAGAGAAGAGATATACTGTAATTCAATTCAAAGTATGGACATTCACAATAAAAGGCCAAGTAACATATGAAATTTTTTTTAACATTGACACACACACACACTCACACACAGACCAAGCCAGTGTGTCGTCCTAGTATATTTCTAATTATCAGTTAATTGTTATTCCCTATCATTAGGAGGGTGGTGTTTTAATTGTAATGTAGCCAAGCAGAAAGCCTACCTATACATGTGGGGGACAATTAGCCACCTCCATTAACCCCTGGTTAATTACAACCTCCATTGCTGCTTCCCACAGCACTTTTCTTACTCCTTTTTACCCCTCATATCTATCCCCGAGCCTTCATCCCCACTTTGCCTCATTTAATTTTTTTTTCTTCAGTCATCTATGATCTACAGCCATCCTTGATAGTATCTGCAGTCAACAGAACTGGGGTTTAAAAAAAAAGTTTTGTTTAATTTTATTTTTCTAGGTTATCATTACCCTATTTCAGCCCTCCATGTCCTACCTTTCCCTCTATATGTTAAAATGAATTTCCTCAGGGAGGGACAGTGAGGCTTATGCTTTTGCTTGCTTTGATGCAAGCCGATCTATAGTAACATATGCTCTAATGCAAGTACACACAAGAAAATCAAAAACATTTGATGAAATCAGAATAATTGCTGGCACAACATGAAATGAAAACTCTTTAATCTAATTTGACTTTGACTTTTGCTTCTTGATTTATCTTCTTGAGTTGCCAACTAACGCATATATAAGTTTGAACCATATTCCTGAGGTAAGTTGCAATAATACAGAATGGGGCTTTTTGGTCAAGTCATTATTCTCACATCTCTTCACTCACTAAAACACATTAATTTTTCCAAATATCATCAGATCCTTGCACAACTATTTGAATGAAACCCATTTTCTGGTACTAACTGCATGCTTCTGTCTGCATTTATTGATTTTGACAGAATTCCAACTGACCACAAAACATCTTATTGTTTCCTTAGACCGCCTTTAATTATTCACACAATTAGCCACATAATTTGGCCAAATGAAGGAAATCTCTTAATAGATATACCATCTGCATCCAACACGCCCTCTTTAAATTTGTTGCCTTTCTTCTCATCTCTTCTCAACTTGATTTCTCGTCTGGAAGCAGGAACCAGATCTACCTATTGTCAGCGGGTGATGGGAAAATAGCGATAATGCGATTGTTGTTACTCTATAGCTTCCATGAATTAAAAAAAAATTAAGATTGAGAGAGAAAGGATGGCAATAAGAGATATAATTGATAAAAGAATATCCAGACAGATGGGTGCAGATTTGCAACAACAGTCGAGAGGGATTAGGAGACAGAGAAGGAATAACAATGTCCATTGTTCCATTAGGGAAGACATTAATGACTGATAAAATGAGGTTGCTAAAGAGGACACAATGGTCCCTAATTGACTCATTATGAAAAGAAGAGAATGGACTGCAGTAATGAATTAAGTGGGAGCACTGCAGCTTTACTGCTTGGTAAGCAAAACAGAAAGACATTTAGTTTATTAAATCCAACAAAGCAATTGTGTTTGTTTGCAGAGGGATAGCCCAAGAGACTACACAGACAAACACCAAGCAGAGGAAAGTAAAAACTGAGTTCACAACTGTATGTGTGTTTGTATGTGTGCAGGTTTGTCCATACTGTACATACCTCTAGGTGTTCCAGGATATATGGTGGGTTGGTCATACCCAGCCTCAGCATGGCTCCTTCAGGAATCTCCTCCACCAGTCTCCACAGCAATGTGGGCAGGTCTGTTCCTATGTCTCTGCCATAAGCTCCTGTGTCTTCACTGGTCAGCCAGATCTCACACACCCCCTCTGGAAAATGAACCAAAAACAGTCGAGCCAAATTTAATAACTTCAATTAGACTTTTTTTAATGACTGAGTCTGTGAACTGGAGCGGCATAATATTTGTACTAATATGATTTTAAGATTTCAGATTCAGTATACTTAAAAAAAAAAACAATACCCTGTAAATTGCCCATGGACAAAATAATGCATTTAGTGTATCAAGTAGTTATTTTATATGAAAGAAATATAACCAGAGAATATGGGCAGCAAACGCAGGCTTGTTCTCACATATAACTCAACACCGCTTGCACAGATAAAGACACTGAGCTGAGCTGTACAAGTTTTAAAATTTGTACTTCAAAATACGCACCTGCAGGTAAAGTATGAACTTTTTTTACTTTTTTACTTCTTGCTTGGTCCCTACATTTGTGCTGAGTAGAAATAGCCATGCTTTTATCTCAATTCATATACTATATTAGCCACAATAGTAAGACTACAAACATCCACTGCCATTTTGATGTCATTGCCTTAATGCTCCAAGACTTTAGCACAGCTCAACTCCTGCCAGTCAATGACAAGTATTAAAAACACCCGCCTCATAAACATACTTTCCAGTAAAGTGAAGGTCATATACTGCAAAAAAGGATGATATACTGCCTTCATGCTAAATTAGAGCAAGACTCACTGCTGGAGCTTAATGATCTAACTGTCATTTAGCTGTAGGTCGAGAAATGGTTGAGTGTCTGCTTAAGCTGTGGTTCAAAACATATCATATCACATGGGCACACACACACACATTTATTTGCTCTTGTACAAGCATAAGCTCATGTACACACACACACACACACACACACACTTGCACACACACAAACTGTCCAATTAGCCAAACACCATTTTTACTCTCAGAATGACCACATGCATCTTTCTGTCCATCTCTGCACAGCTAATGATAATGATGGTTGTGTGTGTGTGTGTGTGTGTGTGTGGGTGTGTGGGAGGGAGAAAGACCGTGTGTTCAAAGGCATGTATGGGCCAGATAGATTAAAGATGATGACAATATAATTGTCCAGAGTGAAGGAGTCTCAAATGCTCATCATCATTGGCATTAAGATGCACTAATGATTTCTGCAGACAGCCACATTAGACAGATCCATCAATCACATGTGATCAGATCTTAGGGCAAAGGCATATTATATAAGAATGTGTTCAGGGTATGAAGTTCATTTACAGTGGTAAGTAATTAATTTCATTTTGGTCCAATACTCAATAATAGCTCATATTATCAAATGTTCTTTATCATATATCAGCTAAATTCATTTATATGTAGAACATAGTTCCTGACTTAGCAATGTCCCCATTTCTACTGTTGGCCATTAGACTTTGGATCAGCTTTTCCACTGGTGCATACAATGTCCCATTGTATTCATTGTCACACATTGAACTGTCATTTTAAGGTTAGCATTGCTCAGCTTCTCACTCTGATAACCAGTTATCCTCTCAATTCCTTAATCCTGATAAAAGGTTGCGGTTACAATGATGATAAGGTTAGAAAAAACAGGAATATGAATAGAAACAGCAAGAAAGTAGTCATCTGGAAATGTTGTAATGTCAGGCCACAGGGCCAACAGCCAGCACTTGTGAAAAACTCGACCATAATTGGAGGCCCTGGAGGTCCAGCTCGATGCAAAGACATCTTATTATCAGCAGCCACTGATTGGTATTAATGAGTGTCAGATTAGAAACAATAATGCCTTTTTTTTGATTTGTTGATGTTTTTTACCCATAATATGGAATTGAAATGTCATCTTTTTTTAGCCTGAATGAAGGTAGTGACAGCAAATTCCCTGGGAAAGTAACGTCATCTACTTTTTGGCTCAGCTACACCCATCCCTCTGCCAAGTTTCAAACTTCGCCTGCGTCATCGGCATCCTAGGAGAGGATTTATTCCTATACCCATCAAAACAGCTGCATAGTTTTTACATCACATCTCAGTCCCACAAGAATACAAATCATCTCTTAATACAAGGTCAGACCTGCATTAAATTGGCCTAGTAGCTTCCAAAACAACATTCATGTGATTCTATTCACATAACACTACAATGACAGCAACCTTGTGCATCATATGCTATCAAGTATCTCTTTTTATTCATATGATGATTGTGTTTTGAGCAGGGTGATGCTATGGAAAAGTCTCTAGTGTTATGTCAAGGCCACAGTCATGCATAGATCTCCCATTAACTCAAACCTAACCCTAACCCTTTAGCTTGAAATACAGTCCCTTTAGTATTAAATAGTATTATTGTTGGCAAAAGACACAGAGATGGTGGTTGTTTCATCAGGAAGTGTTAGCTTGTGCTGCCTTTCTATCTGTTCTGATACGAAGCACAGCTGCTTCCTACGTGTTTGGTATGTGTGTGTGTTGGAGAGAGGTCACAGTGGTGTAGACATCTGCAGTGCGTATAATATGTCTATGTATCAGACATTTCAACTTTATAAGAAATCTCCTCAGTTACTTATCAAGGAGTTAGTTGCAAATAAGAAATTTGTATATCTAATAATTTACCGGTAATTCATTTACAAGTGATGTGAACTTGCGTCTTTGATCTGTGTCGATATGTAACTAACCCTGAACCTGACCTTTTTTCCATCTCACTGTAGGATGTAGTTTGATACTGGAACAGTCATAAACATGCATGGGGTCAAGCACTTTCCTAACAGCTATTAACATTTACTTAACTCTGACGTAACAGTACATAGGCAGTACAGGAAAGAGGGAACAAAATAAATGGAGTTAAAGATATTATTGTTAAAAATAAAAAAGGGTCCTCCCTTGTTTGGGGCTGGACCTTAGAGGGGAGGGATAACAGACTGGCAGGTTGAGAGAGGGAACATAAGAGGAAACAGCTGTGTATATGTCTCCTCTGCCTCTGCCTTCATCCAAGACTAACACCAACAGCACGTCTGGCAAATGCCGTACATATATCAGACAGTCATCACTCCAAGTCTTGTTGAAGCGTTGATTGTTGGGCTTGTTTTTTTGTTTTAAAAAAAAAGGTCTGATAACTTGGACAATAGAGTTTTAAGTGTGGTGGGTCTACTGGATGTTTCTAACCCTGTCCCTGTAATGAATTCAGGTCACTGTCTACATTTACACTATTTAATTAGTGTGAATGCTGAAAGCAAAAGTGGTATTTTCAACTGTAATATTTTTTGCTGTGTTGATATAAAGACCTCAATTGAGTCAGACAAAAAAGGATCAAATTAAACCCTTTCAAAAGTGAACTCTAATGACCTTCTCACTTGTGAGATGCATTGGTTTTAGCTAAAATATTTAAGCTTCCATTCATATTATCATATCGAGTGAAAGTGAGGTTTTATCCACACCATGGAAAATTGTTAGTCTTAATGGCTTTGTAAGATATAATATAGAATATAGTGGTCACACAAAATTAGCTGATTTGCTTTTAATTTTTAACATTCAGATATTCTTCATCATGTACTTGAAACTCAGGGGTGGCAATTATTTCGACGAGGACTGTATATCACCGCAGTGTTTACAAATGGCCCCATTTCTGCCCCACCCTTGGATAAATGGATGGGAAGAGTGGGAGGAGAAAAGAGATGAGGGCTTTGAAGCAGTTGCTTTGAAGAAGTGTGACAGAACCAATTGATTCAGGTGATTGGGAGCTTTAGTAAAAGCCACTGTAGAAATGGCAAAAGGGTCTTAAATCATAAATGAGACAGACGAGCAGCACGACCTGACCACACATTCTCATGTCATGCTTGTTTCTATTAGATGGTAAATGCTGGCTCTGATTTCTTCAATAGAACCATCTATCCACCGTTCAGACTCAGGCTTGGAATTACAGGAGATGTTTTGGAGGCTGATTTGATGCTTTGTATCTCGGCCAGTGTTTTTCTTAACTCCAGCCCACTGGAGCAGTGTCGGAGAATGATGTTATATTAGTTATATTATGCAACAATGTGGCATCTTGTGAAAAACTTGGCCTGGTCATCATATCCCACATCTTTAATTGTCATTGAAGTCTGCCATCACATTTTGTGTCCTCACCTAAAAAAGCTGCACTTTGTAGTAAACTGTGTGGCCCACACATAGTTCCCTGTCCAGCCTTTGCTTGGTATTCGTCTAATTATAAACAAACGTTAAATTATGATAGTGTGTCAGCAATGCTATACAAGTTGGATTTAGTGACACGACACATTTGACAGAGACAAACTACTTTTTGATTTGCGAGAACTGGTCATAATAATAAACATCACTTTACTCTGTTTGCATAAAATTAGTTTAGTTTAGACTCCTGCACCAGAGCAGACAGGACAAAACTGGAAATCGACCCAACCCGAAGGCAGTGTGAGCACCATAGGGCAGCAGACTGAAGTGATGGACAGTGTTTGCACTTTATGCAGATTTAGTACATTAATAGAAACATAACAAGATACTGTTCTATCACTACCCTACATGTATGCGTTTAGTATTCCTACTTATCTTAATCTCTTTGGCTTGATATACATTTTGATTGGCTGCCACGGGCTATAATGTTTAAAAGATTATAGATTAGATGCACATAAAGATAATCCTATTAAACTGCATTAAAACCTATTTACCATAACAAGTCAGCACATGGATAAGCATGTTACGGTGCATGTATGGAAAAAGAGAGTGGGAAAGTGAGAAGGAACATGAGAACTTTCTATTTAAGTTGGTACTTTATATTTCATAATATATCCAAAATCATTTTTAAGTTAGTTCAATACTTTTTTTTTTAATAAATAAGTGGAATACACCTTTAAGTATGGGCAGACACTTCCATACCAACCCGTGCATCATGGCAGCTTAATGTATAGAAAATTCTTAGCCATGTGTTGCTTTGTGTCATGGAAAATAAGGCTTTAATACAGTATAATAGGATCATCTTTATGTGCATATAAGCTGTATTAAACATCACCGCCCTTGCATCCAATCAGAATATGCATGACTTATGTACAGAAATATCAGTTTAGATCCCTTTGAGTGTATTTTCTCCTACGTCCTCAGTGTCTTAAAAGGTATCATGAAACATTGTGGAATGCATTTACTGTTATGCTGTTCTTGTCCATATTATATGGTTCAAAGTGGAACAAAATATGATCACTGCTTTTCACAAGATGCATTTCATGCATTAACTCAGCATCATAAATCCAGTGGCGCATTTTTGCTATTGATGATGTGTTGTCCAGGTGAACTATAAGGACAAAACGACACAAATCACAAATTCCTGTGGTAGACACAATAAACAAGGTAAATTGGTTTATATTCCTACACATGAAACTGACACTTATGATGTCACTTTGAAACTTAATTTTTAGCATTTGGCCGCACAGAATTTTCAGTATGATTACAGTTTTCATTCTTTAATACTGTCCACCCCTGCATGACATATAATTGACATGAGATGACGTGGCAAAGTAATGGGGAAAAAAGTGTGTTAAAGATGTCAAATATAAATAATTCCTCAGAATTCCTGTTTTGGTTCGCATCTAAAAGCACTCGCTCAAAGTCTTAAACTACAGTAATCTTTGATTCACAGGCGTGTGAGGAATTAACATTTTCACACACAAGCATCTTCATATTAATGCACATACACACACAGACTGTCTTGAAACCCCAAACTGCATCACACACATTCCCACAAATACACACACTATAACTCACACACATAAACACGCAGAGTTTAATTGCAGTAATTAAGCAGCTTAATTTAGAGCAACAACTGTTGATGCGGTGTGTGGGTGTCTTGGCAGGTAGCATCATCATCACGGATTAACCCAACACACACTTATATATGCAAATATCACTCAGGCATGTTTACACCAAATGCATGCATGTGTGCATGCACATCAATGTGCACATATATGTGTACGTTAGCATGCACATGTGTGGATGCACATGCATATGCATGGTGTTAATGAACAGCCTACACAATCCTTTAAACAACATGTCAGCTTTGCCCTACTTTCACATAGTTTCTGAACTCCTGGCAGGACTGTCGGAAGAAAGTCTCAATAAAGCAAAGCTCAAATGTGTGTGTGTCTGTAAGTATGTACACATTCACTTTATGTAGTACATAAGAAACTTACTGTATAAGAGTCAGATATATTGTATAAAGATATCAAAAGTAATTGGCGGAGGGTCGCCAAGTACTTGGCGTGTGTGTGTGTGCATGCGTGAAGTCTGTAACTATGTTTGTGGGATTGTGCGTATATAAATGTAAAGGGAGATAGGATAAGATACACTGATAAGAAGTTACGTCCTCCTCTCTTTCATCTTATGTGTGTGTGTCTCAAAGAGAAGGCATCTTTTGAAGCTACCAAGGCAGATGAACTGTTACATAGGATAAAAAAGGGGAATCTGCAGGGACCAAGAGAAGGCCTTCAACTGTCCATACTGTTGCAGATCATTGATAACTTCCTGTGAACTCAGAGCACTTACAAACGACTAATGGATGGGAAAGATGGAGGAGGGAAAGGCCATTGATTGTTTATTGACGCTAGTAATAAATTGTTCGACTGGCAACAGAAGGTTTAGTATTTTATTGCCCGAGGCAAATCAACACACTTTATAGCATAATAATCGAAATAAAGTATTAGAAAACTCAAAAATAAGCCTGTGAACATCTAGACCTCTTACCCATTACGTCCTGGGCTATGTTACACGCATTACAGTCTCCACCATCCCGAACAATATAAGAATGTCTAACTGTCAGGGTAGATAACTTGACCAGATATGACCAGGAAATATTCTGGCTCACCACCTTATGGTAACAGGGGGTAGATGCTTAGATTGATACATAGTGACTCATAATAATTTGTATGAATTAATATTTGGACTGCAACTAACAGCCCCCCTTTTTATCTGCTCTCATTAAGAAATGCTCTCCTTCAGGAAAGTTAAACAAGCAGCTGTCCCAAAGGTCAGATGTCAGGTCATCTGTCCATACAATGTAAATTAATGGAATCCAAATGCACCTATCTGAGTCAAAAGAGATATCAAACAACTTTGAAACACTGTGATCTGCAAAAGTTAGGCTCCTTTATCTGATTTCAAATATACCTTGATTATGTCACTTGTCAATCTTTGGCTTAATTATATCTTCTCAACACTAATTGACATGTTTGAAAAACAAAACCATTTGCGCACGTCCCTGTGTATTATATTATTGTACAAGGCAACAGTTATCTATTAAACAGGCATTATCCAGAATGTCTTGAGATCTGACCCAGTGTCAGTCTATCAGGATAATGAACTTGTACTGTGCGTCATTAAAAGCACGAGTTGAAGCCGAGGGGAGGATGAATGGCTGATGGGCCGCTTAGATTAGTGGACGAGGAGGCTGAGACAGAGAGCATGAAGGGAGAGGCGGTTGATCGTGTCAAAGAAAGCTACAGGGGTTGGATCACATTTCTGTATGCTTCAGAGACTTCAAGAACTGTGAGGCATCCACATGCACACGCACGCACACATGCGCGACTATACATATTCTTTATCTCTTAACACTGACCTTACAGATGGAAATAGGGTTCTTGTTAAAAATTCATTGAGGTGGTAATGGTTACTATGAATTGTCGAAGAACTGAAAGCAATTTAGACAAAGATGCGCGCATGCGCACACATGCACACAGGGCTCACTTAAATTCATGGCATCATGTATATCCAATCAGGCAAATGGAAGTCCAAGACACTCATACATACTGTACATAGTATTACAGTTGAGATATTAATTAGACATAATAAGGTTTAACTCTATCTAATTCAGGCTGTTGACCTAATTTCTTCATATGCTGTGTGTATGCATGTGTGTGTGTGTGTTCTCTTATGCTCGCCTGTGCGGTTGTGCAACCACTAATGTGATAAATAATAATGTCTGGTCAGTATTTATGCTAATATATTCATATCCCACCAGCAGACATCATGTTTGTGTTTGTTAATTCGCTTAGCCAGCCTGAGTGTGTGCATGCGTAGGTGTGTGTGTGTGTGTGTCTGTTCTGCAATTTGGACTAACTTTAAACAGACCCTGCATGGGTTGTGTGTGTTAATTAAGTCAGTGTAATGTATTAGGGGTTCACTAAATAATAGTGTTTGGAAATTTGCAAATGTAATAACATGTTTAACGTGTCTTTTGTCTGTGTGTGCGTGTGTGTGTGTGCATTGGTAAGTGGATCTGTAAACATCATTCCATTATGTCAATATTAGTATTTTTAAGTAAACATATGAGACGTTAGTCAGTATTGAAGCTTCAGACTAATGACTAGTTTGTTTACCAGGCTGACACGCGAGGAACACATAAGCCATAGGCACGGCACCTGATCTGCCACCATCGTTCTCATCATATCCTGCATCAAATAAAAGAAAAATGCAGGACTCACTGTAGCGAAATATCCCACAACTACCAGAGCTGGACACAAAGGAGGAGACTGAGGGAAGGAGGCTGTAGACATGTCCTGACATGTACCACACTTGTACAGACATGTATCCAGCTGAGTGTGTGTGTGTGTGTGTGTGTGTGTGTGTGTCATGACATACAGCACAATTATTTGTTCTAGCTTGTAGATAGAAAATACTCCTTTTGTGAATCGGATCTACTTTTTAATATGATTAAAACGTAACGCACAGTAATGTCAGCATGTGTCTCTGTGTTTGTTTGTGTGTGTGTGCGTGTGTGTGTGTGTGTGTGCGTCTTTCTGTATCTATGATCTTTCTATAATGTGTTGCAGCTGTTAATTGGTATTTACTTTCAGGCTCTTTCTGTTTGACTATTTCTCTGCTCTACTTGTGTTCTGTGTACTGTTAACTGTCATTCTGTCTGGGTGTACCGCCACAAAACTACTTCTCTAAATCTCTAATGCTGCACAACACTCCATATGCTACGTCACAGCACAGTAACCGATTCATCTAAAGTTATAATATAAAAACCCATAAATCCCAAAATACCTTTTCTTTTTTCTAAGAGATGGCATAAGATTGAACAGAACAGCAGAGCCAGAGTGTATGCAATCAACATGACCTATAGTTGTTGCTAAACTGCTGTAGAACAATCTGCATTTTGAACAGTCCTCTACCAAAAATTGTCAGTCTTCCATCTGCAAAGAAAAGTAACACTGTTGTTTCAGTGAACACACATATCAAAATAGCTTCAAAATGGCTAATTTCCAAGCTAAAACATAATTATCGCCCCTTGTTTATCGATACAAACAAAGCCAAAAGAGATAAAATTGTGCAATTTCTAAGTGCAGGTTGTCATACATGTGATTGTCGCACAGTTAATATTTGTGTCCTCACAAAGCAAAGCTTATTTGTCAAGGGGCAATGCCGTATACAACCTAAAGCACTGATAGGGAGGCTCTGGGTACTGAAGACAGTACAGTATTTACTGGAGGACATATTCAGAAGTTTTCGGCTTTTTCAAAACATTACTCCGAGCAAGTGTGTCTCTCATTGTGCGAATGTATGTGTGGGGAGGCGTGTGTGCATCAGCTGTCCCCCCTGTAGCCCTTTCATGTCACCCAACACCGGGGGGCTTGTGGCTGTGGCCACGGGTGGTCCACTATGTGAGAACTGGTTCCTGCAGGGGGTGTGAAGAGACCCCCTGATGCCATCAAAATACATGTATACCACAGGGGGACAAACACACAAACAGACAAAAGAACGAGCACTCACACACACACACAACACAGTGCAACAAATTATACTCAGAGGACGTTGGTGGCTTTTTCTCCACAGACACAGAGACTTTCTCCGTAACATTGAAGGATAGTTCTTTTATAATATAAAAGATGAATTGAACAGGAGAGGGATAAAGGAAAAAGTAAATAACATAAGCTTTTAACGCTAGTATGTCAGTGTTGTTCAACTATAAAAAAATGTGTAAACATCTTTTACATCAACCTTGTTTATCTCTTGCAGATAAAAATAACTGCAGAAAGAGCGTTTTTGCATTTATTGGTAAAATGGTATTGGTAAAAACTCTGTATAGCTGATTGTTTGTGCCTTGAGAAACTACATGTTTATAAGCAATGTTTTTATTTGTCCATCTGAAATAAACAAGTACTTCTTCGTCAGATGTGAGGTGAAAGTAAAAACTAAGACTAGAAGACCAGCCGATAAATGACAGGAGTCATGGATAAGATCATGAAGATCATGTGAGAAAATGAGACTGGTGAAGACAAAATGGTAATTTTGTAAGAAAGATGTCTACAGAGAGGATGGACTGCCAGCCTTGGGCAGATCAAACAGGGCACGCTGTAATGAGGGAGGGAGGGAGCGAGTGATAGCAGACAGAACCACACCAGAGGACTGAAAGACAGAATCAGCATGGGGAGTAAAGTGGGAGTGAAGTGATGAAATGGATTCAGACAGGAAAACAGACAAACACCAGCATAAAAGTGGGGCAGTTGCATAATGTTTTGTGCGAATCAGGAGCAAATGATCTCAGTATCTGTTTGGCTTTGCATTTCAGCGCGTCTGTATTGAACTCTTCTCCAGGGGTTACGCACAGGAAAAAAGACAAAAAAAGCTTGCTCAAAAACCTTACAAGATTTTTTTTTTTTTAAAAAGTAAAAAGATTTATCCATTTATTAAGATTTAATCAAGATACATTTTAACAATTTATCACTGCTGTTTCCTTTCATTCTCCTTCTGGCACTTTTCAGTCTTACTCCTCTGGCTTTCATTAGTCTCCCTCGTTTGAGTTTCGTCTCTTTTACAGGTAATGAGCTGTGTTGATCACAACATTGATGTGCGGTTCAAGTTAATTACAGGTAGAGTAACCAATTAATTGTGATGTGTGTGTGTGTGTGTTAAGTGAGTGTGCGTGTAATGTGTGTTTGAGTCTGTGTGGGGTACAACAGATAGGAGGGCACTACCTCAGGAAACTGAGAGTAGAGAAAATGAGTTCACCTTTTCTTTGCGTGTCAGACTACTCTGTGGGAGAAAGTTAAATGGATTGTCTTTGAATCTTTAAGCACATGCGATAATAAGCATGTTAAATATATTGTGTATGTGTTAAGAGGTCAAGGTGATGCTAAAGAAAAGCTCTTCATATGTACATGTATTCAGGCCATGAAAAGAAAAGATGAATAATCATGTCTGTCAAACGTCAACACTAAATTTAACAAGAGGAACCTCTAACCAAATGTTTAAGCATGTGGAACAATCTAATCAACAACAAAGGTCTTCAGTCAGCATTAATATTAAAAATAAAAAGATTAAAAAAAGGACCAAGTGAATATGTCAAAAGGTCACTTGTAGTGTACCACTCAAATCATTTTAGCATCTTCCTGGCTCACTGTTTACATTTGCTGACATGTACTGTTACTGTTCTAATTTACTCCCACAGTTTAGGACAGTGTATTTCCAGTTGTAGCAGGCAGCTGTTTTCAACTTAGACTCTTCTGCATTATCGGTCCGACACCAAACAGTTACTGACACACTGATGAACATGCTGGAGTATTTAGTTGCGTAAGTGCCACCATTTTTCCACAGGAGATGGTGGAGACAAAAGGGGAGCTTGAAGGAGGGAAAATGTTATGACTTACGTTCAACAGGTTAGGAATACAATTATCGTTAGTGCTGATGTTTCTTTGTCTCTGCTGTATGTGGAACTAATTGTCATTAGTTGACCTTTTAAGATGATAATATGTGATGATACTTCAAAGCTAGTGGTGCTGCTCTGCCATTAGAATCATGGTTAGGTTGAAGTGTAAGATAAAAGAAATTGAGATAAATGTTGGCAAAAAGGCATGATGAATGCCCAAACTGAATATGTTGGATAGAAAGCTCTCTGTAGAGAGGTGATAAAATGCCTTTATCAATTAATATATACTGTATATACATATGTGTGTGTGTGTGTGTGTGTGTGTGTATGTGTGTGTGTGTGTATTTTTTACAGGTGTAACAATTCAGTAACTATTATAGTGCATTACAGAGTGTCAACAAATACCCAACTGTTCCTCTTACCTATCTCTCACGGATCTAATGCAGTCAGACTGCAATATACCACATGGCAGAAACGTTAATCCCTGCAGGTATCTAAAGGGTTTGGGTTTTGTGGCACTGCCAACGGGTTCAAACAAGGGACTGTGCAGATTAAACAACCCAATTAATCTCGCTTTCCCCACCCATTCAAACTCCAAGTCTAGACTTCAAAGCACACTAACTTGAGGACTGGAGCCACTTGTTGATTGGTGTGTGTGTGTGTGTGTGTGTGTGTGTGTGTGTGTGTGTGTGTCTGTGTGCGTGTGTGTGTACACTTGCATGTGTGTGTGCATGTACGTGCCAGTCTACTTGATGACTCGCTGAGGCTTATGAAAACAAGTAAGAGTGGAGGGACAGGTTATGAACCAGGAACCAAAGGCGTTCAAGAAAGTACATAATTTTAAATGACGACATCTGAGTGATGGACACAATAATAGTCACCTCTAAGATCAGCAAATTAAATATGTACGTTACATAAGCCTCTCCATACTCAAAATTTGGATGGGGGGGGCGCGCAATCATTACAAATCTTTGAGTGGGCAATCATTACAATTTCTTTTTGAGAATTAGTGTAACATGGAGGAAGTTGGCATGTAAACAACAGGGGGCTCAACATCTTGAGTTAGAAACCTCCACATGCATGGTGGCGTTTTGGGAGGAAAAACAAAAAGCCAAATGTGAGTCAGAGGACTTAAAATAATTTAACAGACACAGGTCAACTCTTGGAGTGTGTGTGCATGTGTGTATGTGTGTATGTAAGAGAGAGAGAGATTATGTGCAGAACCAGAGAGAGAGAGACAAAAACAAGGCTCGTGAGCCAAGCGCATAGGCTGAGTCTTTAACTAAGTATCTTACTGCCACCTACTGACTGAATATCTAACTTCTTTCCCCTCCCCCACAGTGTTGTTCAGCAGCACTACAACACAATTGTACACGCTACCTCTACGTGAGCAGGAAAAAAACAGCTGGATCACAGTGGCTTCAAGTAGAAGAAAACATGTCATGAAAGGAAAGAGAAGTGAGAAAGGGGAAGAAAGGTGTGCACAAAAATGATTTCCCCAAATAAATAACTGAACAATCTGTCTTAATATATTAAAAGAGGATCTTTGCTTTTGTTCAGCAGGTGTAATTTATTGATTTATTATATAGGATATTTGAATATGGTACAAAGAAATGTATCCTACTGTGCAAAAAGTACCACATTAGTAAGATTAGTAAAAAAGATTTTGGCAGCACTTGTGTGTATTTTAGAATATTATATTCCAGAAAGATTAGTATAAGATTAGTATAAGTATAAGTATATGAAAGAATGGTACAGAATTAACAGAGCAGTTAATTAATAATTAAGTTTGCACTGCAGCTCATTCTCAAATACTGTAATAAAGCAGTATATCAGCAAGAAATGCAATAATAATCACCTGTAAAGAGATATTCACTGTAACAGAAATCTAACAGTCCACAGAAAATTAGGTAGCACAAAGCAGCCGAGGAAGAATACAGTAGCACTAATAAAAGTTTGGATGGTTTTTTGATGAAGTGTAATAAGGTCGGAGATGTGTGGATCAAGTTCACAGAGGACAGAGCAGATGGTGTCTGGTGGACTTACACAATCACAGGCACACAGACACGCACACAGACGCACTGTGGTGACATAATAGCACCATGCCAGGTGTGCAGTTGGTGGCCTGCAGTCTGGCTCTGGCTGTGAGTTGTGTTAGTGTGTGTGAGCGTTTGTGTGTATCCCGTGCTCTCTTTGTGTGAAAGGGGCCCCCTATTCACTGCTCTCTGCTGCCAGCTTGGCACTAAATCACAGGACAAGACCGTACATGCGCGCACACACACGCACTCACACAAACACACACCGCCCTCTGTTGTCTTTTTGTCTATCTTACGCAGAGAATAATCAAAGGTCAAACAGGAAGACAGGGCAGAAAAGCAAATGAAGGATGGCTGGACTTTATTTGAGCTTTAAAAAGAAAACAAAAAGAAAATATCTTCAATATTTGGAGACTGAAAAACAGAAATAACTGATGTCCTCTGTCTTATTCAGTGACTCAGTGGGCCAAACAATGAGTTGACAAACATGCATGCATGCGGATGCACACACACACACACACACACACACACACACAAAAAAGCATCATGGCCATGCATAATGAAAAGTGGTAGAGGTGTCCAAACTGGGCCAGAAGACTGAGCCTGAAGAAACTCTCTCACTCTCACTCTCTCTCTCTCTGTGTGTATGTGTGTGCACACGTGCGTAAATAAGCTACATATGGATATGGGGATGTAACTAAGGTAAGGTGATGTTATCCATACAGTGCATACTGACAGGTAAGGTACCTGTTGATGACTACACTATGGTGAGAACAAGCAGCACACATGGGAAGAATCATACCAAGCTGTGATCTCACAGGCTCTTCAGTGGCCTCTGTTGGATACTTGTTTCATACAGTATGATCATACTGCCAGCACAAGCATGTGTCTCACATTAATACCACTGATTTAAATGTGTTACAAAATAGATTCAATGCATTAAATGCTTTCTGCTCACTTCAGTTTTGGTACAAGCCCAAAAACTTGATAAAAAACAGAGTTGCAGTGTTTTACCAATTTTGCAACTTTACGGCTTGTTGTGAAAATTGATGGGTATTCAAAAATGCTACTGCAGGAGAATCTTCTTTTCTCCTAGAGTTCCTTTCAGTGCACAACGTAAACAAGCAGTGGAGAAAAAGGTAGAGAGGAGCGAGACAGATATTAACAATCTCCATTCCCCCCAAAAGAAATGTAATTGATCAGCGGGGGATTCCTCTGGATATCCCTGAAACAAGTGTTGTCCTCGAGGACAAAATATCCAGTTGGAAAAAATGTGTGCATAAAGTGGCTGCCAAGTGGTGGAAACATCAAACATGTTCTCCCACCGTTGAGAACGCTATCCATTTCGTGCAAATCAAAGTACTACTCCAGTTTGTTACTTTAATCCCTGACCAAAAAATATGCTAACGTTTAAGTTTCGATCATAAACTGCATCAAAATAATTTCCCACATGCAGGCTCCCAGCTACATCTGTGCTGGCTGTCCTGTTGGCAGGCACACACTGACCCCGATCTGACCCCATAAAGAGAAAAGACTATGTTCCTGTCTGAGAAGGCCCATGTAGACATGGGTGATTTAAGGTAAAGGTGGATCAGTCTGACTGAAATTCTGGGCACAGAGAACAAAATTAAAAACTACACATAGGACTTGAACTTTTACGTGGTGTTTTTAGTTACACTCGGGTAAGGACATGGGTTCTACTTCTTATGGGGCTGTTGTCATAACCTGTGATGGTGCACACCTATTAAATCCTCCCCCCTTATCTTTGGCAGTGTTGATGTCACACACAGTGTATAAAACTGCACGACTTAAGTCAGGAAATGCATCAGTCCTTATTGTCTCGGTACAGGTGAAACGGTTTAAATTCTGGAGAGTGTGTTTCATGAATACACAACAGCTGGCGTTTGAAAAACCGTCTCTGGATCCTGAACCATTTCTCAGTGCAGAGAAAACACATTTGGACAGTGGGTGAAAAACATCAGCCAGTTATCGCATGGAGAAGATTTAGAAAATCTATTTGTTGCTGCTCCGTGAGAGCTTTCCCAGAGGATAATGAATTTGACTGCTTCCACACACGTAGGAAATGTGTCCTCGCGCTTGCTGGCTCAGCGGTTTTCCACAGTCTTTCCAATAGACGGTGCTTTGATGATGGTGACTCAACAGTGATCAATGGGCTTCTATCAATATTTAGTCTTTCTGCTCCTCTGCCTGTATCTCTTTGCCAAATCTCAATCAATGCCAGACAAATTACAGGCAGTTTTATTTTTTTAAACCTCCATCTATTTTAGTTGAATACGTATATTCAACATACAATTTACATTGACATGTATGCACACGCACACACACGCACACACACACACACACACACACACACACACACACACACACACACACGCGCGCACACACACACGCACACACACACACACACACACACACACACACACACACACAGTGTCTGTCTGGACCCTGTACAGACACTGTATCTTTTCTCTGCTGCTGTGATGACTGACTGTCACCATGAGACTCTTTTGGCTTTCTTCTTATCAAATCCAAGGTGTGATTCAAATTCACTCGCTAGAATTTAATTTGAACACCTGACCTGAAGGAACCGTCGGCCCAATGAGGATCTGTCCCGGCACAACCTTGCCAAGCCTCGACTGCCTATGTGTCACATGGCCGCAACAGCAGAGGTAAACAGGAGCTGACACCTGTCACAGATGTTGGAGCTAGCCAACAAGCAAGCCCACATAGCTGTCTATCTATGGCTATCTGTCATATGTCATCCAGCCAGAGCCAGGCAACTCAGCAGTGTCAGTCCCGCTAATGTCTGTGTTCGACACTGATGCCATCAGTCATGTGGAAACAAGCAAAAAAAAAAAAATAACAGCTGATCATACCAACTAATATCCTGTGATTAGTTGGTATGATTGCCTTTGATGTATGATGTTATATAAGAGGAAGTTGTGGCGTGGACATTACCAAGATTAGTAACATGTAACAATGTGACTTTTTTTGCCACTTTCGTGTGCAAAATGCAGGTATTACATTTGATTTTCACACGACCAGTTTAGAATTAAGTGCATCTAACACATTTACATGAGGGAGAAACGCACCAGCTGAGGGATTTAGGGAAAAAAATGTGTTGTCATATGGCAGCACTCACTGTGGGCCAAAAAATTAAAAGCTGCGTTGAGATTGCGAGGACGCGTGTCACACACTAATGTAGTGCGTCATGCGGGAGCGATAGCAGTGACACTGTATCTATGAACGTCGGGTCCTGTTTTAGACAGCCCCATTTCAAAAACACTCAACTGACAGTTTAAAATGACAAGGCGACAGCCACGGTGGGGGTTTGAAGACCACAACAAAAATAGAGTTCTCTCTCTTACACTGGCACCTCAGTGTGTCTGACTGGCCCCTGTCACATTTCTCATGGGTTTACAGTACAGAGTGAGTCTGTAGGTTACAGGGGTTAAAGTCGTTCTACAGACTTGACAGAACTCACACCAGCTGGATACCATATAAACATATATAATGAATTTTACTACACTTACTTTATTGCAAGTGTTTCAATTTAAAACACTGTCAGTTCAGCAGATGCATTGACAAGATGATTACTTGTACAAAACAATGTCCAGGAACGAGCTTCACTAAAACATTGAAAGTAAACGCAAAAAGCACAAGTGTGTTGGCAGACAGATGGAGGATGTAGGACGTTTTCCTTCTGTTACTAGTCACCTCACAGAGAATACTGCCATCTCTACAACTGCTCCCCGGAAAAATATGATTAAATATTTCTCTACGTCTGGTTCTTTTACACACACCTCAAAGACACACACACACACACACACACACACCCACACACACATGCACGCACGCACGCACACACACACACACACCAACCCACACACCATCACTTTCTCAGTCTCTGTCACAAACAAAACTCTCTCTCTCTCTCTCACACACACACAAAACCTTGTCATTTCCTATGACATCGCCAGCCTCCATTACCTGCATACATTAACGAACCTCTCTGATGTTAAAAATTATCCATTCATACATTTGAATAATTCAGATTATTTTAAAAGCTGTGCACTCACTCGCCCGCTGCTTTTTCCAGATGGAAAGAGAGCTATTTACCTCAAATCGCATTTGAATAAATCCCATAAATCCTTTCAAAGTTCCCCGAGATAAACCAATCAAATACTCCCAATGCAGGCTGACTGGCCAATCAAAATTAGCATTCATACTTGCTGCGCTTTTTTATTCAAAACACATCAAATAGCAAATCAAATTGCAGGGCCTGTTTGTGAGGCTTAATTTGTTTGAGATAAGAGGAAGGTGACTACGGGAGAGTGAGCGAGAGCCAAACAGGGCCACTGCTGCACTGCCATAATATAATTCCAAACCTAACAAAAATATATGACAGAGCAAACAACGTGCCTTTCGTTCATAAATGTGCCAGATGATTCTATTTGTTCAACAAAAGAGAAATATATTATGTGTGACAGACAAAAAATATATTAGAGGGCCTATTTCCAATCATTCCCGAGATAAACTTGCTTATCACAATTGCCTGTGTGTGCGTGCATGTGTGTTCATGTGAGAGAGAGAGAGAGAGAGACAATCAGGAATCATGCATCACAGTCTGATGCAAGAACAGTGTCTTTGACAGTGTTTCCACTAGGCATGAAACATGCATGTTGGTCTTTATATGTAATGACAGAGCTGCAAAGAGTAAGGGAAAAAATACGGATAGAAGAAAGAGTTCATGTAGATGTGTGTAATCTTGAGGATATAGGGACATTAAGGGACATTAACTGAACAGGGAAAAAACATTTTATAGTTTCACTAAGTTTAACACTGTCTGATTGTAGGTGCACACAGGCCGATGATTAAACACTGAAATGTCACCTCTTTTCCTCTCTGTGTCCAAATTATTCCAACTGTCAGTAAATCATGACAGGCGGTGACCTCCAGCTTCCTCTTTCTCTGTTTTGAAAACAACTAACTGCCTGACGCGCAAGCTTCCTGAGTTTTAACGTATTGCACACACACAAACCATTTATATCTGATCAACAACCATTATCTTGTTCATTATAGGTTTGTGTAAACTAACAATTTATTTCTTCAAGTTATTCATTCAGTAATTGTGGCCGTAACTATGAGGCAGTCTTGTGATGATTTTTAAAGATCCAGCTTTCGATTCAGCAACTTCTCTCAGTGACACACACACACACCCCTAAGTTCAAGCAGCTGGTGAGTTTGCCCTTGACTGGCCACCTCCAGGCACTGCAGTGGTATGGATACAGCTGTTTTAAAGAGTTCTGCAAGGCATTTAGCAAAAGCTATGTCCTTGTCGAGGGTGTATTCCCCTTTTTCATTTTCCTACTATAAAATGATGCTCCACAATTGCACTGACTCCAACATTAAGTCACGACAGTGAGACAAACGGGTGTGCTGTAAAATCTTGTCACAAAACCACTGAAACCACTGTCCAGCACCTTCACATCTGTTACGCTCTCACTCTGACTTTTCAACTCGGTGCTTATCCACAGTCTGTGTGTGTTAGTCTGGAAACAGCTGAAGGTGGTGACAGAAACGAAATAGTGACCACAAATCATGCAAATCGTACGTTTTGAGAGTGTTTAAGTGTTCCAGTAGGCATGACTATTATAAAAGATGAATATCTGTAGCCAGCAGCTTTATATAAACATAAATAATGGTATTTTCAGTAGATACAGATAGAGGTCAAATGCTTTGTTAAGTAGCTTTTGTTTGTTTTTAAACTTTCTACCATCAGTTATATAATTACATTTATTTACTCTATCAGCGCCTCCAAGTAACAACATTAGCAATGAAAATAAAAGAAAAAATGATCTGACATTGTGTCTTTTATGTATTTAACAGCACATTTAAGCAAACAAGCTGTGACTTGTTCAGCTTCTTCAATCAATCTTTCCTAAAATGTTCATGATTCAAATTCTCACATACAACCACATGTAAATGATGTGTATGAGCAATTAAATGTTAATAGGACGAGACATTGGACCTCAGGTTATTATTCTCTGTGCAGGAAGCATCTGACATGAATTAGGTTAGCAGGTTTGGAGAGACAGGGAGGGGAGGATATTGTCATTGCTCGGTGTATTGTTTTTTTATCTCTTCTTAAACAGACACAACTCACAGATTTAGGATTAACAATAGACAATTCACCTAAAAAAAATCGAACAGGTTATGCCAGTATATATATCATAACAGATAATATATTGCAGCAAATGCCCTGAAAGTGAGACTTGTGTTATCTGTGGGTAGATTTGCCCTTGACTGACCTGCCTGGGGCTCTAATACACGCATGGCCTGCTGTGCAGTTGGGGATTGTGGGAGCCTACTCTCAAGGAACAGATGCCAGGGCACAACAGCTGTTCATCTGGCATCGAACTAGAGCCAACTGGCCGGACCCTCTACCCAAGAACAAAAACATCAACATGTGTTCCAAAAGCCTCCCACCCTGAACTGGACAGACACACAAATGCATGGGCAAGGCATTACTGTGATATTCTCAAGTCATAAAGGAACTCAAACACATACAGTGACGCACACGGGGCATTAAGACCTAACAGACAACAGCAATAGGAACCATATTTAATCACAAAGAGACAAAATCACTTCAAACACACTGAACTCATCAAGAACCAACTAATCCAATAGACGTTTAGTAATTAAGAAAAACGGCCGCTTGAGTTCCACAACATACAAAATCAAATATATTGATCACTATTATTACATTAGTGCCTGGCAATCGTGTGACCCACAATGTCATATAAGTACCTCTGTTGTATAAACCGGATTTTGAAATGCATCATATAAGCATCTTCTGCTACGTCACGATTGTGTGAGTGTGTGTGTGTGTGTGTGTGTAGAATAGTGAGCGAGCGAGCGAGAGAGAGAGAGGAATAATGTACTCACCCTGGAAAGACTGCCTTGCTCTCTCAACCAGCTCTTCAATGGGATAGCTGGCCAGGTCTCCTCTGGCATGCTTCGTCTTGCAGTAGGTACATGCATTCAGACATCTGCACACACAGAGCCAGACAAACAGAGGGACAATGAGAGAGAAAAAAATAGTTGCTTATTTTTACTGTGCAAAGAAAGGATTAGACAGAATCACCATTGCACTAAGGGTGAAATGCCAGAGGTGATAGTAGAATTTCAGAAAGTTTTCAAAATATGCATTGTATTGTACATATGGATAATATAACATTCTGAAAATCAAAAAAAATGTAATAGGTGCTAAACTTGATACAAACCAATTAAAACAAATTATGTTTGCTTCTTTTAAATGAAGGAAAATAAGCAAAACAATTATTCATTTTGTTGTGAGGATTCATTTTGTTTTATGAACACTACAGGACTGGATATTTATTTACTATACAACATCTCAAACACACTCAATGCAGCCTCAGATTATTTACACTTGAAACAAACGCTAAACGTCTTAATGAAATCTATTCATGTCAATTGGAGAAGAGTCCAGGGAATTAAACTTCTGTATATGACTGTTTATAAGGTCAAAACACAGAATCAACAGGGGAACCACTCCCTCCCAGCAGATTCAGAAGCTGTTATCTATGGAGAAGCCTTTATTGAGAATAAAGGGGACTTTTCTTCTCCAGTTGTCTTTTCAGTCACGACTGAAAAGAAGAAGGCCACTGTTAATGGTATTTATGGTATTTACTGCATTAGGCTTTTCTTTTCTGGCCTCCTATTTGTCACACTGGTTTAAAAATATACACTGTTGTGTGTTCTTTACCCAGATTATTTCACTGATTGAACTTACTGATTGGGCAACAGCTTTGGTTTGCTGCTTTATCTCCACATGTGATGATAAGACATATAAATATCAGATTAGCAACTTTATCCCTAAAATTTAGGATTTAAATTTCTGTGAAACTAACAATGTTTCTTCTGCTGTTTTCACAATGAATTCTATTCAGAATAAGGATCATTTTCACTTCAAGTGTCATACAGTGTTATGGGTTTGATATGAGATATTGACACCTTGGTGCAATGACAAAAACAGTTTACTAACGATGAAGAAGCAAGGCTAATAAGTAATTATTACATCAACGCTTGATATAAGGAGGCTACTGTAAGACTGGTAAATTAGACTGGTGGAGATAACAAGTATAAACTCTGTCTCTGTACATGACAGTCTCATGGAAAAAAATCCCCTGGAGCTTAAATTGGCAAACAACACAGAAATTCAACTGGACTGAAGATACAGTACACTTGTCACAGTTAAATGATGTGTTTGTAAGTGTAACCTTGTTGATTTCACATTGTTCAAGAGCAGAATGCTTTTCCACTTACTACACAAAGCACAGCCCCTGTCTGTATAGTTAAGTCACGTTGTATTCAACAGTCCTATCATACATAATGTTTTTGCTTCAAGGACTTAATGATCCAAACCATAAATGGCATCTTTCCATAATAACTTTTACTATGGTAACAAAATAATTGAGAGCATAGAAATCTGTTTAACCTTGAAGTTTCCACTATACCCGCTGACCGAAATGTATTGTTGTTCTAGGAAGACTTGGGTCAACTGAGACACTACACATCAAGTTGAGACAGGCCTTTAAGAGAAAATCAGATTGAATTTGTAAAGACATCATGATTTGAAGAAGAACGTGTATAGAGATACTGCGTTAAAAATTGTTTTACCACAGTCACTCCTGTTGGCCATTAAGCAGATTGATACCCAAAACCCTAAAAAAGCAGTGACAGCGAAACACCATCTATAAAACATATCTAGATAAATAATTCAAACTTCATCCTGGGATTTGAGGGACTTCTTTTTACTCTTTTTACAGGACCGTCCGACACCTCCATTAAGTCGCCACTGAAACACCTCCACCATCTTTACAGTCATTTTGAAAGACATCTGAAACACCAGGAGTGTTTTTTTAATGTCACCATGGAAAATAAATCAATCCATCTCCCCCTCTCAGCGTATTGCTTTATCCCAGTTGAGGGCACTAAAGATGGCAGCTAGGTCACAGGACCTAGCTGTGGAGAAAACACAGACAGATGGGGCCCTGCACGCACGCACACAAACACATACACTTACACCACCAGGGGGTCCATCCATCTTAATGTGATCAGGCCCAGCTGAGTGGATCACACCAACATTAATCTCAAGAGACAGTCAGTGGCCTGCTTGGGTGTGTGTGTGTGTGTGTGTGTGTGTGCGTGTGTGCGCGTGCGTGCATGCGTGCGTGCGTGCGTGCGTACGTGCATGTGTGTGTGTGTGTGGGCAATACTTCTGCTGAACATTCAGCCAGTATCACAACAACGCATTAGCAGTTTCGACCTCTCCGTCAGCCTAAACACACTGCGACAAGTAGTCAGCACCCTTAGACTAACAGTGACTGGGGGAAAGGAGCGGTGCCACACTCTTCTGACACTGACACACATACATACACACACACACACACACACACACACACACACATTGCTATGCATTACAGTTGTGTTGAAATTTTATTTTTAACTTAAACATGTAAAGAGCAGCATAAGGTGAACTGTTGATGACAATGTGTCAGTGTAGAGGAGAAACACTCCTGGAATTCAAACCAAATATTTCTCCATCCCTTCCCTCCTTTGTTTCTGTCCTCCCTCCCTCCCGTTTCGTCCTAGTTAATTAAACCACAGAGGTGAGCTGTTGTACCTGACAACAGTGTAGTTCATCAATGTGTTAGAATAAGACAGGCTACCTCCCCTGTGTGTGCGAGAGGGTAAGGGAGACTATTGTGTGGTTGCAGCCTTGAAAAAGTAACAAAGAGAGGAAAGCCCTGAGGTTTCACAATACATTTCTAAACCTCCCCTGACAGACACACACACACATACACATGTGTCACACACAAATACAGTGTAATTCCCTTTAGAGCGGTTCCCTTGTGCAGCACGTTAAAGACACAGCTTGGGAGAGAGTTGAGAAAGAGTAAGGTTTTCAAACAGATAAGCATTTAGGGTTTTCTCAATAATTAGAAAATGACTCTGTGCATAAACAAATTGGGATATGTGCGCATTAATCTGTGTGCACATGAGTGTGTATGCATTTGCGGTGGGTTTGTATTGTGTCAGCTTGAAGACGCAATTATGAAAACAATACTGAAAGTGTGCAGGGAAGTCTGAGCTCTGTATAAATTGTAAAGCCAGATTATGCATTGCACTCATTGTTTAGAGTGAGGGAGGCATGGAGTGAGTGTACAGGCAAACAAAATCATAAAACTGCGATCATATGGGTGAACAAAAGACCCAGACTGTATGTTTACTATTAGTGTCATCTCAAAGTCAAAGTGGAGGTTGCAAAATAATGAGGAGTCAAGGAACAAAGACTGCTGACACAATGGAGCAAAGACCTATTAGTAGCAATGAATAGGGGATGATTTGTTTTTCAGAGGAAGGTTGTCAGCTAAACCAGACTTAGCCTGAATATCAGTGTCACAAGTGAGATCCTGGTTACACTGAAGTTGTACGGGAACACGCGACAACAATCTTGTGGGACTTGGCGATTCTTGTGAAACGTTAGTGGAAGGCTCTGATTTGAATCCATGAACAGGATTTGGAATGAAACACAAATATAATTGATTGTGAAGTTTAGTCTTCCCAGCTGACTTTTTTCTTAAAGAAATGTAATGAGAAAAATGCTGACTAAAAAGAAACGGAACAGCATCAGCATTGTATGAAAGCACAAATTTAAGCAATTAAAGATGTGCTTTCTCACATCCTCATTTAAACAGGGAATATCAATGCGCTTACACAGAGAGATACTTGTTGTTATGGACTCGCCTTCTGAGCTGCCAATAAGTAGCTGCGGTTTTCTATCTGTTATTTCACACTACATTCTTTTTTTTTCATTTTTGTGTGTTGGATAAAGGTGTGTGGATCTGTATTTGGGCATGCAGATGTGTGTGTCCTTTCTCTGAGCGGACCAGTGGGTATGTGTTCGAGTGTGTGTCCTGATGCAGCTGGGGCCCATTTCTCTCAGTGTTCAATTCAGCCTTTGTGCCTGACCTCTTGAATTCTGTTATTTAGTCTCAGGTTCCCACTACTGCCACCCCCCCCCCCCCGCTGTCCCTGTGTGTGTGTGTGTGTGTGTGTGTGCGTGTAAATGTGTCACATGTTGACCTTAGACTTCACCAACTCAGCTACTACAGCAGCCTTGCTTGTTGTTTTGACTGGAGAAATAGAGCATGTGGTGTATGCATGTGAAACTACAACACCTCAACTGCTTTCCCACCTTCTTGTTTTGTCTGTAGATACACCTCAAGACACTGTTTGTACTAAATCAGTCAACCCATTGTTACCGGACAAGAACTGGAGGATGTCTGCTTATTACTGAAGGCAGTCAGAAGACAGGCTGTGAAAACATCTCTGCAGCTGATGATGTGGCCTGACCATGATAGTTACACAGATGATTTCCTAGAAAAGTACTGGCACCGACTATACAACAGCTTTGTGGTGTTTTTAAGTAATATATATATATATATATATATATATATATATATATATATAGCATTAGTTAATGTGATGTTATTTATTACTATAACCTTTGAAAATAAACTGTATCTGAGTCACAAAGAGAAGCCATATCTCCTTATCTCTGCTTTTCTGTTCAACAACTTCTCTGAAGACCTCTTTGAAAGAAAGTATCGGAAATGGGTTTGTGCAAATAGTCTGTTCGTTGATCGGGGTGTGTGTGTGTGTGTATGTGCACGTGTGCAAACTGCGTCTTCCTATGACACCAGGGCTAATTCAGTTACTCGGGGGGTTGTGTAGAGTAATGCCTTGTAATGACACACAATCTCATTTTGTCCAAGGAGACACATCAATCTTTAGGATTTACTGTGGGGAGCAAAGTCTCTCCTGGTGTGAGAGTGGGAAAAACTGTTGATGCAGTGCATGTGTGTGTCTCAGTGTCTAAGGCATGTATTTGTGTGTTAAGCAGTAGGAAACAGGGAAATGGAATATGTTCAGACCAGTGGAGCTGAAAACTACCCATACACGGGTTTGATAAACAGCAGGAAAGGCCACCATGGTAAATAGCTAGTAAAGGGCGTTTGTGTGTGTGTGTGTGTGTGTGTGTATCATGAAGAAAACAATAAAAGACAGTGGGAATTCTTTGGTTGTGTTGTGTGTTGGTGCATGTGTACATTGTGCATCCATGCATTTCCACCCTCTACAATAATCCATAATATGTACATGATCAAAACCCAGATGAAAGTCAACACCCTTCACTCCGCTCTACCTTTCTGGAGCACATGGGAACATTTCCCGTGTTTTATTGCTGCTTCACATGATGAATTTTCACTTCCCCTCCTCAGGGGGAGAAAAACAACACTAGAGAAAAGATGAGATCATTGACCAACACTCAACAAAAAGACAATTCAGTCAAGAAGCAAAGTGCAACTTGGCTTGTGTATTTGCTTTTAAGATGAATATGGATTAAATTATCTTTCTACAGGAAAAAGCGATCCAAGAAAAGAATCCAGCATCAGACTGGGACAAAGAAATAAAGCAGGACTATCAGCTTCTTCAAAAGTACCATCTGTGTTCTCAATATGAAGAAGTGCCTGAACAATGATGTTAGAGAAAAACATTTATAAACTGAAACGTAAACAACAACAACCCTCTCTTAATACTTGGGACCATTATAACAGCAAGCCAAAGAGTCATGCATGACTCCATAGTTTCTATGCCAGTTTAACATGAAACCTATGAACTATCTCATTTCTGCCTGCATTTAGATTACTATTTATTCTGGCCATCTCATATTAACTGAGGAAAAATCACATCACCATTTGTAATAAAATTCTTGTATCTTGTGTTCTCAGAGTAAAACGTTGACGTGCTCTGTCTCGCTGCTGCTGCCTTCTTGGCTTCAAGGTCAGCTCCTAACATTGCCCCCGCTTGATCTGATGCTGATTGTTTTTCTTTGCATCTAGACGTCTGTGACCCCAGATTTACTTCTCCCTCAGTTGGCAAAAGCTGTGAACACTACACCTTGGGCACAATGGTTAGCACATATCTATGTAAAGGTCAGGAGCAGCGTTGATAAGGCCTATTATTCTACTGGGTCAGCCGGGAGAGTGGAGGGAGAAGTTGTGGCAGCCAAACGCAAATCACAGGAAACAGGCAGCTTACACACTCAGGGACTGTCAACGAACATAAACATATTCACAGTGCACAGTAATAAACACACAAACACACAGACACTTTTCATTCTGTCTCTGTCGGCCTTATTTACATAGTGTGTGTGTGTGTGTGTGCTACGTTTATTTTCCTACAGTGATTATTAGTGATTGTGGAAATCAAGGATTTAGCAGGGATAAAGCTGCGGGAGAAATGAGTCTGTAGCCTGTTTGAATCTTTCATGACAGGGAAAAAAGAATAGAAAACAACATAGAAGCAAAGAGATTAGAGATGTATACAATGTAGCTTGAGTGAAGCATCTAAAGTATTCATATTTAAAAGGTATTAAATAGCTGTTTAAAGCCCTAGCAGGGACATTGTGCAATATTCAACATGGCTTAATGGCCAGATTAAATTAGCTTTCTGTTAAGTACATAAATATGTTACTATTAGTGTCAGAAGATAAAAAAATAGAAGAAGCTGAATAAAGGATAAAATGGTGCATGGGCACCAAGGTTACCTTTTTATCTTTTATATCACCTGCATGGATGAAGCCTGTGTGTTAAAGAAAAGGATATTTCCACACCTCTGATTAAATGTAGTATCAAGCATTACGTGAGCTTCTCTATTTTTGACCCATTGTGACCTTAACCCTGCAAACATTGGATAGAAAATTACATGCGAACTGTTGCTGGAAAAACATCATCCAGAAGAAGCAAACTAATTCTACAATGTCAGTTAATGTCCTTAAATAAAAGACTGGATTCAAGTGGCATATCTTTGGGAATGTTTGGAAAAGATGTGCACTATACACAACAGCAGACACTAAATATCAATGTTCAATATGGCGAAAATAACACTTTTGAACTCTGTGTCAATATTAATTCAAACTCTGTTAATGGTGAGTAAGAACTGCCAGTGCAGCAGTCATACAGCAAGGCAGCAGTTAGCCTGCCAGCAATTCCTCCCTTATGTCTGAGAGAGATCTCACACTACAAGAAGCCGATTCCCTCTGTGTGGCCCTGTCTACCTGCCTGCCTGGAGGATACAGATGATGAGGCTGGTTATTGGGTTTGGGTTATGGCGGAGAATCATTAACACCCAACTTAAGCACACCGCAATAACAATAACACAGATTGTCACTGCCAAAAATGTGACTAAATAGAGAACATGGAAGAGACTGATAATGGAATGAAATGAACTGTAACAGTGGAACAAAGGGTTTTTTTAATGCCTGCAGTCTAATGGCAAAGATTCACACAATCAGACACAGCAACAAATACACACACACACACACACAAGTTTAATGACCCATTCTGACTGAGTGGCTGTAAATTCCTTGTTTATGATGCTGAAGCATCACGATTCAGCTTACTCACAAAGGGGTTTCTTTTTGCTGCTCAGACGATACACATTCAGAGAGAGAGAGATACACAAAGCAAGATGGGACCATTAGTGTAGCCTAGGGCAAAACACTCACACTTATGCACCAGCTTCCCTGTGCTAAAACTGGGACACAAAACAGAGCATTAGAGAGACATGAAGTCTTTTTCCAGTTCAAGGCTGTATGAAAAATGAACTTTACCCTCAGGCTTATCTCTTTGCATAAAGACGTTATAGAAAGAGCACAATAACAAATAATCTAAACCTAAACATTGGTGACTAGGTCATATGACATGCATGAAGTCAGAAACAGCAGTCCGGTGGAATTCAAAGCAACCATGTCTGACCATGTCAACCATGTCCAAATGCTGAAAACACCAGTACTTTACATATTTCAGATATTTCTCCCTTTTATGCCTCTTATTTATCAACCACTTTTCCATCTACTGCAATGACTGTCCATTCAATACGCACATTCACAACCTGTGAACAGGCATTCTATTGCATTGAGCCAAATACAAACTTACAAGGTTTTCGGGCTTACATATACCAAAGGTTGTTACTTTACATTCTTCAAGTATTTTTTTCTTAAATGCTTCTCATTTATCAGCCATTTGTCCATCATCTGCTTCAATGCTGTCGCTGACCATTAATAACCACATACACAACCACTGGAAAGGCTTTTTCCTGACTGTTGCAAATCCAAACTTTTCTATAAAGGTTATGTTCAGCTCTATCAAAAGCTGTTTTTACGTAGATGTCTTCCTGTAACCTTGGCTGTTTGATTTTAAATCAACTCTATAATCACTTTGTCTTATCTGGGAACTTTTCTGATACTCAAGGTCAATGGTTGTGTTGCTTGGAAGTGTATTAAGACTGTTGAAAATTAATGTTTGATTATATTACTATTTCAAAATTTGATTAAATGAACTTTATCTGAAGATAAACAAATAACTAGATGTTGAACTAGAAATATTAAAAAGCAGACTGTTGTAACTGTTTAATATTTTGTACATATCGTCTTCATACATATACACAATTTATTAACCACCTATAATAAAGTATGTCTATAACACTTGAATATGTGAAACTGAACTGGAACTGAAAGCTCAAAAAAAAACACAATATAGGTGGTGTGAAACAAAAACTGATATCAAGAATAACCTTGGTGGAACATCGCGGACTAAACCTTTAAAGAAATAATCAGGGCCTTGGCTCATTAATGTGTCAAGTAAAGATGACTCAAAATAACTGTGCTAATGGCCCAGGAGAAACCTGCCAAGGTTCCGTGCATACAAAGCCAGAGGGTTTTTTTGATGACTGGTTGGACTACACTGAATTTATTTTCTGATGGGGATAAAATTAACTTGGTGGGGGGGAAAAAGGCAATTTAATTTGGCTTTAATAGGTGCAAATGAAATTAATATGCAACTTAATGAAACTAATATTGTGAATCAATTTAAATGTGAAATTAAATTTTCATAGGTAATCCCAGGTGGAAAACTATGCCAAGTTGTTTTATGGATTTGTAATAATAAAGAGTGAGGTGTGGGTGAGAGGGTTCATCTGCTTGTAGACCCAGACTAAAATCACTCTGAATGATGTATTTTATTTAACACTAAATGTAAATATATGACTGTAGTTTTGTTTACAATGCGATTTATGTAATAGATGATCCCACCAATGTACACACAAACAAAAGCATGATCTCTGACCCCACCCCTTTACACTCTCTATAGTGCTCAGTGTAGCATTCTACAAAGTGAAATACAAGAAGCTATGTTAGCAAAAACATCCACGGCCCATGTTTCTTTTTCCCCCTTGGCATCTGACAATAAAACTAGAAACTGCAATGCGAGCACACACCTCTGCCAGCGATTATAATGTCCTATCTTACAATGTTAAAGTGAATTAAAGGCCCTGTGTTCACGCCGTTATTTAGACCTAGTTCAAACTTTACTATCTATCAACTGCATTTAAAATGTTAATATTTATATGTGCTAAATTTATTTGAGAGTCAAGACATTTTAGACCTGAAGATATCTAGTGGAAGCACTGTATCCTGCATCATGACATCAGCTTAACATTAGGCAAGAAAACACAGCACAGAGAGAGAGAGAGAGAGAGAGGGAGAGAGAGAGAGAATGAAAGCATGATAAAAGCATCGCACATGTTCACACACACAACCAAATACTGGCAACAAACACAAGGCCACACACAGACACGCTGCAAATTAATAGTTTCAAATGCTCTCATCTGACGCAGGGGCCGCCTGAAGAACAACTGCAGCTGATGTTGTGCATGTGCGTGTCCGTGTGTCAGACAAAGATCTCTCTGTTTCGTCAGCTGACAAATGTCACCAGTGATGTCACTCCTACCTCAGAGAAACATTTAAAACAGATCATCTAAAAACAGAGCGCATAAAGGACACATTCTGTTTTTTGTCGCACGCACATGCTCACACGCGTACACGCACATACAAGCGTATTGAGAGAACCATGTCAAATGAGTGACTCTAATGACTGGCCCACTCACACAAAAGCACATGTTAAGCCTGGATTTACAGAAACACCAGTGTTATCTGGGAGAGATTTGTCAACGGCCGGTTCCCCCAGTCGACAAACTGTGTTTTTGTAATCCTCCAGTCTTCCATAAGAGTTTCAGTTAAAAGAATAAACAGGGATTTATTTGTAGCCAGTCTGACCCTTCTGAAAAACATCATCAACTTCATCTGGATCAGATAGAGACCCCCTGCTGGTGGAGGGTGGGCATGGGACTGACATCTGCACATGCATACCACAACATAAAAAAATAAATAAATAAATAAAAACAAGAGATGAGAGACACATGCAAAAGGGCAAGTCTCCAGTTTTGGCTTGATGGCTTAAAGGCAAAGGCCAAGAAAAGGGCACGGAAAAAAAGTGTCAGTCCTTCAGGTAGAGAAGCACAATATTCATAGTGACCAAGACAACGTGATAAAATGACTATAAGATTGAGATGTATTTATCAACAATATGTTAATAAGACACACACAGCCTGTGTAAGGCCACGTGACTCCATGAGTCCAGGGCCTTTTTGAATTATGGCTGGAGGAATGAGTTTATAACACAAAGCTTATCATAGGATGTGTGAAAACATGAAGTACACAAGAAAACCATAAGAACTATTTTACAGCATTATACAGCACAACACAATGCATCTACAGCATCGCACTAAAAATAATCATCAAAATGCCTACTCCAGTATCTGGTTGTATCGCAGTAATAAATAATTGGTCAGGACCTAAAGACAGGTCACCACCTTTTGTCTGTGGGTTCCTGTGTCACAAGAACAGGAATGTTGCTGCAATTAGCCCAGAGGGTTAAAGGACACTAATGGAAGTTGCAGAAAAATAATGAAACCCCCTTACAGAAAGTGACATCTGTAAACACAACAAGATTACGAAAACAGACAATGTACTTGTACTGTCCATGTACTGTCTACAATTTCTCCAAAATAATAAGCTTGTTTTTGTGGCCGTGAGTGAAAGACTACAACTTTCTAACAGAGCAGTGTCCAAAAGTTGTTTTCCACTTTTCAGCAATTATTAAACAGACCTTGAAGACATGGAGGGATGTGATTGATGGATTATCATCAGCTGAGGCCCAGCACAGTAGAATTAGTCTGTCGTAACCCTTTTTAACTGGCCCACTGAGAGTATAGCACATGGGTTAGTATAGACCCACAGATCTGTAAACAACATAAAAATAGCCCATAAAATGTGTGTGTGTATGCGAGAGTGTGTGTGCATGTGCATTATTCTAGCTACATGTATCAATCTATATAAATTTTAGTTATTGCTGTTAATACTAAATAAAATCAAAACACACACAACAAAATTATTTAGAACAAACTCACTAACAGCGTAATACAGAGGATGACAGCTATGTTGGTGAAGGTGACAAAGGTTGTTTCCCTTTTACACAGTCTGGCATCTGTCACGGCATTCTGTATAAAACGTGGGCACTGTTGTGCTGCCTTTATGCTGGCAGCAGATGCAATCACAGAGCCAAATAGATGTCTGTGCAGAAGTGAGAGCCAGCAGGACAGACACCAAAAACGTTGTGTTGCACATCACGCCTCTAATTGTGGAACGCAGACACTATGTAAAATTACACAAGGGGGTGGCAAATATGCAGGCTTGTTTGGCTCAGTGTAAATGAGCAAAGGCAGCATGATGTGACATTAAACTGAAATGCAGCGGGACCACTGTATAAAAGCGTCCTACGTCCGTTCTTTCTGCCGTTGTGCGTAATAGAAGTAAAATGGGAGCGTAGACAAAAAGCTGGACACCTGTTGGGATTTTTATTACATTTAAAAAAGGAACTTATATATGTAAGACAGTGCACATATATCTAAAGCAAACTGTGTGAAATAAAATTAGAAGTACAGAGAGGCTCTGTTAAAGTGGTTGTGCAGGAAGGAAACACCATAAACCATAAAGGCAGGAAAGCAGTGAAACTGAACCCACAGTTAATGCTGCGTAGCTTATAAGGGATGTTTTGTGTTTGAGCGTCTGTGTCCTACCCGGTGTTGATGGAGATGATTTCAATGAGAGGGTTCCTGCGGATTTTGGGGAGGTCCAGTCTCGCTCCTCCGAGTCTTCGCCCGCCATCTTTCTTCTGACCTAACAGACGAACTGAGTGTCCTGAAAACAACAACAACAACTGATAAGTTACTGATGCTCTTTTTTCTATAAGTGTAACCGTGTCCACTGAAATGTAAACACAAACACATTTGCTAATATCTCACCCACAAAAACTTTTAATTATATTATAAACTCCTCTATATAGCCACAGAAATGGCTTCATTAAACTTCTCTCATCGAATAAAGTTGATGGCAGAGTGATATGGGAAGAGGAACAGCAGCAAATCAGAACAGATGTGGTGTTTCAGTCCTAACAAGCGTCCATGTGAGCGCGGCAGGAGACTGTCTATAGGCAAATACAGTAATGTAACAGTCTAAATACTGAGACCTGATGATCTCAATCAGCATAGGTTTAAAAATGAACACAACTTTGAAGATAATATAAATTTCATGACATACAGGGGACTGTCAGCGCTTACCCTGCAAGGTCCTAGGCGGTAAGATACATTAGGTGGTTTTATAAGCCATTTTAATCCATGAAATATTAAAGTTATAAATGTGACAATAAATGCTCCAAAAAAGCTCAAAAAACACATTTAGGTGTATCTCATCTACAGGGGAGTCTATGAAGGAAAGGCAGGGCCATTTCATCTTTTGCCAAATGTACAGTAAGAATTCTCAAAATATCATATTGTGGATACGACAATGTAACAGGACAAAATGAGAATCCATGACTGAGTCGAATAGCTACTAGTTGAAAATGTTCAGCTATAATTGCATAGGAAATAGGATACAAACGTCTCTCCTCCCCAACCAGCTAACAGGCTAACAGCTAGAGATGTGCCAGATGAAGCAGCTGAGGGATGGAATTGTCTTCCTGTTTCCATCCACTTTACATTGGTCTCTTGGGAAGGTGGGCTCGCGGCAGGAAGCATGGCTATCAATTGGTAGATAAAAATGACAATCTGCCCCAGAGGAGGACAAAGAGCCAATCGGTGAGGCGTGACTGGTCGTAATATCCCAGTACAAGCAAGGAAATGACAAAACTTCCCTTGTGGAAAACAGCTGGGACATGGAGCACATTCGGCCATCTTCTCCTCTGGCCAGCTGTCTGTGCATCCCCCCTTTGGTCATGAAAGAAGAATTTAAAATGCATACGATTGCTAACGTCCTTCCCTCCGTAACCATCTCTCCCTCCATTGATTGATCATTCATCTGCATGTCAACACATTGCTGAAGCTCCTCAGCTTTTTAAACCATTCATTCAAATAATATAGAAGACAGAAGAAAAGTCTAGATATTACCAGTGATAACAAAGAGAAGGTGTACATTAGATAAAAATTGCAGATTATAATTTACCTAGGCTGAATAAGAAACAGGTTGTCTTTTTATCCTTGACTATACTATGTATGTTCACTATATCCATACAAGAGTAGAAATACCGAGTTGTCAGTTTCAAATGCAACCGCGATTATTTTCACAGGGCTTGTAAAATAAATTGCTTTAGTGAATAATGACAAAAACCCACTATGAATTATAAAAAGCATAGAAAAAAGTAACAGGCTTTCACAGAATGGCTTTGGGTAGCATGTTCAAACTGCAAAATGGACCTTGAAACTCTATTTTTATGGATGTGCAGCCTCACTGGCTGAAAAAATGTCATATGAGAAATGAATCTTTTGGTAAATTACTTTGGATTTAGTAAATTCAACTTTAAAATACTGTTGCATTCAGATTGTTGGTACTGCATATTTGTTTCTGATGCTGTGGGAAAGCAAAGTTATGAATACCAAATTGCTGACACGGCTTTGTTGGGAAAACGACCATTCTCATGAGTGTCATTCCCCTCATATTCTTGTTTTTGTCCTCGAAAACTTCACAGGACCTCTGTGGAGATGACTTCCACCCAAGACTCACAAATAATCTCACTACTGTTATGAGCTCATTCCAGGAGTGCTCCCAAATCTAAATTCAATTACAGGGCCGAGGGGAGGAGGAACAGGAGGAGATGAAGTAGCAAACTTGAGTTGCTAAAGAAAACTGAATGCTCCCGTAATTGCCATCACAAGAACAGTTTAGAGAGGCCAACTGCTGTGATGGGCAACCCCACATAGACAGAGACACATCACCCTCCACCACGGTTTCTTGTTACTGATCCCTTTCCCTTTTACGTTTTCCCCCCCAATATCTCTCTCCTTTGTTCTTTCCTCTCCTTCATACAATACAAAAGGGCATAAATCCTTCTATCCACTCATAACGGCCCATCATAACATGCTGGGGAAAAGGAGGGAGGGGACGCGACGGTGGACGGATGGGAAGGTTGATGGATGGATGGTTGGATGATGACAGAAAAAAAATACATCACAGATGAAAGATGTACTGGATAGCCAGATGGATGGTTGAATCAGAGAGGCAGAGAGCTAAAAGGATGACCTATTGACCTGTGTCTGATGTCTCATAAGTGGTGGGTCTTGTTGTGCACCCTGGTTTGATTGTAAAGCAGCAGGCAGGATTGAGGGGGGGTAGGGGTAAACTGGAAAGAAGGTACAGGGTGGCAGATGAGTAGGAGAAGAGTGTAATGCTTGTCATTTATCCTCCTAATAGAACAGGTTATTGGATATGTACAATTTTCTCTGGAAAAAACCCTTTATCCTTTATTTCCTTGCCGAATATCAGAGAAATCAATTTTGATGAAAATATCTCAGAAATGCATCAAATATATTACAAACCAATTCCACACAGTGCCTTCGTGTAAATACTTCAAAAGAGCACTTTGTTTAAAAAGCCATACAAGGGGCTTTGATGCTTGACAATGACTAGCTCTGCAGAGCCTGCATTTGTCACTTCCAGACAGTAGGTCACTCAGCATTCATACCATATATATATACACACACACACACACACACACATATATATTCATTGTTCTCCATCTCCTTATCCCCATATGCTCTCTCTCTGTTTAACGTCTTTACGCTCCTGCTTTTGTTGTCGCCATTAATACACACAAACAGTTTGTTTATACTGTTGAAATAAGGATCATGAGGTGATATGGATCCAATATAACCTCTGATCTGTAGCTAAGTATATACATTAGCCTGTCTAACCTCTGCAGCCCCCCGTTTCTATGTCCCCACACACACTAAATCTAAACTGTTTCGAAAAGATAAAAGAAAATCAGGTGAAATGGCATCGTCCAAGGCCATCGTCTCAGTGATTGAAGATCAATACTGGGAGGGCCAATAATAAAAATCAAAATGGCTCTATAACAAAAGAGGTTATGTCAAATATTTATTTACGGTTTATTAATGGTACAAAGAATGGCGCACACATTGGAATGCTGGCGTCCTTTCAGCATGTGGCCTTTGTGTGGACTTTTATCCACAATTCCAGTCCACATATACTGTATATATTTTTTTCTCTGTGTTATACTCTTGAAACAATCTTATACACACACACACACACACACACACACAGAGTATATATATATATGTATGTGTGTGTGTGTGTGTGTGTGTGCTGTCTCTTATACACATCTGTCCTTCAGGTAGAGAAGCACAATATTCATAGTGACCAATACAACGTGATAAAATGACTATAAGAATAAAACGAAATTAATGTGTGAGCACGGTAACAAGACTATCCACTTAATCACAGATTCTCCATAACGGCAAGCAATGCAGCAAGATTCTGTAGTAGTAATGTGTTTGACTGCATAGATTTAAGTACAGCATGCTGGCTCAGTAATCCAACCTGAGATAACTTAAGGATAAAAACATGCACTGGTATTTACAAGAGGCAGTAACTTAAGCATTACATTGATAGATGCACTATTAACAGTAGTAAGAGATCCGTATGCAGTGACAGTTATTAAGTTCTTACGGAGCCAAAATACATGGCTTCATGCTTCAAGAAGCAAGGTCATAAAAGCATACTAGTGCTCATGTGGAAAAGAGACCTGCAAGCGATTTTGGTGCAGCCAAGAACTATGTCTATTAGCAGTTCACTGAAGTAAGTATTTTAGTAGCCATTACAACAGGCCAATCCCCTGGCTTAAAGGTTTATGCGCAGACCTCCGAGCTGAAATAACAGTTCTCCAGTTTATACGAGGTCATAAAGAACTGTAATGATACTGGGGAAATTAGTTTCCATGGAGGGGGCAAAGGATGAAGGGAAATGGGAGGGAAGGAGGGTGGAAGAGAAGAGGAAACTGAAAAAAAACATGACAACAAAAAAAAGGTAAAGAATGAGAAAACCATAGAGCAGAAATTTACAGTGGACATATATGAATGGCTATGTGTTTTCCAAAGGCTGTTTGAGTGTTAAGACTTGGTGTTAGGTTAAGGGTTGGGCATTCAGTTGTGAATGTCGAGATTAGGGTAAGGAACTCGGGAAAGCATCATGCCAATGACTGTCTCCTTACTACCATACTTATGCACTTATGCATAAGTGCGTGTGTGTATGCCAGACAATTTAGGGTTGATGACACATTGAAAAATTAATCCCCAGTTCAGCTGTCCTTCATTAGATTGAGGCCTGCAGTGCAAACAAGTTACTCATACACTCACTCTGTCGCTCGGGCTCGGCCATGCGCGCGCGCGCACACACACACACGCATGCACAAACACACACACACACACACACACACACCAGGGTAAACTCAATCTGTTCTTTATTAGAGAACAGCTGGGGGTGAATGACAGCTTGACTGGACATTTACACTGTAAACTCTCTCTGACCTTCATTATACTGTTAAGTGTGGTGGTTCACTAACAGTTTAAATGGACGGCCTAATCACTGCCATATGAGTCGGTCGTGCTGTGAGCAGCTAAGACAGAAAAGAACACTTAAAACGCTGCATAGACAGCAAGACAGAAGGATTAAAAAAAAAAAACACGTTGCTTTTAAATGCACAACATTAATCACTAATCGTATAGGACAACAGAGTCCAACTTCTCTGGGCATTTTTCTGGTATTTCACATCATTTAAACCGTTAAAAACGTAGTTAATCAAGTTGTTCTGCAACTGAAAATGTAATTTTAAAACAAAGAATGCCATGGGGTTCAATGCCAGTCCAACATTAGAGGAATACTAATATTAAATTAATTGAGTGGTTCATGAATTGTTGAATTCATGATTGAACATTGATTCAATGTTGAACTTAAAAAACACTATCATTGCTCTACTGAACACAGTTGTGATTAAATGAACTTTAGTCACAAAAGTGGCTTCAAGTGAACCTGAACACAGACACAAATGTATTTTTAAGTATCTATTTAACTGCCAATGAGAAATATGATTGAACAGTCAAAGTCGATAATGACTCACAGTGTTTTAAATGTTACAATAATTCACAGTCATCATTGTTGATAATGTACTCTTCTACAGGAAAGTAATATATCCTGCTTTTCGACAGGCTTTCTTAGCCCTGGTATTCTGTCAATAAATGGAGAGACTACTTTACTGAAAATCATTCATACACAGAGCTGACTCAAGAACTTCATCTCCCATTCCTATAATAAAAGGATTCTCCTTCATTCATTAGTTGATCAATGTATTGCTGCTCATTCACTCATACAATTACTGCTTGTGTGTGTGTGTGTGTGTGGGTGTGTGTGTGTGTGTGTGTGTGTGTGTGTGTGTGTGTAAAATACCTTTAACAGCCTCATCTACTACTTCCACCACTCGATCAATCTGCTGGACCTGAAATACAGACACACATGGGAAAAGTTAATTGATGCAGACAAACCAAGTCCACAAGGTCAAACAAAAGCCTGATATCGACAACCCACAAACACACACAAACTGATCCACAGTTCAACAAGGTAGGCATGTAAATATACCCAAAGACAATGTGGGGTGAGCACACAAACAATCGCGAAAAGCTACATCCACAGGAAGGTTTCCCAAGCCAGGATGAAGTGATATGGATTTCCTAAATGTCACTGCACGTACGTGTAGCTGCAACACCACGTACAACATGTACTGACAGACATTCTGTGGGTCGGACGCATGCATGAAAGCAAATGCAGGGAAATAGAGAGAGATGTAAAGACAGATGACCATACAGGTAACAAGGTAGAATCATGTCATTAGATTATTTTATACAATCCTATAGAATCTGAATCTGCAATGTTATTTTCTCACTTCCTCTATTCTGAGAGGTCTGTGCTCTGGCACTCGGTCTCAGTGCATCCAGGCCCGTTGCCCTGTGTAACACTTCTTTAAAACATACTTAACACTGCTTCACACTGTGTTTTGCAGGTAGTTGTAATATGAATGTTACACACATAAGTATGAACTATTTTCTTCTAATGAGGCAATCTGGCTTCATTCAGAACAACAGCAGCATGTCCACAACAGGAGGCGGCATTGTTTGCAATTTAGCCATTAATACAGACCTCTCCTGTTATGTTGTTTGAATTAGTAATAAGTAAACTCACCAAGCACTTCCTAAAAAAACCTGTACACCTGCTTATTCACGTAATTATACAAGCAGCCAGTCAAGTGGCAGTAGCACGGTGCATAAAATCACACAGCCGTGGGTCAGGAGCCTCAGTTAATGTTAAACATATAATGACTGCAACATAACAAAATATAAAACTGCAAATTTAAGGGGTTTGACTACTTACTTAATGCACTGTACTCTATGCTGGTAAGTCTAATGTGCGTGCATCGTACGCTCACAGCATTGCTTACTCTGATTACTTGGCCAGTGCTGTGTTTGTACATGGGTAAAAGCAAGATGTCTCAGATGTAGGATTTGGCATGTCTAGTTCAGACATGCAAAACAACGGCCTTGCGTGACTGTCTGTGTACCTTGCTCACAACACGCTGTCGTTTATTTCCCACCAACCTCACACAGGAAAACAAAACAGGAATGCACACAAAGGCTGATACAAAGGTCGATTTAACTGAATAAATGCAACAGGAAGCGCTTTTTTTATGACACCCTTTATCTAGACGTTAGAGCAATCACTATATACAAATTCACAACAGCTTATTTGCATCTAATTTGCATAACCCACCAACTGTCACTGCCATTGTGTAGCTGATTGTAACTACTGAGGATACACAAGGGGAGAATGTTCAGTCTTGTATACCTCTGTCAGTGCTTTTGAACTGTGTGCCTGTTCGTGCATGCATCTGTCAGGATGCACGTCTTTCTATAGTTGTGAGGACCTCTTTTTTTTCTGGAAACCATTGTTATTGGGATATTTTTGGAAATCCTCATAACTTGAAAGAGCTGTCAGATGATTAGGACCTAGGTTTGGGATTAGACATTTATATGCAATAGTTAAGGTTGGAATCCAGGAAGTACTGTCAATGTGTGTCTTTAAAACTATGAAAAGACCAATGTTTGTAACTAGGCGTGACTGTGTGTGTGTGTGTGTGTGTGTGTGTGTGTGTATGTGTGTGTGTGCGTGCGCCTGCATGCATGCACATGTGCATGTTTGCGTATCAATGCATAATTCAATCTAGTCATGACAATAAAAAGGACCAGCAGTGCTAAATTTACCAGCTGTTTCTGTCTTGGCCTGAGGCTACTACATATACAAACCAGTTTATCTGAATGTAATTATATTATACATATATGCCACTTGACTTGAATGCAATTATGTTACACAGTGGCATGTTTACTTAAATGGAATTACCGCCTTTATGGTAAGGGATACTTAAATGAACATTCGAGACACCCCCCCACCCCATTATATTTCAAATAGAGTCATCAATACTGGACAGTTTGATTTATCCTGGGTTCAACGAGGCGGTTTGTTTCTTATGCAAATCACTTCAGCAATATGTGAAATCAGGATCAAAGTTCTGTGGAGATTTAAATAATCTAATTTGAACAAATGTGTGATTTCTCAGAAATGCATGAGTTATTTAGCTCCACTCAGCATAGATTAAATATTTAAATACAGACTACTAGAAAACTTCATATGACTCAATAATATTGAAATGTCAAATGCACTTATGGAAATATTAAAAAAATAAAGCTAAAGATGTTCCATTTCCCAAATGTTTCCATTTCTTTTATGGTCCCGCTGATGTTAACAGATGTTTTTTTTTTTCCTTTCAGCCACAACATCTGTGAACTGTTGCCTGTGTTTTCTCTCCCCTCACTGTCTGAATACTACCAACAATAGAGAAACAGAGTGTCCATTGATTCCTTTGAAAAAAGGTAAACAGAAGAGACAGTTGAGGTTTTTACATCTTTTACTTGTCCCTGACTAACTCTGTCTTTGTCCAAACATCAGATAACAATATGGGTAAATACACCTGATTACATGGTGAGAAAGTTAAGCCTGGTGAGGACAATGGAGCCATTTAATAATAATAACAAACTGTTGGATTAATGCATGTAGAAAATAAAGGGCAACACAGCTTTTAGAAATTTTTTTGTGTAGAGCCTAGATGCTAATTTCAAGGGTAAAGCTGAAAGTTGCGTGTACAATACATTTATTGGCATCATTAATCAAAAAAGAAAAACTGGGGCAACTTCCTGAAAGATAAAATATGCAGCGTAGCGTCCTGAGACAATGTTCTTCCTTTCAGCGCTCTCGAAAGCACTGTTGTTAATGATCTGCTCGATATTATTTTGGTGTCCATGTCAATTGCAGATTGAATTAACAGGATTAAATGTTAATTGTGTCAAAGTCATTTCTTATTTTAGTGCTATTAGTGCTCATCTTTTAAATAACATATAGTTTCTTCATTTCTTTTCAAAAATCTCAGACTCTCTTCTCCTCCCACCATGTCTCCCTCTAACTCGTACATTTCTAACTCCGATCCTGTATTCTTGTTGCCTCTCTACTCTCCACCCCGTTCTTTGTAACAGTCTTGAGTTTTGTCTCCCGGGGATGTCTATCGATCTACCGAGCAGCAGGGAGGTTCAGAATAGAACAGACACAGCAGGTTGGCAGCAAGGTGAACGACAGGTCAATCCATCTGTGTGTATCTGTGTGTTGGAGTGGATGTCTGTCTGACTGTAATAGCACTTTAAATCTAGACCATTAGACAGGAAGGCCAAAGAGGAGACTCATGTAGACGATACACGTTGTATGAGCATGTCCCTACATTACTCAGATGATCCCTGCCAGATAAGTAAGTTCAGTCACAGTTTTCAAGGGTTTTTTTTCTTTTTTTAATATATACGTACCCCGATGATGCTGAGTCCTTTGAGGTAGTCCATACGTGGTTGTGCCTGGGGAACACAACCAGCCACTACCACCTTTTTCTGCTGTTCCTGGGCATTTCTGTATGAACAAATGAAAAGATAAAAAAAAAGAAAGGGAGAAAGGGGAGTCAATCATTTTTGAACTTTGGAAAAGAAAAAAATGTGGAAACGAGGCAGAAAACAACACTAAAATGCACTTTTTGCCAGTTAGTCAATGTAATTTATGGTCAATATCACAAAAAGACATAATAACTGTGAATTTTTCCTGCTACAAGGAGAAAGGTGTTTGTTTTCCCCAGTGGCATGTAAGATATTCCCTCATGAAATGCTCATGAGAATGGAGAAGAATTTGCTCAAGGTAAATCCCATGGTGCAAATGTAGTGACATGTGTGACTAAGATAACTAGTTCTATTGTTATGTCTGATTATAAAACAGAGGTAAAACTCTTTTTTTTAATAAGTCAACAACAGACATGGCCACAGACAGTCAGTCAGTCAGTCCTCAGGTTGAATTCATCCAGATGTGCACGGAAATTTGGTGGTCAAAGGTCAAGGCCACTGTTTGTGGATTTGACTTAATATACAGTATATGTTTAAAACAAAATGGTTACATAGACCACTCTGTAAATACAGGCACCAAAGTATTACCTCAATGTGGTGACTTTATCATTAATAAGCAACTATGGATAATTTAATAAGCAGATCTCTAATGGGACATGGCTGTACAAGATATGGGATGGTCCGAGTAAGAAAACAGAATGTGACATTTGATATGGATGGGAGGGCACAAGAGCATCAGTAGGCTTAGGTACAGAATCCAAAACACAGTTGTAGAGGTTAAGAGGTAGACGAATAGCCATATGAACAATAACAGGATTATCTGGAAGGATTATCTGTGGACATTGGTGTTTCAGTGACTCAACAGGAAGTGCAAAGGACATTAAATTAGGTCAACCGCTATGTAGAACCAAAAAGAAGAGAACCTTGCTCACAAGATTTAACAAGCTTGCCATATCATAAACGTATGTTGAAAATAATATAAAAAATCATGAAAAGACATACAGATATATGACTAATACACATGGCGGTAGAAGTCTGTCAATGAGTACATAATGTGAAGGGAAGGTAAAATTTAACTTTATTGAAGCCTGAGTGTCCTTTGTGTAATTTAATAATAAATAAAACAAAAGACAGATTCCGAATAATGAAAGGTGTAATAACTTTTGATGCAGTTAGTTACCTTTCATTATAGATTTCTTTATAAACATGGAATAATTAGTCATTAGATTAGACAAAAATACGAATAAAAATCATATTAAACTGAAACGCTTGGTGATCACTTAACATTTAAATGACGCTGACAGGGGTGTTTGCTGTTGTATATTGTGTAACACAACACGGTCTATGCATATATGCATGACTTCCTATTAGAGCAGGCAAGAATTCAAGTCTTTTGAGATGATTTGAATTAAAAAGAGCCAAACAGGCTGTAAAATAATATAGCAAACCACAAGGAGAAGGGAAGTGTGTGTGTGTGAGTGTGTGTGTGTGTGTTTGCACGTGCACAGTATGAATGCGAACGTATGTGAGTCGTATGTGTCACCTCCAGTTAATGGCAGTGAGATTTGAGACACTCTGTCTGTCTGACAAAAGCTTTTGGAAGAGCTGCCCAGACTCCGCCATGAATCTTTAATAATGAAGCCTCCTGACAGTTGGAGCAAGAGCGATTGGGAGGGAGGGAGGGAGGGAGGAAGGGAAGGGGGGATGAAAGTAGGGAGGTAAGTGAGGCAGGAATCATGGGAGGAGCAAAGAAACTGGATGCAAACTGTCAGTTGTGTTTTAATTCTGACAGTGTTTGTATTCTGCTGCAAAGTAAAGACAGAGCGACGGAGGTGGAGGCGTGCGTGAGAGAGCAAAGTGAGCAGAGGGAGAGGGGTGAAGGCAGACAAACAAAAACGTAATGGAGGAATAGATAAAAGTTGACGCTGGAGAGAGATGAAGGGAAGAAAGATGAAGGCAGTTGCTGCCATTTTTTTATTATTATTATTCTGAGCTGTTTGTATTATTCAGGGTTATTTTAGTACTCCTTTTTATTTATTTATCTCCGTCTTTATTGGCACAAGTGTTGAGCAGGTAACAGCAAAATACTTCAGAAAAAAACCCTGATGAGGAAGAAAGCCTGCTGGAAGTGATGTATTAACATAGACTTAAGTGTTTTAACAGCACATTCAGAGAGACTGTTCTTCTATTGATCTTCTGAAATGCACATTATTATTATTATTATTATTATTATACATGTATGGTTACTACTTTTATTCACATTTTCACATTTATCTTAAAATTGAATCCCATCATGATAACTCTTTGTTCTATTGTGTAAACAGATCTTACAGAACACACAGAGGCTGTGAGGACTGAGGCAACAGAATCATGGCGCTGATAAATAACTTACAGGGGGAAAGATGTAAACTTAAAGACTTAAAGACTAAAGTAAGACGCAAAAAAAATTATCTGTTTAGAGTAGCTTGTTCTCCCCACACTGTTCAGTGATGTCAGACTCACACTGACATCACTGCACACACACACAGACACACACACACACGCACACACACACACACACACACAGTAGGGGTGCATCTGCATAATTTACACCGTCTCCTGCCAAAATGCGCCAAACGTTCCTTTAATGCGCTACTTGCTCCCCGCCCACAGACTCAGAGCCATAGCTGACACAGCGAGTAAGCAGACGCTGCCTGATCCGTCGCCTCAGCGCCCCAGGGGGGAACAGGCCAATCACGTCGCACACAGTTCCTGGATGGGATGAGATGGAATGGGATTATGTGATGCAGTTGCCGTGGTGATACTTTTGAGCCTGACTGAGCGCTCGCTGCCAGTGACCCGGACCAGAGCAGATGTCCCCCGAGATCAGAGGACGAGGTGTGCTGGCGCACAGGCGCAAACACACACACAGCCACACATTTCTATGGCTTCCTTGGCACCTTGCCCTAAATCTCTCCGGCCCCCTGTCAACGCTTTGCACTCAATAGCCTCAAGACCACACACTCACACACACAAACACACACACACATGTACCAATGACCACGAATGGCAATGGCAACAGCAAACAGTGGTCTATGCATACATGTATGACCTCTGTGTTATATATGTATGGTATGGAGGGCTGTGCTGTACATACTGGTTTTTAACAGCTGAATGGACACAGTGAATCAGTCAAATTAGACCAGACTTAATGTCCAACTGAATTGATCAGGTTAACTTGAAGAAGCCCCATGTTGTAAATATGACATTCAAATAACTCTAGGCATTAAGATGGACCAGTGGATGACCTATATAAGAGCCTTTCCACTTTCTCACAACAAAACCTGAAGTGAAAGAAGACCCTTTCTATTTGGAGAATGGCTACCTTCTACATTACGTGTTACATCACTGCAGCAGAAATGTAAAGACATAATCGTATAAATAAGCGACACTGTTCTCTAAGGTTGTCTGAATTGAGTCACAACCTTAGTCCTTGGCAATATCATTGAATATTACCAAAATTTTTACAACAGCTATTTTAGGTAATCAGATTTCTCCAGGTAAAGTGAGCACTTGCACCTGAAAACCCTCAAAGAAGTCATGGGACGTCTGATCATTTCCCTGATTCGAAATCTCTATCTGAAGTGGTGATGATCAGTCTAGTCTTCTCTATAGCAGCAGAGCGAGGGTCCGGTTTTCACAACAAATTAAATATCAGTCATCTGTGAGGTGCTACAAACCTTATAATCACCAGGTGAAAAGACCAAGTTCAGATCAATTGATTCCAACACTGTTTTTTTTATTATTGTCACTTATCACTTTAACTGCAACAGATCTTTTTTTAATTTTGCATTGTTCATATGTGCACAGTGGCTGCTGTGTTTGAACGCCCACCACTATAACTGTGGTGTTTGCATGAAGAAAAAGTTTTTCTCTCTAAGCTCCTGTACTTATAATGATGTAAGCCTATTATAAATGTACGAGTTGGTTCTGTTAATTTAATGTTACTGCCCACATCTCATTGTCCTTATCAGATTATACTGTGGCATCCAAAATGATATTTGGCTGCACTCACACCTGCACTGACGTCCACATGTGATCAGATTGCCCAAGACTTGTTAATGCCAGGTATGAACAGGGCTAATGCAATGTCCTCTGAAGTCAAGGAGACATGGCATGTGTGTGTGAGTGTGTGCATGTGTGTGCGTGCGTGTGTGTGTGTCCTTTCAATGACTCTCCCTGCTGTTAAACACCCCCAACCAGATACAGAGCGCTTCGTGGGGAGGCGGGACTCATTACACACACTGAGCTGGCCATATGCTCCTTAACAAACATGTTGCTTAGAGGATGAGGTCATACTTGTAAGAGTAGTGAGGAAGGGTTAAGTAACTCAGATATACAGATCATGATTATCTCTGTGGGCTTCTGCAAACAACCACCTTTATCTGTGACCCATCCGGTTTGGAAAATGTTGTAAAACATCCACCGTCTTAAAAATAATTTTTAAAGGTTGTTTTGATTTAGCTCAATTTAACTCAGCTGAACTTTTTTGGGGGGAGTGTTTATGTTCAAGCTCTGCATCTGTTTTTACTCTACTGTTTCCATTACATTCCTACTTTGTCTGTTGTCCCTCTCATATTCCCCCTGTCCTTGCTCTTCAATCTCCTCTCTTCCCTCATCCTCTCATCTGCACTCTGACAGTCGTTTCTGGCTGAGTTGACAGCAAGCCAGCCAATCAGCACTCTCCTGACCTCTCAGCATTAGCATAAGCAGCAAGGGGTAAGGTTAAGTACCCATCAAGCTTCAGTAATTAAGATGTGAGCTGGTGTGTGCAAGTGTGCAAGTAAGTGTGTGTGTGTGTGTGTGTGTGTGTGTGTGTGTGTGTGTGTTTGCGCAGCTGCGTGTGTGTCTGTGTGAGTGTGCGTGAGAGAGAATGTATTCACTCATTCATTTTTGATGTTTTCAACTTTCACAAACATGTCTTACTTGCACAGCAGTGGAGTCCTGCTCACAGTCATTGTCCCAATTTTACTTCCATAATGGCTTTTACAATCCGATACTAAAACTTATTCACCTCTGCTCCACCAAAGACAATTATGCATGTTTATTTTTTTTGCGTGTTTAATTTTTCATATTTATTTTCCTGTGTGTCTCATACTGGCTGCAACAGATGCATCGCCAATGCTGGCTGACAGCCCAGACTGAACAAATGTAGAGAAAACACACAAAGTTTCTCTAATGAAAAATGCAGCCTCTCCTCTGTGAATCAGCGTACTGAAAAAGTTCACTAAAAATAACTGGCTAAATACAAACAGAATAAATAAGTAACTGTGAGCCGGTGGGATCCGAATGCCGACATAATACTAAATGAAAGCGGTTAACTACGCACCTCGAGGAGATGGAGCTGGATGATAGAGGAAGAGAAATATTCCAATTGACTGATTGACAGGAATCTGCCAAAAGGCCATTGTACATGGGTAAAAGGAGGAAGATGTAGTAGTGATTGTAAAAGAGAAAAAAGGCAGGAAAACTATATGAAGCACAGGGAGAGTCAGAGTCTCTATGTCCCAGCAACCCCATTGTATTGACACTGAACATTACAACATTTCTCAAAGTTACATCCAAAACTATTAAATAGTTCTAGCTTTGTGGGTGTAATAGGAAAAAAAAAACAATGGTTAGAGAAAAATCTTTTTTTGTGTAAGTATTAAAAAAACAGTGATTAGTGTGAATTATTACAAAGTGAAAACTGGGCTGAAAAGGAGTGAAAGCTGGAAAAAACAAACTGCACATGTTCATCACCATGTGGAGAGGAGGAACAGGAAGGATGACAACTGGATGCAAAGGGAATAGAGGCGGCTGAGATGGAAGATTGTGATTGAGGGATGAAAGAGGAGTTTTAGAGGTGAAGCTGCTGAGTCTCCCAGATCTCTCTCACTCTCTCACTCACTCACTCACTCACTCACTCACTCACTCGTAAGCTGCTGTTGTAAACACCAAGAGCTAGCATACAAAAAGAGATATTGAACAAAAGAAAACCTGAAAAAAGAAAATAAAAAGACAAGAACAAGGAAGTATAATTTAATCAATACAAGATAATTACATGAAAGTCTATAAAAGTGAGTTGTGGTATGTGATGTCTAAGACCATATTGACCTGAAAAGCACCTAAGATCAGTTACAAAGACCCGATCGCCTTTCTTAAAACCTGTTTTTTCAATATAGATCGAAAAGCCAGAGACTTTGACTGCAGTAAAAATATTAGCTATTCTGAGTTACTAGAATAAAACACAGGAAAACATGATTTAAAAAGATATAGAAAGAAAAAAAAATCATCTGACTTATTTTGAGTTTAACACATTTACTGCCAATGTGGTTAATAAAGGCATTCACGTTAGAGCTGCGTTTTACAGGATACAGGCAATCTGTTGACCAATCAATACACCTATAACGTGGCTAGTTTATGACCAGCTCACATGGCTGCAGGGTATATCAGAGATAGAACGCAGCCCAAGTGTCAACATGGGCCTAGTAAAGGCTGGTAGGAAACACAAGGCTTTCACATTATGGCCTTTGAAAGGAATGCCTCATACACCTGCCTGGTGCCTGTGAAATGGACGACATCTGTCCTGTAAAAACGACTTGAATGTGTGATAAATATTGCATTATGGTAAATGAGTTGTATTCTACGCTTGAATGGTTCATAATAGAGAAAACGCGGATAAAAAAAAAACAGGAGTAATGGCAACGACCCACAATCAGACACACATATGTGCAGGGAATTGCATTAGAGATAGGCACTTGACTGAGCCACGCAGAGCAGAAACCTAAATCTGCAGTCTGCTAAGAGTCTCATGAGCCTGGTTTCAGATGCAAAGTCCTGTTCTGTGCTATAGTGGGACAATAGTATTGGAGCAAGCCCTCAACCTGAGGCAACCGCAGAGTTATGATTTCAGTACACAAATATAACACACAAAAACGAATGTGTAACCATGCAGCGTCTACCCAAAAATTATTCTTATTTGTGAATTTTTGTTAGACACTGGGAAATATTATATAATCAATACAATACCACATGCTTTATAGAGCAAGTGTCAACGGGAAGTCAGTATGTAAAGATGATGCTTTTATACTAATAAAAAAAAGAAAGGGATAGAAGTTGCATTAGTTTTATTTTTATCCCACACATAAAACACCTAAAATGAGATTTTTTTTTTTATCTATTTACCCTACACTAGGAAAACACACACACAGTTTGTATCGGCCGTATTGGCAGTCGTGCATTAGGTTTGCAGCTTTAGTCTCAGACTAAACAGGTCATGTCACAGGGCACACACAGGCATTTATCATTCAGAGGCACAGACGCTCCCCATGAGGCCTTTCACCTCTGTGTGAATCAATCTGAAAGCGTATAAGCATTTGAGTAGGGATACACGCATTTCCTTTTTTCCCCTCTTGTGTTTACACATGCTTACCTGTGTGAGTGTATGTGTGTGTATGTGTACGTGTGTGTCCATGTGCACTGTTTGCGTTCATGTGCACATTTCAGTACAAATATTCTGAATCAGAGGTGGGGACAAGGGGGAAATCCTGGCTGAGATGACGGGGTGAAAGGACATTCCTGGTTGAATGAATTCACACTAAATTAGACCAAGCATAAACAATCATGATTGGTTTCAAGGTTATAAATTATTACAAGAGAGAGTTTGGAAAAGTGGAACAGTACATGCTCGGTGACCTGGAATTTTTTTTTTTTTTTCCAGCCATCACAAAGCTAAACTAATTATACCTTTTGAACAAGTTCGGTCTGCAAAGCATTATTCAGTCTTAACCCATTAGACTGTTAATGAGCCCCTAAGACCTGTTTCAGTACCCTCTGATGACCATCCACTGTGCTGTGTTGAAAAAAGAAAATAGCAACTAGTAAGAACATGTGAACTGTGCTGTATAAAAGCCTGACATGTTCATGCTTTGGTTTCAACTGCGGTGTAGTATCACATGGTAACGTTCAATCCACTGAGAACTGACAGCAGAAAAAAACTGGCACTGGCCTTTGATATTATGCCTTGGCCTCAGAGCAGAACCAATCATGATAGGCTGCACACTTAACCGAGCTGTGTTTTGTGGTGAATTCACTGACTTAATGTATATAGTCAGCTGACTAAAGACAACGCATCAACTGTGGAATGGCTGATATTTTCATTCACAAGGAGTTTGTAGCTTCATTTTAATCTGGTGCTAATGACTTAATTTCCATTAAAAACCATGCATACAAAATATTAAAAAATCACAAATAAATATTAAAATTACATTTTTTGTAATGTTTATGTTTGTATCTGCCATTTTTCTGTCAAATCTGTCATCACAGTTTCAAATGTATCTTTTGCATATTTGTAATTTCCACCACTACGTTCATGTGAGAATGTGCACTGTGAGTTATTTATGATATGTGAGCATGCATGTGAGAACAGATATGTGAGTACATGTACAGTCCGTGCGTTTGGGGACTGTGCAGACTATGGGAGTCTCATTATAGAACTACAAAGTCTAAGCATCTATTCAGCCTGTTAATTTCCCTGGCTGATATCTTCTCCCCCTGCAGCCTGAAGTGGCTCCACGGTGCCTCATCAGTCCCTCTAAAAGGCTTTCTTATTTAACCACAGTGCCTTATTTATCCAAAACAACATTCCATTAAAAGCCAAGGATGCAGCATGCTCAAAGAAAACTGTCTGATTAAATTGCTATGCAGGACCCCGTTACTTGGTAAAAATTAATTTATGGAATGTTTTTTAAAAAAAAGGATTTTTTTCCCATCTCAACACACACATACAGAGATACAGAGCGAGCGAGCAAGAGCCAGTGAAAGAGAGAGAGAGAGTGAGAGAGAGCAAGCGAGAGACACTCCATGTCTGAGTAGACACCAATTAAAGGACAGGTTCAAGGTAAGGTTCATTACATTATAAAAGAGAAGTGGGGGAATGGGAGGATGGAGGGTGAGGAGAAAAAAGGCTTTACAAAATGAAAAGGTGATTTTTAAAATACACATGCTTGTTAGAGGGACGGTGAATATTTGTCGAGGTGGGGATGAATAGAGCTGCCTCTGCCTCCTTTGTTGAACCACATTTGTTACATCCTCTCTCTCTCGCTTCCTCTTTCTCTCTCCCTCGCACTTCGAACAAGTAGACCTCATGTTCAATAAGGATCCAGGTTCTTTGGTCTAAAATACATCCCAACCGTTTCTATCAGATGAGCACTAAATTTGCGTTACATACATTCACTTCGATCTTTATTTCGAAACTGAACCAACCGCCTTCTGTCATCTACCTTCCCAATAATACAGTGAGGAAAGATGTGATACAATTCTTATTGAACATTATAATCCTGATTCACACCAGAAAAGTAAAAATGGTTAAAAAAAATAAAATAAAATTTGTACTTAAGATAATAAATGATGTTGAGCCAAAAACATATGGTGGGAATTTAAATGAATCAGCTGTTTGCTGTTGATATCTCTAAGATACATATGTAAGCACTCACAGAGGTACTACAACAAATATTAAGACACAAAACATAAACACAAACCACACACATCAACCCGTAAGGTCATATATGAGCCATTACCTGTATGTATTATTTTACATTAGGTTTCACCTGTGAACATTTACAACAATCTCATGACCGTCTACAGATTCAGCTTCTACATGTTACCCGACCCCATTCTCGATAAAACATTTATTTTCTCTCTTCTCCCTGCTGCATCTTTCTGTTTTGTTTTTTTTCAAAGATGACGGAGCCTTCATGCTGTCATCTGCTTTCCACTCCTATATTTTCTCTTCCACAATGCACACGGCTTCTACAATTCACCCTCAGGGTTTAAGCATGAGGCAGGCAAAGGTCAAAAGTTCTTACTGTCATCTTGCATGACTTAATGTATATCAAACATGTCTCTATACTTTAACATATGGAATCTGAATGTGACAGCCAACGAGAGAGACTTTGAGGGAGTGTGTCCGTGTCTTCATCAGTGCGTAAGGGCGGCTCAAAACTTTCTCCGATAAGTCAGCAGTGATTTGTCATCCTGAAGGTGCATGGAGAAAGAACACATTCACAGGATGTCATCTTTTATAACTTGCAGCCTGTATAAAGTATCTCAGTAGCTCAGTAATTTCCAGGTCAGTGCTTGTTCAGCTAACACCAGCTGAAAAAGCCTCGGGGATCACGAGCAAAAAAAACAAAGATCACGGTTGAAAAGGAAAAATGCCAAAAGCTTACAGGTGCTGTCTTCTTCAAAGAGCAAGCACACCTCTTTCCTGCCGTTGCCCTGTTCTCTCTATCAGTTAAAGTGTTGTTAATAAATGATAAGACATGTAAAAACAGCTGGTTGAAACAGACAATTAGAAGTGCTCTGCTCGTGTGTGGGTTAACCAGTGTGCGCATAATCAGTACGTAATGTATATCCATTTATGTACTTTGTGTGTAGACCAAAGTTGCTGTGTCCACAGTGGATTTGGCTGTTGGTGAATAGGTGCAGGCTGATCATGTTTCAGCATCACTGGGTTTGGTTCAGTGTCAAATCCCTCTGTGTGTAACTAAAGATACGAAGATAAGAAGACGCCAGCTGGTGTTCTGGCTGCTGTGCACGTATACACACCTGCCACCTGAGTCAGTCAGTCTAACAGGCTTCCACATACACACATGCACACACACACACACACACACATTATTTCAAAGAAAAAGTGTTGCAAATGTGTCCAGACACATAATACGAACAAGTAAGAGATAAAGATATACATACATGTATATCACTGAAGCAGTTTGAGTGAAATTCGGAGAGAGGTGGTGGGTGGTGAGAGAGAAAAGGGCGTGGGAGAGGTGGGAAGAGAGAGAGGTGGGGCAGCAGCAGGTGTTGTGTATGCGCTTGTGTCCACACAGGTGAACAGAGGGGCCATGCAGTATTCTCCATATGCCATCTGTCAGATCAGCTACGCCTCACACAGACATTTCCCCACTTTGGGTAACAATGTCAAACCACAGAGACCAGTAATCCAAAGCATCCAGCAGTGAACAGATAGACACGTGATTCACATATTTACTGAGAGATGAGAAAAGCAGCAAATACCCGCATTAAGCAGCTGCAAACATATGGGAAAATATGGCATTGTTTACCCACTCAGTTCATGCAATTAGCCGAGCACCACATTCCTGCTAATTAACTTAAAGAACTAAGTAAATGATTCAACCACCAATTGTCACTACTAAAAATGCTCGGAACTGACTGCCCCAAATTAACTTAACCCGTAAATGTACGGATTCATTGAGGGTTTAGTAATCGCTATGTTGCTAATGAAAAGACACGTACTGCCATAGAGCCGCCCATCAATTATAATGAGCATCAAAGCACAAAAATCACATCAAGAACAAAAAAAAAAAAGAAAATTATCATTTACACTGAACCTAACAAGCCAACTTCTGGTGTGTTGGGTTGGGGCATTACGTGCCATGGTCTGCAATCAGAGGCAGGATATATAACACAGTGTTGCCGCCTGTCCCACTACGTCGGCTCTTCCTTTTACACTCTGATTCAGCTCTGTGTGTAGACATCACTAATGTCATGAAGACTCAACAACAATGCTTTGTACCCGTTAAAACAAACTATTTGGCGAAATAAAGGTGCAGCTCTCCAAAAGGTTGTTTACAAGGTGCTTGAGTAACAAGATCACTGCCAGATCATTCACCCACATTTCCATCTCTTACCCTATCTCTCTCTCTCTCTTTCGCTCGCTCGCTCTCTCTCTCTCTCTCTCTGATTTGCAAAGCAAGTCCTAATGAGGTGTTAATGAGATTCATGACCCTTTACTGAATCAGATTACAGTGAATTATGTATAAAGCTCTTAAATCACTGTTTTAAAATTGCAGAGGTGGCCGATGCAGCAACATGACACTTGCCTTTATGAACTGACAGCAGAGTGACGATGCTGACTGATCTCTGTATGCTGATGCTCAAAAATATAAACGACTACTTTAAGGTCTTTATCGCTGTTAAAACAGAGCAAATCTTTGTCATATAATTATGAAAGAAGTATATTTAAAATATTAGAACATATGATACATAAATAAAATTATGTTGTTTGTTTGATTTGCTTGTTTATTGATAATTAACTCTAATGCTTAGAAGCAATTTTTATTTTGTATGATGATTCAAACTCGATAAATCATTCCTGGACACAGGGCCGGACAGGGGACACGCCTTATCAGAAGAGACAGGTGGACGCTGTCGTACAGACACGCGAAACAGAGAGAAATGATACGGCAAAAGCTGGAAAAATCAAAGTGAGAGATGAGAAAACTGGAGTCACCAGAGTGTGTGAGGGTGCAAAAGTGGAAGATAAGTGAGGGAGGGGATGATGGACAGAGAGAGGTAATGGTGTGACCTTGTGAAAGCCTGTCATCGCCTGCTGGGAGAAAAATTACCTGTAGGAGATAACCAGAGCACCTGAAAAGACATCAACATCCACCTCTTTCTGCCCTGTAGCTTCCCTTTACTACGCCTTTAACTGCTCCCCAATGAGGAATATGCTACTTGTTCGAAATATCTAAACTTAATTAAAGTGGAATGGAAATGACTCTGGTGAGTCCTCTGCTCTCATTAATTAGAAACACAAAACTCTCCCTCCCACTTACTCCTATATGTTATCCTTTTCATCCCTGCTTCTCCTCCACTGTAATTTTTCTTCATCTATCTCTTTAGCTGTAAATTCTAATTCTATAATGTGCCTCATTACAACCCAATTTAAGTGGTGTTGTCGAGGTATCAAGGTCATTAGCTTTGCATTAAGTTTGTTTCATGCTCTAGATGCACCTTAGTGATAATTTCGAAAGTAAGCTGGGTGTGTGTTTATGATGTGCATGTTAATTTTTCAGTGTCTCCTTTTTAGTACAAACGTAAAAATTAATCAATTTTGTGCTTCTGTCTCTTTGTTGTTTCTTTACTGTACCTGTACAAGTGTCTTTAAAATACGACATATGTTTTGAAAGAAAACAGTAAATTTGTTATAAAACTGATGTGATTTCTTTAATCAATTCTATACAAATGTGCCCCATCATTTACAACGGATCCAAGTGTTTGTACTATTTGGTGACTGCTTCCTCCTCCCTTTTCTATAATTAAAACAATCTTTAAACAAGAGAATCCCTTAAATATGCAAAATAGGTGAGTTGTGTACAGCTACCAGTGATTTATTGTACAGGCCTGGCACTGATGGTGCTTACGTTGTTTCACCAAAAGGCTAAAGAAAATGGGAAATTAACAAAACTGGACAGATGAAAAAACAACTTCAGCACCTGGAAAAAGAAAATACGCAAATTTTGACTAAAAGCTGCTTAAATTTGTCAGCCCTGGCCCAGTACACATACACACACACAAGCACTGTGGAGGTAAAAACAAAATGTTAATGGTAAAAGACTGATCTGAACAGTGTGAGCAAAGCAAAGCGTGAAGCAGGTGTTAAAGCCGTCTTCATTTTTCACCTGTCACAACACTGGCACGTAGGGTCCTGGGAGGCAAAGACCTGGCCTCCCACACGCCTGAAGGGAAACGTACACACACAGATGCACAGGCACACACACAGGGAGCTATCATGGGAAATAACTTCATACCAAATGGACCTTTTCATGTTATTGATCAGGAACGCCCACTTTCTTCAGTTCATACGGTTTGAGCACTATGAATCTGAAACTCTATGTTATACTCATTAAAACTGGGCATTGAAATATTCTGATACCGCCCCCTAAACAAAACTGGTGGCAAGAAGTGAAATACAGCTTCATGAGGAAACTGTAGGTAGCATTACAAAATTAACACTATTCCGCCAACAGCAAAACTTCAACACAAAATAAAATAAATGACATATACAGCAACATAATCAAACAACAAACCCTAATATGCCTTCAAACTCGGAAATGACATATGGAGGAAACACTTAGTCTCCCTGATCAATGGATCCTTAGTCTACACACACACATACACATGTTCATATATATGTATGTGCAAAGCCCCCACAGACACAGGCCAGGTGATTCATCACTAGCTGAGGAGAGCATGACCTCCAAAACCTCTTACATGACCTCCGACCTCTTCAGCATGACCTTTCCAAAGGATCACAGCAGATTTATCAAACAACATAATGAGCATTACAGCCCCAATCACTCACCACAGTCCAGCTAACCTCAAGGAAAAAATATATAATGTAGGCCAAATCAAAATAACACCACCATTCCAGCCCTCTGCAGATACCTCCCATCACATTTCTTATTTTCTTAGGACAGATATTTGACATTGTCTCTCATTCTGGCTCTCTGGCCCTGCTGCTTCACTCTTTTTCTTGTACCCTATGCACCCTTCCATCAATTCCCCACGCAGATATGTATTCTGCAATGATATCTTCTTTCTCTGGTTTTCCTGTCAGTCTTTGGATACACTAATGCAAGTATGGCGTAAATTTGATATCTTCACAATGACAGCTCATAAATATTCTGTTTGTGATCTGTATTTCAGTTTATTTTAAGTTCATCTATCTGTTTTTTAATGAACAATTTAAAACAGCCATTCACACTGTTTCACATTTCATATCCGTACAAACTTGTGAGATTTTCTGGAAGAGGCACCGTTTGGGTTTGCTCAACAGGAAGAAAACTCACAATTCCAATTTTAAGACAATCAACAACAATGAGCTGAAGTAGCTGAAACATTTCACCACTTCTACCCTCAACCACAGACACCACAGTTAAACCAAAAAAAAAAAAACAGGTCAACTGACTTAGATTCTACATCTGTCTGACTCCACTGTGAGATGACATTCAAGACTTTCCTCCCACTCATAAAGTAGCTACAGTCTTGAGTATATGACCTTACTTTCCTACTTTTCCCTCTCTTGCAGTACTTCCTACTTTTTACTCTTATCTTTCTCCACATTCATTCCCTCAGACGTTGAAATGGCCAACATCATCATACTACTTCAATATGCAAAGAAATTCTTTAAAGCCCATTTGCCAAACTAAAATTCAATCCACTCACAAAACTGAAGATGGACTGAAGTTCAACTAAACCAAGATACTTGCGAAACACCAGGTTGAACGGCCCCCCTTTTATCTTCAATCCTATATTAACTTGGCCTCTTATGGCTTAAATCCACAATCAGGGATCAGCGAAAAGGCTGGAGCGCAATAGGGTGCCTTAAGAGCCCAGCTGTCTGACCGGATGAAAGGCAGGAGCTCCTTGTGACTGCTGGTAAAGAGGACCTTATGAGCACAGCAACAGTGTGACAGGCTGTGATTATGCAGCCATTTATTTCAGCAATCAGTGATGCACATACATCCCTGGAGTAACACAACAAAACAAGGACATTGGCGGAAGACTGGTTTGTTTTTCCTGTAGGCTTCAGCTTTCCTGAACTTGAGAAGAAAGCACAAGATGCACTGTAGTGTACATATCAGTTAAAACCAGATAGTCCAGACAAAGAAAACAGCTAAGCCTAGATCACAGCTAATTACAACCACCAGCGATGTTTCCATACAAGTATCAGAAATGCCGCCGATATGTCACAAGCTGCTGTTGCACTGTAAATCATACAATTACTTATAGGGCATTCATTCTCTCTGTGCATTTGTTTTTCAGAGGGTTTAACCTGAGCCAGGCCAAACAACACTGATGTAAATCATCACAGTCATTAATAGTTTGAAGCACACAGATGTTAACATACATAAACAGCATTGCATTGGAATCATCATCAGAAAGGACAAAATGGTATCTATTATCTATTAGTGAACTCATCAGTCCTTAAATCAGTTATATGTATTATTATGTCAAAAAGCAAAAATGCTTCATGCAGCAGCGATTTTAAGCAGTGTATTATTTTTTTTAAAATATATTTTGTCTTATTTGTGGGCCAAAATACAGCAATACTGATACACATCCACACATGATATAAAGAAACTCAAGCCAGAATAAAGCACATTTAACAGTTCTAAAGGCTCAGGTCTTTAGACCCATACTGTGAACAGGCTCTCATTTCAGCCACATACAGTCAGGCACATAAACACTCAGGCTTGAATACCACAGCCCCATACTGTGCTGAGCCATGCATTCAAACCCACTTTCCAGAGCAGATGTGACAGGTTGTTTGTCAGGAAGTCAGTGACACACACACACTCACACAATAAATGTATCTAATGCACATACTAAAGTGGTATACAGTGGACCTAGATATAACCTGCTGGGTATTTTCAAAGAGTTAGAGTTAAAGCAAATATAACATCAATTTACCATTTATCTGTCTTTTGCATATACTGTTTGATTAATTCTGATACAAATTATAAGATGAGATTGAGTTTGTCTCCCCACAGTAAACCCTGCAAACCTTTCTTCAGACAGAACAGAGACCAGTCCAACTGCAATGTCCATATTAATGTTCTGTCCCACTGGTGAGCAGCTAAAAGCAGAACAGCCTTTGACTTAAATTTACATTTCTGGAACCATATAGGAATGTTCACTGGCTACAGAAATGAGATAACATAATACCTGGTCCTTAAAAGTCGACAGAAGCAGATAAACGTCAAGTCTATTAGGAAAAGGGATTCTAACGTTATTAGCCTTTCATCACGTTACACTGATCCCTTCTGATGCCCGCTTTGCTTTTCACCTTCTGATAAACACACTAAAGAAAAAAGACTTATATTTCACTTTCAGCATTCCTTGCACAAAATCAGGTTTGACTGTTTTCAAGGTTGGATGTTTTCAGGTTTGTGAAGAGATAATGGCACTAAAATCAACCTTGACGGCAGCGAAATGAATTTAAAGGAATAAGTCTGTTTGTTCCACAGTGCTAAATGCAAGCCTGATTATTATAGAGGCACTGTTCACTGGAGTGATTTGTGAAATGTAGACAACTGCAGTTTACTGTGTCACTATTAAAACCATTATGTTGTAAAAAATGTTGTACGCCGCAATATAAAATAAATTAAAACAATAAATAGAGTCAAATGAAAAACAAAAAGCAAAGCAGAACCGTGCAGGCTGAGCTGACAAAATGAGCCATTAAAAAATAAAATATATCATAAAATGGCCCCCACCCACCTTACTCAAGCTGCACAGAAAAGTACAGAAAAGTGAAACTTTGCAGATGTATGGGGCAGCCATAGCCTTGGTGTAGTTCTCTTGCAGCCGTAGGCTCAGGAGGCCAATGCATCACCACGCATGATCTCCAGTAAAATCTCAATAACAACTCTCTCTGTGTATTTCTTTTACCCTTCAGTCTATGCCAGTGTGTCTCTCCCTTTCTCGATCTATTTTAGTGTCTGTGTGCACCCCAAAATGTAGGCTAATGCCCTGCAGAACAGACAGATTAAATGCCAATCCCTGAGTTGTAACAAAACCAGCTGCAGGCAGCTCTGTGTGTGTGTGCGTGTGTGTGTGTTTGTGAGTGTGTGTGTGTTTAAGTATAACAACTGCCCTTGGTAAACATCTTGAAAGGTCACTGCAGATATTAGATTGTTTATACTGTAACTCACTGTCATGTCCTGATGAAAATGAAACACTTTTGGCCTTAATGTCACATTCATGTGTCAGTTAATTTAACATTACATGTAATAAGGCCAGAAGGCTCAATGCATTATAAGCACAGTTTAAAACACACACACACACACACACACAAGTCACACGACCACAGAGCAATGTTGGATTTTGATTGATTTCTAGAGGAACAAACTGGACTTGTAGGCAGTTTGACACAGGGTGAAAAATTAGGGCTGTGAAATAACATATGTAAATTTTGTTTCAGGGTGGATTTTCCCTTCAATGCTTTTGTTTGCTAAGCACGACCTTTGCCTCCAGTAAATATCTGGCTAGGAATCAATGACATAAAATCACTTGGTCCACAGATGCTAGTTTGGGATTTAAAGCTTTTGCCACCTCTAACTCTAGAATGTACACATGTACGTATGTATGCATGTATGTTACTGCATTTAAACAAAACAGCAAATTTCCTCTCTAACCAAGTTATATTATTATTATTATTATAAATAAAGTTATAACAGATATTAAGATCCTTCCTTCTGCCCTGACACTACCTGCTATAACAGTACAGTATAATGGCTGTCTGGACTGATTACTCAGAAGAAAACAGAGGATCAAAACCTAATTCAAATATTTTCAAAAAAATCTATAAATAAAAATCACAATTGATAAAAACTTGACATGTCTTTTTCTGGAAGTTCGAAGTTATTGTTACATAATTATACGACTGAAACAATGAAACTGTGCTTGTTAGGTTTCATCGTAAAAACAGTATTTTTCTCTAGTTACACAATGTTTAAATCTATGCCCTGAACTACGACAGTTAACTTTATGTTTCCTCTGCACCGTCGGAAGCATCTGATCTACAATCAGTGGCCATAAATTCTTAAAGTAACTGCTGCCAAAACAACTCTGAGCCAACAATACACTGTCCAGTAGCCACGGGGCATAATACATATTCACCGTGCAGCCTACACATCTGTTGTAAATACACAATATAAGTGCAGCACGTAACACTTTGGATTTCTTCCAACAGTTCATTCTGTGTTGTGTGTCCCTATTCAATTAACATTAATGATTTTTCTTTCTTATGGTTGGTTCATGAATATTAAGATTATATTGAAATTAATGTAAATATATTGTGGGAATTGGCGTATTTTGAAAATAGAAGTACTGAACTCCGAGTTGGCTTCTAATTCGTTAAGCATACATTCCCCTGATCATTCAAATTACTAGAGACAGCCAAGTGGAGAAATCAACACGCCACACACAAACACAGAGAGTGAGCAGTTTAATTACATGCTGTTGAGCAACTGTTTCTGCTACGCATTCTGCGTTCATTGATTTGAGAGGTCCCTGACACTGAATTACACTATAGATTTTAAACACATGCACATGTGCACCAAATATACATGCTAATAGACTTCTTAGCATTCAGAAGCTGCTCGAATAGAGGTTTAGGCCACTTAGAGAGTTTCTGAAGTAATAGTGAGAACAGTGGCCTATCAGTCTAAAACTAACTCACAATATATTTTACTTAAACCAATACACATATGCTCTATCTCTCTTCATCTCTCTCTCTCTCTCACACACAGACACACAGACACACACAGACACACACACACACACACACACACACACACACACACACCTCTGACATAAACCGCCTGTGCATCTATCCACCTGAAAAGCCAATAGAAATGCACGCACATACACACACAAATGCAATTCCTTTTACCACACACTTGGCATGGATGCCAGCTAAGCCCCAGTCCTCCAGAAGTAATAAACTGTCTTTTCACTGTGCCTCTCGAAACCATGACGGAAGACTATTGAAAGCCCCTGTGCTTCCATTTCAAACCCCTCAACTCATTTACTAGGAAACTGTAACTTCTGTGACCATGTGTTTATGTGTTGGTTGAACATAATGTTCTACACACCACAGCCATGGGAAACAATTTGTTTTACACACTAATGTACGCACATAAGTAATATGGCACTGGAGGACAAAATGGCCTACAAAGTGTTTTGAACATACACACGACGCGAGTTAATTCTGTGAGCTCAGCCACAGAATCCCTCACTCGTGTGCACTCATTGGTCAGTCTCAAAACACACATCTTAATAATAACAATAACAATCTGTTAAGTCGACACACATGGGTAAAGAGCTAATATAAATTGTCATTTAAGATAGATCTTCCCTTCAGTTGGAAATTGTAAACACGTTTTGCCGACTTCCTCCTTGCTAAGATTTTTATTTTTTTTAAAAAAACTTCCAACAAAGAGGGAGGTCTCCTTCAATATTAACTCTGAGCTGTGACGAAGCATAACAACATTGCTAATGATGATTTCTTTTTACAGACAATGTGTTCAGAACAGCAAGCACAAAGCTTGATATTTTAGCAGTGTAACGGCCTCCACCTCCCTCAGATGGACTGAGGAATAAGAGTCAGAGAGGAGACACATGTGCAGGGACATAATAGCAGAAAGCTTTCAAGGTTAATACATTGTTACCCAGGAAAGCCACATTCAACAGACATACAACCGTCTCCCTATGTCGTAGGAGCCAAAAAAGCAATAAAATCCAGGAGGATAAGCTCCACAATGTCCCATCACTAACATTATACTGAACCTATATAAAATTCGCTGAATGTCAAACTTATTCATCATGAAATAACTCTGTGTGTGTGTGTGTGTGTGTGTGTGTGTGTGTGTGTGTGTGTGTGTGTGTGTGTGTGTGTGTGCGTGTGTGTGTGTGTGTGTTAAAAGTGCATGGTACCAGGAGGTGCAGTCATAACGACTAGAGTGTGACAGAGCGCGAGCCGGCTCGTGTGCCTGCCTCCTCCTCTCATTTTTTTTTCTGACAATCATAGGAAGAGAGGCCAAGAAAAAAATAAGGCAGTAAAAAAGAGTAAGTGGGCATTTGGAATCTGTCTGATCCTGTACCCTCTCATTTTTGTGTCTCCATCCTGCAAGCAGCAAATGATGAAAGGCAGGAAAAACTTTTTTTTTTAATTCCTACTAGTGTGTGCACACACGTGTGTTTCATTCCCAGTGAATAGGACATTAATTGCATTAGCATTACAGCTGGGTGATTTCCAGTCAAAGAAAAACTCTGGCATCAACAAGGAAGACATTTTCTTTCTTGAAGTGTGTTATTATTTTGTGCATTTCAACTGAGAAATTCTTTGCTTACAAATTGGCATGACAGAAAGAGTGAAAAGAGATGGCAAGAACGAGGAGACGAGTGAAGCAGAAAGACAGGAAGATTGCGCCGATGGAAAGGGCCATGTGAAATTGTTCACCCTTGAAACTGTGATATTGCCTTATGATAAGTTACTGCATTCTAATGATCGAGACATTCAAATTGTAAAATATGTCAGATGATAAATTGCTCCTTTTGCATTTAGGCTAAATTGCAAATTGTGCATGAGAGTCAACCAGTTCAAAAGCCTACAATTTATCCATTCACACATGTCACACAACTGTCCTGCTGCAAGAAAGAGGTCATTTAGGCTTTTTATGTGTCCAAATGTACACAAAACCATGTTTGCATGACCAAGACCAAGGACCAAGCCTGTTGTACTAACTCACTTTACAAAACTATTTTCAGTACTTGAATACTAATTTCTCATCAAAACGATTAACCTCTTTGTGTATAATACTGTATGTCAAAATAAAAATCTGAGTAAGGATATGTTTACAGTCAATATAGTCTGTGAAGTAAAACTTAAACCTGTCTTTAATAACAAATCCCTTATTTTACACAGAAATTCACCTTGTAACTCAAGCTGTTGTTTTCTGCCGCTAACACAAAAGAATACGCCTGCCAGGTGTGTGCGAGCCCCTGATGGAGGGGAAATTAATCAAAATGTAAAACAGTTTCAAGCTTAATTTCTCAGTCTTTATGCAAATGTGCACGTCTCTGCCTCCCTCTCTCACTCTCTGTATTTCATCAGTGCAGCAAGATCAACGAAACTGTGAGTCGGTTGAAACTGACAGGGCAGGGGGATGTAACACACATGTGCATATAAACACACACACATGCAAGTGAAAATTAATTTGTATCACAAAATGTAAATTAATTATCATTACTGTACTTGTTTGGCTATACTAAATGTGTTGAAAACCCAAAAACATGATTCATGTCATTATGATCATCTCATATTTGCATCTATCAATGGGTTTAAAGGATTTTTTTATTTTTTATTTACTGTCTTGACATCAAAGCAACTGATAAATCCGGACTGAACCAAATGTCATACGAAATAACACGAAACCAACTTAAACTTAGTTATAATATAAATAATATATAAATAATGGTTTTGATGGCTGCATTTTTACAGTGGACAAAACTTGTTGGCTTTTCTCTAACTCCTAAATCTAGCAGCCGATCAATGTACTTATATGTTAATATGCTGTCATTGTTTTAATGAGTGAAGTTTATTGTGTTTTCATCCAGTTCTTATGAAAGATTTGAAATGCTTTTCTAGCACATGTAAGAGAGGGTGAAGTGTGTATTTAGTATTTTTCAGTACTTGATTGAGTTCCTGAAGTGGTCCTCTGCTGGGTTTTTCACTGTGCAGCTGTTGAGCAACCACAAGTCAGCTTCTGTTGGGTCATCTGTAGAAAGATAACAGCAAAATAAGCTCACTTACTTCTATAAAACATAATCACTGACATGATTTCATGGAGAAAAACATAAAAAAAACATACCAATCAACACATTACTACAAAACAAACCATTAAATACAAATCAACATTACACAGGGCTAAAAAAAGCAGAGATTTTAATTGGTCTCCGGCACAGTGTCTTTGTGTGTGAAGCACGCAGAGGGTCAGCATTTCCTCAGAAAGTCACACCCTATGATCCAACATGTTTCACTAATTTTCAACTGGTCTAAATTGTCACCACTTTTTTTTAAGTTGTGGGAAAAAAATAATTTCGCATACAAGATAATCTTTTAAGATCTGTTTTGTTGTTTTTCTTTAATTCAAAGTTCAGTTGAGATACAAGTGTATCATATCCCTGGATTTAGGAAAGGGTGGCATGTTCTTATTTCTTTTATTTGATTCGTTCCATTTGCGGAGGTTTGTTGTGACACTTGTTTCCCTCTGACCTGCAGCTACTCCTGAATGCCGGAAGAAAGAAGGACGAGATCACAACATTTACAGAGTCACAAAGCAGTTGTGTGGAATTCAAGGTTTTCTCGTCAAAAGCCTTTGAATGGTTTGTCATCATGTTTCCATGCTGAAGATTTTCCTCTGCATTTACTCAAATTAACCCTAAAACCAAGGTTTAACCATCAAACAGAAGGAAAAACGTGAAGACCAGTCAGAATGTCCATACACACACACGCACACAGCTGTGATGTTGCGATGTTAAGCTCAGCTGCTACTCAAGGCCATGGTGGAAGGCTCTGCATGGCACTGCCAGGAGAGCTGTCACACACAGACACTTATACTCGGGGGGATAGGGCTCGGCAGTGTTGGGGAGCTAGAAGCTTTATGCTACACTGAACCAGGTATTTCACTTAGAATCAGCTTCCCAGCTGAAGTCAAGCGTGTACACACAAACACGCACAGAATTTCCTGCATTAATTAATTTGATATACACGCACAGAAGGTTTGACAGGAATGTTTCAAAGATGCAGATATAGGAAAGTTTACCAACCACATCACACACAGCCTTTAACTCCTGTCTCCAACCAAAACACACTTGCACACATAATACGTGCATACACATACTAAGCGTTATTATTTTTTGGGGGGGGGATACTATTTATAGACACTGAATTCCAGCAAAAGACAAAACATGACCAATAAAAACAGGCTGGCGCAACACATGATTTGTGTCATACTAGTGTGACTCACATTGTTTTAATGCTTTTCATGCGGCAGTACGTGTGTATTATGAGACATCATAAAGCCTAGCTCACAGTCAACACACATAAAGTCCCAAACAGTAGTACTGAATTATGAAATGTTGTAATCTAAATATGTGGATCAGATAACATTTCTTGTCTCACTGGCTTTTCTTTATCACCCTTATTTCACACTATTGATGACCTGGCATTTGGTTTTTAATTCAACTTAATGAGTCTTGAAGAACCTGATAACAATTCACAATTTTAGCAACCAAAAAAAATTAAAGTTTTGTCAGAATAAGAATTTATAAACTTCATACCTATGCGAAAAGGTAAGTGTGTGTGTGTGTGTGTGTGTGTCATTAAAAAACAGAGAATAAGTTCAGCTGGCAAAAGCTGCCAATTAGATGTACCTTTATTTGTCTAGGCAACCCACACACGCACATGCACGCACGCATGCGCACACACACACATGAAAGAGGGACTAGGGGGAGTGGTCTCAGCTGTGCGGTTACTGTCTCCTCTACCTCTCTCTACCGTCCTGAGGGAGGATTTCCAGACTTACGATAATAACCTCTCCAACCTCTCCATCAATTTAACAGACAAGCATGTGTGTGTGCGTACACACACACACAAAAAGAACAATCTACAGAGTCAGCACAATTTACAAATTTACTGAAAACTTCTACACAGAGTGCAGGAACTACAGCACAAGGGGACAAAAGCATGATAGGGTTAAACTCCTGAGGAGCTGATGCAGTTTAATTCATTATAAAGGAATTGTTGAAGGTGGTAAGAAATTTACAGGAGCAAATGTAAGTAAATGTAACAAGAGATTAATCTAGTTGTATATTCTACCACTGTGCTAAGAACCACTGTTTCACATTCGCAGTTTCACATTCACTGAATTATTAATAGGCATTGCCAAAGCCATAATATCAATGCATGCCACCAATTTATTTATTTTTTTCAAATTTATAAAATCTTATTCTATATTAAATCTATGCACAGAACATTGAATGATTGCATAGCACCTCTTAATACCAGGTCTGAACAGGGCCAGAGTGTCTTGCCACAGTGTGGTGCTGACAGCCAGGAAAGAACACCCGTTGGTAATTTAAAGCTGCAGATTCCTCCATATTCTCCCCTGTAGCTTGCTATACTTTCTCAAGTATAGATATATATATTTTTTTAATTTACACGTAGTATCTTGTGTTTAACTGTTTAAGAGACAGATTAAACTAGACTAAGTTGCCTGCAGCTAGCACCATCTCTGCATAATTTCATTCAAGTCACGACAGTTAAAAAAAAACAATCAATCAATCAACAGTGCAAATCCCCGACGCAAAAAGTCACAGTAATCAACAAGGTAATGAAAGAATTACCATTATCATTTGCTTGCCTACAACGTGAGTTATACATCTAGTTCATGTTCACATTATTTTAAAATCCTTGTCCAAATACCTATATTAAGGACAAATTTTCTTGTATTTGTAATTTTAAACCTCTGAGGTCTTCCGGTGCACAAAGTGACAGTGGCGGGACTTGGGATCTGGTGTCAGTCTACAGCAAGGGAATTGGAGGTTAAAGTGATCGCAGGTGTTTAAGTCAGCTGACTTTACCAGTTTGCACATAATTCAACAAGTGTGTTTTTCACTGTGGGAAAGGAGGTGGAGATAACCTTCACCAACTCAGCATTTTCTTGGCCATAAATTCCTTCCACACAAAGAAACATTGCTATTGGGAAATCTCTGGAAAGTTATATTTGCATATGCTTTGCATATGTATGGTGTTGCAGCCAATGGGAGGGGAGGGGTTCGGTTAATTTTGCATATCATGGTCATCAGGCAATTATGTGATTGGTAGTTAGAACAGAATGTGCAGACTGTTCCTTTATCTTCAATCAGATAAAGAAAAGGCCCACAGGGTGAGGCAGCAACCCTAGCAAGTGTGCGAGTCTGGACATGCATAATTTTGTGTGTGTGTGTGTGTGTGTGTGTGTGTGTGTGTGTGTGTGTATATGTGTGTGCGTTTGCGAGCGTTTGCCTGCGTGCGTGCATAAAACCACAGGTGTTCCTCTGTGTGCATGTGGTCGAGATTTTCGACCTCAATTCAGCCCACGACCACAACAATCATACAAGAGAAGAGGGTTTTTCAAAAAGTTGCACCTGGGGTCAGAGTGTGTGTGTCTATACACATGTTTGTGTACACATATGCAGAGGGTCACACACAGAAATTAGACAGATGGTTATGGGAGCAGGTGTATGAAGTAAATGCTTAGTGCATGTATGGATGGTAAGATGGACAAAAGAAAGAGAGGGTGCATGGATCCAATGGCAACTAGAGTATATAAAAAGAAAAAAAAAGCAATATTCTACCCAATGGAATGGGTAGGTGAGATGGAAGAGGGTTAAAAGAGAGGAGTGTGAAGTAGAAGCAGCTGACATTCAACAACCAAATAGGACAAACAACAAGAGCAACAATGAGAAAAAAAGACAGATCTGAAAGGATGAAGGCGAAAAGGAGAGGACTAAATAAGAGGAACAGAGTATAAAAGGAGGTACAGACAGAAGTAGATGAGAAATTATCATGAGTTAGGGGCCTGTTCTGACCTGAAACTTAATACTGGTTTGAGAAACATAAATAGAACATACAATGCACACATTGAAATGATGTAAATATTTACTTTTAAATAACACTAAAATGATGGATCCCACTGTATTTGCCCATTGCATCCATTGTTAATTTGCCCACAGGTGTATGCAGCACCCTACAGGGAAACAGATGAGGCTCTGCTGCATGGTCAGAAGGCAGAGAAACACGTCTCAGATGCTCACTGCAAATATACATATAAAGAGGAGAAGGAGAGTGGTTGTGAAAAGAAGTTTTTCCTAAAATGCAGCAGGGTAGAAATATTCTATTTCGTTATTATCTGACATACAACCCACTGATGTGAAGTATATAAAATGAATCTGGAGTGCTACACTGGACACAGGAACAATCTTTCTATGCCACAAGGGTGTTTTACTTTTATTCCGAATATTTTTATAATGCCGGAAATTTGTTGCTCGTAGTGATCAGTGCATAAAGGTTTACAAGCTTGGAGCGCTTAACAGGATATGGAATCAGTTGTGTAAGGTCAAGACAAAGTAGCATCCAGTATGTGTTTTTATATCTGTTATATGTGTTATCTGTTGCTAAGTTGTACCAGCAAAAAGAAGTCACAATGTTTATACATACACACATACAAGGCAGCAGGAGAGTGGGAAAAAAATGCTGTTTTTCAATTTGTACAACCGGACAATTGTATGTTCAGTCTTCTTTGCCTTCACTGGTGTGTTTACACAGAAAAAAACACACACAATGTAAAGGATCGTTGAATAAAGGCTGCACAGAGGTGCACTGCAGTCACCTGGGGTTATTCCTCAGGCCTCTGTGTGTCAGCATGAAGAAGCTGTAGATAATGGACAGAATGTGTCATTCAGCACAGTGTGTTTGATAAGGAGTGACTCATTGTGTGTGTGTCTCTCTCTCTCTCTCACACACACACACACACACACACACACACGTACACGCACATACATACACACAGAGGGGCTTTGCGGTTTTGTGGTGTAAATGAGAATACCACATTAAATCCACAATACAGTAATAATACACAATATTCTGTCTGCTTGTATAGTAAGATACAGCCTATGAACAAATTGACACAAAGATTCTAAATATGCTGAGTCATATTTCTGGTGGAGGTGTAGCTCATATAGCCGTAAGCTCCTTCCACCATGTAGATATCTGGTATTTTACCAAAACTTCCTTAAATCACCATCCCTCCATAAATCTCCGTAAGTCAGTTTTTCTCTCATCTATTCTGTTTTCCTTTCTCATTTTCCCCACATTAGATGAACTCTTTACTCTCTTCTGCCCCCTCCTCATTTATCCACCATTATCCCCCATTCGCTTTTTTCCTTCGCTCTCTCTTTCTTGTCATTTACAAACTCCAAGTTATTACCGCTTTCTTTTTTTCCCCCAATTTTCTCAACATAACAAAACTGAAATTTTCTTCCTTTCTTGTACTTTCTTTCTTTGTACTACCCCATCACAACCACAATATTAACTTTAGACCTTCCTTCCTTTTTTTCATTTTTCTAAAATTACAGCTTCCTCAGCTGATTTAAAAAGACAATTTTGTCAAGTCTTTTACTTTTACTGAAAGGTAAAGTGACATGGTACAAATAATGTCAAACATCTTAGAGACAAACATTGTGTAGTGGAAGAACACAAGAAAAAATTTGTTTTCTGGGGGGCCAGATTTCATATTGTTCAAATCATCCTAGGCAGTGCTAAAGTGAAAACCCGGTATACCAACATATACCTTTGATAACTAGACATTCTAGACGTATTTTGGAAATACAGAATGTCTACATTATCATTGCAATCCTTAGCTTCTACATGTATTCATATATTTAACAAATAGGAGTCAAGCCCTGAGAGTAGATCAGTACATCAACTTCTTCTCCTTCTACAGTGCAGTAAGGCTGTGTAAACAACTACTTTTCTATACATAGATTAATTGATAAAGACTTATACTAACACATTCGGTAATTGCCATGGTTATCTAAAAAAAGACGTTTGTGTTGATGTGATAGCAATTCGACACAGAAATAGAAATCTTACTTACTAGCACTGTGATGTTACCATGGTGATAACACTACATACAAATTTGTTTTCTCTCTGATGGGGAGTACTTAACATTTTTAGCTCTCAGTGATTATCAAACATCCTGTTCGGATTTTCTGAGAGTTCAGTAAGGTCGATGGAGTCAGAGCGTGTATATTTATCCTGGAGAGACTCTCTTTGGAGACTTGCTTGTTTCCAAATGTCATAAACCTTTCATACACACTCCTTTAATTCTCTCTCTTGATGATAGCTATGCAACATGACCTCACAGATTCACTTGAGCATTACATTTTCCATTTCAGACAGAACTCCTTTAACACATTCCCAAATCCTCTCTGACAAGCCATCACTAACTATACACTGTTTAATTTGTTCCTGTTTTTAGTAGTAACAAATTTAACTACACAGAAAACCAAAACAAAGAGCCAGAGAAAGCAGAGGACAGATTCCATCTTCGCTGTAGTCTCTGTCAAATTTGATTTAAATTTCCCATCTGTGATTATTATTAAAGTGATTGGGATGTGCAGATTTTCCAGATCACAGAAACTGATCTATGGTGTCTCCAGTTCCCCTCTGGTCTTCAGCCATGGTAGATGATACATGAAGGGAATAGGCAAAGACATCTGAGTGTGTATGTGTATTTGTGAATGTGTGTGTGAGTAAGAGACAGAAGAAGCAGACAGCAGCCTTAGGGGTCAATATGATGCTCCTGGTGCTTCACACACAGACCAGACCATGACCCACTTTCCATCCGATCCTACACAGACACACACACACAAAACCCCCCTATACATTCCTATGTGTACACATGTGTGCACGCACACACACCCTCACACATCTCACCCTTGTTATTCCTGCCTACTACCCTCCATCCTTTTCACCCGCCATCTCAAACACATCATTTTTCCTCCTTCACTGCCCCCATCTCTCATCTTACACACTCACACAGAGAGACACACAGGACACGCTGACCTTGGGATACAGTGTGGTGTTGGTTTATGGGGTAAGCATGATGGGGCAAAGGGTGGCCTTGGGGTGAATGGACACACTTGACTGAGCTAACAAGCCCCACATGGCCTCACTGGACGATTGGCTGGCCGGACAGCTGGATGCCAGGCTAAGTGGCTGGGAGAACAGGTGGACTGGAGGGCAGGGTGGGGCACTGACACAGTCCACTGTGTTGTGTGTCAAAATCTAGTCAAATACAGCACTCACTGTCATGAATGCGTGATTTGCGAAGACATAATGGGATTCAACAATATTACTTGAGGAGGTGAGATGAGACTTAAAATGAGGAGGATTACATTACTTTGCGTGTGTGTGTGTGTCTTTGACGTCATTTATAGTGTGAATGGCCTTAGAGGATTTTAGAGGATTCTATTTGCTTTAGAAGCAAGCACTCATTCACGCACACACACACACACACACACGCACGCACGCACGCACGCACGCACGCACACGCACACACACACACACACACACACACACACACACACACACACACACACACACAGGGGGGCTTTGCAGTTTTGTCAGTTGGTCTATCTGTCTGGAAGGGTATAGGAACCACTCAGCAATGTTTGTTCAAGCAATCAACTGTTATGGAGACACTGACTGACAGACATGCACACACATGCAAACACACACAGAACATCTACCCACATTACACTTGCTAGTATGTGAAATAACTATACTAAAACTCCTCATATGCAGAATCGAAGCTATTTTGAGTTCACTGACAGAAATATGATGCTGTTATTTTTAAAATCATTAATCATTCAGTAATTACCAAAAAAAGAGAAACTGAAAGCTGGGTGTGTATTTTTATAACTTCTTATCATGTAATTAGGATAACTGCCGGGAGATGATGTCATAGTGAAAATAATTAGCTGCTGCCCAAAACATAATTCATATAAATTCAGTTACAGAAAAGATAAATGTATGAATGCTGGCTAGAACAGCTACAGAACAACAAAAGCACACAGATAAAACTGCATCTTTCATTCTCATTGGTAGTTAATCTTCTGATGCAACTACAGAGCAATACCAGTACAGAAGTGGAACTGAAAGTCTCTGATGACCTAGAGTTATTGGAGCTTTGACATTACAGTAGTCTGTCCTATAGGTTCTCCATTCATCCATCCCTCTATTCCTCCCTCCCTCTCTCTCTCCATCCATCCATTCATCCATCCATCTCCCTGCTGTATTTGTTTCTTTTTTAATACATTCTTAGAAGGTTTGCTAGACACTGAATGTTCAAGGAGTTGTTTTCTTATTAAAAACATCTTCATTCATACAAAGTCACCGACTATGTTCAATTATGTAAAAAGGCAAAGGCTCATTACAAACAACCAACATCTCATTAGAAATAATACATCAGCTCAAGGCTATTTAATACATTATGTCAAAAGTTTTCTGATCAACATAGATATCTGGCTGAAGCAAAGACATTTGTTTACGATCTTTTTTTTTTCAAAGAGGTTGTATCTGAGAAATACTTCATTGAAATGTATCCAGTTGCTTTGGAAACATGTCAAATATGTAAAATAGCCCAAAAATATGATTCAGGATATCCAAAACATTTTTTTTTTAATTACTGAAACACTGAGGTGAATTCAAACTTGTGAACAGTCTGTTAAAAGAGCTCTATTGCCACATGAGGAAAATGCCATCATGACAGGGATAGAAGTCTAAATTAAAGAACAAAACATTTCAAATGCATTCGCATTTGTGTCTTTTTATCTGTCTTACACACCCACACTTTATATCCCAGGGAGACTTGAGAGCATTAGCTAAGTGGCAGAAATTTTGCATCATACGCTCTCTTGTTAGAGACAGATATGAGTAGGGGTGGATATGAGTGTGTGTGTGTGAGAGAGAGAGAGAGTGTGTGTGTGTGTGTGTATTGGTGTGTGCTAGGTGGGGAGAGTGTGCCAAGTTAGGCACAGCAGGGGCCCACCATAGCACTCATCAGAAGTTTGAACATCTTAGAAACACCTGGGATTTCTTTCCTGTCCGGAACAGCTTTGCATCAATTTCTGCTGGAAAGGCCACGTCAGCCTGACAGATAATGTCAGAGAAAGAGACAGAGACGGGACTGAGACTACGAGAAGGAATGAAGAAAAAGAAGTTATAAAAAGACTGAGGTGGAGCAGTAGGTGGAGATGAACTAAAACATTCAAGACTGAAAACAAAGGAGATGAGAAAAAGGTAGAGACTAGCAGGTAGCAACTCAGCCTGAGGAAAGAAAAGGAAGAAGGGACATGGGAGGAATTGATAAAAATGCAGGAGGATCAGACAGAACGAGAACAAAATAACAAGGGTACGCAAAGGAGAGACCTAGCATTAGAAGATTAAGTGGAGGTATCTCAGTGAAAAATAGCAGGCAAGCTCGGCTGAAAGTGGAGCAGGAATGATGAATGCTGTGAGACAAGCCAACCACTAATTTGGATGGCAGAAGTTTGCTTCTGCAGAGCAAGAGGCTGGAGTAAATCTGTCTCTCTTATATCTGATTGTAGACCCAGTGGGTGCACCTGGGTCCAGAGAAGGCTCCTGCTCCCTGACTAAAAATAGCTGAAACGACTAGCGAATTACCAATACAGCTAATTCCACATCTGACCACAGAGAGCACCAATGAGACACATTTTTCAATATGATCTGTGTTTGATTTACTAAAAATGGTCAATGTGTGTCTGAAACCAGAGAACAGTGGCAGTTCTGTAATTAAAGGGGATATGAAATATGGGTGTGTGTGAAGTGGAAATAAATACATTTTGCAGTGTTAAGTTAAGGCACCACTGCTAAAGATGATAAGGGGCTTGTGGGACATATATGGAAGAAGACAAACAACAAAGGAAAGTAATGATAAACACGTGGCAGTGGATTTCCTGTAATTATAAATGAATGCACTGTGAGTGTGATTTATCGTGCTGCATACAGGCAGGAGATGGGCACCGGCCCTAAATAGATTTTTGCCATTACACATTTCACCTTGCATAGAAAGGATGATTTGAAGCCTTAGGTTCATGCAGTAATTGGGGCCAATCACGAGTCTGCAGCTCAGACAGAAAACCATTAAGACCATCAGTGCAGGAAAGAAAGATATTTCACACAGTAAAAGGAGGATGATTAGAGTCAAGGGCACAAAGGTCAGTGTTTCTGGAACAAAGAAGGGCCTGGAAGGTTACTGACTGACAGAGTAATATACCAGTGATTTCACTTTTACCATACACCTCAGAATGAGACATGGCATGATCTTTCACTTTTCAGATAGAGAACAGTATTCATCAGTCCTGTCATTACTAACAAAGTCTGAAATAAGACGATAGCATTTAGCCTGGCAGAGAGTACAGGAAATTAAAAACTATAACCTACAAGTGACACATTACAGTAACAGACACACTACAATTTGGTCATATTTTAACACTTATAAGCCTTTGTGACAAAGGGAAGACCGAAGAATCATAATGTAGGTGTTGCTCTGACATGTTTGAACTGTTATTCAAAAAATTAAATTCAAAAGACAAAAAAAATCTCAGACATGAACACATGAAATAACGTACTTCCAAGCAACACATCTGTGATACTTATACTGATATACTTTAGTTATACCAACATGCAAGTAAGTTGCAAGGCCAGTTTCTGTTACTTACAAATTACGAGAATTTAAAACTTTCTTCTAAAGTTGTCAATATGTTTCTGCAAAGAAAAACAAACAGTCATGTTGACTGATTTTTCAACTGAATATTAGCATTTAATATTTAAACTTGTATTGAACAATAGACCGCACATTTCTTTTCAACACAATGAAAAACGTCATATTAATATTATTGATATATATTAATTATTAATGTGCATGTTCATTAATATACAAATTACGTACATTTTTCTGTCCTGTTAATTCCTGGTATTTTTGTAAATATTCTTCTTTACAAGAGTGAGATAATATAAATAAAATGTCATTTTCCAAACCAGTTTTTCAATGTGAAAGAGTGTGTAGTGTGTGTGACTGTGTGTCTAGGTGTGTGCATGAGTGTGTATGCGTTTATGTGCGTGCCTCAAAGCCAACTGTCAAATTCATGCACACCATGGTAACCAGAGTCAGTTCCTCATTTCACAACAATATCAGACAGGGCAAATATTGACACATTATTTCTCTGTCATTACAAATGTCATTATGTTTGCTGTTTGCCCTAGGAGACGGCAGTTTATATTCAATGAGGTGTGTGTGTGTGTGTGTGTGTGTGTGTGTGTGTGTGTGTGTGTGTGTGTTAGATTTTAAGTTAAAATCGGCCATGGGAGGAACACACACTGTTTACACACCATAATATGTTAGTAAACTTTAAGGAATCCAGAAAAAAAGAAAGAGAGCACCCACATGCGTGCGTGCGTGAGAGTGAGAGAAATAGAGAGAGAGAGTTTCATTTTGTTTCTCCCCTCCGTCACCTGGAAAAGAGCCAACGACAGATACAAAGGTAAAGAAGAAACTTTTTACATACACCACCTGTATGTAAAAACTCACCTGTCCTAATGAAAAAACGTTTCTGTACAAATGTTCTACTCAAAGTACACACCCCAAATATAGCTCAAAGCAAGAGACGTGATCCTGTCATTATCTGCACCAGGTTCAATGCCAACTCTTTGAGTATGCACCGAGAGAGTCTGACAGAATATGGCAGCAATGCTGGCATCTTATCAATGTTTCTGCTACTACCATTTCTCATGGCAGCACAGAAAAAAAATTTCATTCAATCAATTATGGCGATCCACCCAGACCAGCATTAAAAAGGTGGAGGGAAACATCCCATCTCTCGTACAGCTCTCAGGTCCATGCTGACTACACTGCAACATGAGCTTATCTACACAATTTATTGCCGAGTAAAGCAACATCACTACACAAATAAATACATAAAAAACCTGACTGTTTGACTGTAGGCTATAAATTTAATTGTTAATATTCCACTTGCTGTGCATGACTTTCCCGACAGTGTCCTGTGTTTTGTCAGTTTGTTCATCAGCTGAAGGAAAGAAATACCAGTTTTTGTGCAATGAAACATTACCTCTGTTTAAGTGTCATTCAGCCAGAGTAAGTCGGTCTAATGCCTTATGAACATTTTATATCCCAGAGCAATGCCTATTAGCTTTTATGACTGATTATATCTGTAAAGGTCATATAAATAAAATATTGAGACGCTATAACAATGTTTTGATGATGTAAGAAATTGAACCAAATGCTTTACCTCAACATACTCTACCACATAGACTTGCACAATTTTATCTTCTCAGAGCTCATGCAGTTTGCCTTCACTTACTTCACAATAAAGTTTCACATATTTATGTTGCGTCCTAATTTGATTAATAGTAATAATTAGACCTTTCTCTGCTTTTCTTTTTTTTTCGTCTTGGAATTGAAACAATTTAGGTCATCTGGTCCCTTATTCCCAAATCCAGGTTGAGGGACATGCAAATCAGATGCAAATGCCACAAAAAAGGGAGAACTAGTTATTGGCCCTGGTAATTCTGAATTTAGCCTCTTGGCATTCCAAAAACTGCCTGTTGGGGTTCATATGCAAATGATATGCAAATATCCCAGAAGCAGAGCCCTTTTATTTTTGTGATAGAGAGAGCATAGGGGGGCTTCGTAGGCATAAGTATACTGACATGTCCTTATGATGTTGTGAGTTTGAAGAAGGCTCACATCGCTATCCTCTGACACATATTCATTCTCCAACTATCACACATAGAAGAAGAGATAGAGAGGATAGAAAAGAGGGAAAACTGGAAAAATATACACAAATATTAGGTGATAGGAGGAAAACAACAGGATAAGACAGGGGAACGCAATTTCAAAAGGAAAGCCCGGATACTTTTTACTGCTGATCAGAGGATCGGTATCAAGATCAGAGAATAGCAAGAAATACAAAGATCAGATGAGTAAGGTGCGCAATCTGGATGTGGAAAGGTAGAAATAAATAAAGGGGTTGGAGATGAGACCAAAAAGAAACAAGATTAAAAAAAACAACAGAAAGAGAAAGGTGGAGCTGACAACTATGAATCAAAAACACAAAAACAGGGAATTTTTTTTTTTAGATGCCAGACTGTGTCACCACAACACTGAGAGTGACACAGACACAGAGATCGCCAGAGACCTTGTCAAGTTACTGGACCACCTTGTTCAACTATTAATGTCTCCTCACATTACATTTCACATCACTGGCACACATGCAGGCAAATACACACTATGACACAACGCCACCTACTCTTCCATCATTTATTTTGATGCTCTGTAAAGAATCCCGGCATTGTGCCTTATACACATCACCAAGACTTTCTACTGGCAATGTCACCAGGTTCAAAATAAACAAAGCACACCTCTTAATCACAGCTTGTACCCTTCAACACACAAACGCAGCATTGTGTTTGCTGTGCACCAAGCAGCAAAAGGAATGGAGATGTTGATAGGTAAACTGATAATTATAGACGCTGTTCTGCTGGAACTATTAAGAGCTTAACAATCTGATAGCTGCTCTCTGGCTTACGACTTCTGAATGTGTTGAAATACACAGAGGTCACACTGACATGTCTCTATGTGACCAAAAGCAGAATAAACATCATGTATTTTCTTTTCCTTAAACCAACAAACTTTTCCAATTGAAATGCTCCCTTAAAACCCCCGTCTGTCAAAAACAATGTTAGAGTGCAATAAATCTATCATTAATAGCAACTGAGAAACAAAGTCTAAATGAAACAACTGAACTAAACACTTTTTTGTTTTGGTCTTCTGATTTTACCACTTATACTAAAACTGTTATCCACACTCTCACTTTCTTCACTGCCGCCCTGAGTGTAGTCAAGCATCTCTGCACTACGCCTCAATAAAAATGCATAGCCTACTCTCAATCCCACCATTCCAAATGCAGCTGTTTATTTGAATAAGAAAATGTCAGTTTTTATTAACATCCCATTTATGAAAAATTACAACAAACATCACAGTGCAATGGATAATCCTATGTAACTGTTGAAAACGTTTAAACTGCTCAAAGCTGCCTACGGCTTTGCATCCTGTGCACACATAGAGCACTTTTCCACTAGCGCCACCTCAGCACGCTTTGCGCTTTTCCATTTGGCCCCAGCAGCTGAAAACAGTTCCAACTTTGGAACTAATTGGCTGTGTTACCGAGCGTGCTGAGTCTACCCGAAAACTTACGTCAGCGGGCAGCTTCGCAGGATTGGTCCTGTGGTTTCCGGGTACGGCTGCACAATTTATTGTTCGAGAATCGAAATTGCGATCTTCACCTGAGCGATTTTTAAATCGCGGGGACATGCAATTTTATTAAAGGCAAATTATTAACATACATGTCATGTTACAGCTTTTGTTCCCCTTGGAATAAAACTGAATTTAACACTGCTCTATTAAATATCTACCAGTGTCTGTGTATATCTGCCCAATATCATTTATTTACTGTAATCGCTATTTATTTCACTCCATTGGACAGAGTTTGTTGTTGTTGTTGATGTGTAACATATAGTTTCCGCGTATACAGCCCGCCCCCTTCCCCCACTCCCGGTAATCTTTCAGGAAGCTGGGGAAGACTCCGCCCATGTGGCGACAATGCTCCAGTGTAATGGAAAACCAACCATACTGTGCTGAGTCGTACCTTGCTGAGGTGTACCGAGCTGAGGTGTACCGAGCTGAGGTGACGCTAATGGAAAAGCGCCCATAAAGGCCTGCTTGCATGTCTGTCTCCATGTATACATGCATGAATTGATTAGCTAGGTGGGGCAGACATGAAGCCAAATCCCAGAAAATAGCCTACTTCTCCTAATTAATAAATCATAACAGAATAGTGCGATTTTAATTGTTTTTGTTTTTGTAAATAATTTATGCCTTTGTTCATGTTTTTGTAAGTTATTGATCTTCTTTTTCCCTGGAAAACTAAAAGCAATATAATAGTAAAAATGATGGTAAAAAATAGTGGCCACGGCAGAGGTGTGGGGGTGGCACACACACAGAAAAGCACACACACACACACACACATTTCCTCTGTCTCAAACAGATTCCACAGAAAACAGATGGCAATGGAATTATCAGATGTCCCGTCATCATCTTTTTATATGCTAATCCAGCTCCTACACACAGCCGAGTCCATTTAATTTGATACCAGGTCAAAGCAGCTAAATCAAGTTGAGAACTGCATTGCTAGTATTACAATACAATATACAGCCAGATAATCAATTGCTAAAGTATAGACACACACACACACATACACACACCAGTTTATATCTGTAACATACTGAGTACAGTGAACTCAGTGATCAGAAACTGACCTCATTTCTGCTCATCTGCTTTAAAGTTAAAGGGAGGCTTCATATGTAAACTCCTTGAGCTCAAGATCAAAATGACCCATTTTTGAGGCCATCATCCTCCTTCTTCTTTCTCATTTTTCACAGTATACTGTCCCAGGAAAGATTAAATATTCACATTATTTCAACAGAAAACTCTGAGGGATGTAGCATAACTGACATGTATATGTCTCGGACCAAGAAATCTGAATTTCAGGCTTGTCATAGCAGTCCTGGTCAGACATCAACTATCAACCGCAGTCTTGCCAACAGTTACAAATTCAAATACAACAAAAGACAGAGCACACACACACGCAGTAATCATCAGATCAGATCAGATCTCAAAAGGCACTGTCTGTCTGCAAGATTAGAAGAGCCATCTGTCTACCATGTGAAAAGCCTTAGATTATCAATAAACATCACACACTTCTGTATGTGCATGTATCGGCGTGCTTATGCATTTGAATCAGCCACTGAGAATAGAATGTAAATGAGAAAGAAACAAAAAGCAATAAAATAAATTACTACTAGTAGTAGTGAAAATATTCTTTAACATAAGATTCCTTATCTATTCGTGCAACTACTGAGACCAACACATGACACAAGACATTTTAAGGACCAAAGAGTTGCAAATGCCCTCCTCTTCCAACACAAACATACAGACTCAAATGACCAGGAAATAGTTTGTGGCCACACTTAATGATTATTCAATACATAGCTATTGATCTCTTTTCTGACAAAACGGTATTTAAGGGTACAGCTAATATAATAAAAGGAGAGTCGAGCAGAATAAAAGTGCAAAAGCTTGCAAAAAGAGGATTCAGAAACTATGTGTGAACTGGAAATAATCAACTAGATGAAACGTGGGAAAAAGTTCTTGTGCAAACACAAAGACGCGCATACTAATTCAGCCTATGTCAATGTCCAATCTCTGCCTTGCTGAACACAGCAGAGAAGCTATTAAGGCTATAACCCAAAGACAGACTGCACACATATACACACACAATTACTTATAAGTATTCATTCACAGTGTCTCTTTGGTCAAGCAGGGGCCTGTCAATACTTCTAGTCATTTATTCTGCTCGGTGATCAAGGTTACTTTGTCCAGTGATGATTCAAAATAAACCCACTGCTCAAATCATCTGCAGCTTTTAAATCCACTTTATCCAATATCTGTTCCCTCACATGGAAATCTAGCGCCAGGCTGATTCATTTATATGTATGAAGGAGAGATCAGACACAGCCACATGTAGAATTAATTTATTACAAAGGACAGAGGTGCACAAACACATCCAAGACACACACACTTTTTCTCTGTTCACACTCACAGGTAGAAACTACTTCCATTTCAGCAGGTGGCCTCATATGAATGGCCATAAACAACTATACAGGTCACCCCTGCTTTCCATTTCAGTGGTCAGTGAGTCATGCCACTGATGGTTGAACACTGAACACTCAGACAGAAAGCAGTGGTTATCGTCCACTTCTCAAACAAGAGAAAGAGAGCCAAAGGGAAGAGACAGACAGAAGCCTCAACTAGGGACCATGCAAAGTCTTTCACTGCATGTCCTTGAATGCCTAATGCTCAGTTTCCTCTCTTTTTATCAATATGTCACCCACACACTTTCTCCGCCCACACCAGCAGCCTTGCATGCCATGTTAATTACTAATGTCTTCATCTTCAGCTTTCATTCCTTCTTCGTAAGGGAAATTACATTTGTTTTGCTGGCTGAGTCAAGATGACAGGGAAAATAAAGGGGAGAGGACAAACTAAAAGTGAGAAAGACAAACAAAAATCCTGCTCTTTCGGTTTGCAAATTAACAGAAAAGCTAATTAGTCAAGAAAGGGAAAGTGACAACGAGTTGGCAAATGTCAAAGACGATAGATCATCCTATTTTGTTCCTTTTAGCACTACTGTCGGAAAGTCGGACACGATATTGCACTGTTTGCCTTCATTTAAGTGATTCCCGGACATCAATCAACTAAATAAATGAAGACGTACTCTAATCATATGAAAAATAAGATGACATGGTGAAAAAACAAAAGGACAGTTTGTACTGCCAACGTATGTGGGAAGAAAACTCAATTAGTCTTTGTGACCCTAATTTTTAAGTTGTTTGCTTTGTCTTACATCCATCACAACAACTCTTAATGTAACCTTACAGCTCAGATGACAAACAGGGTGAGGAAATGGTGATTTTAATAGCAAGATGTTACTTCTGGGGAAAATGTAAGCCCATTAAGTCTTACTGAAGACACTTTACAGATCCAGTACACTTAAACATATGTTTACCTTTACTGTCTATTGGACTGATCTCTAATCAGGCTGAAGTTGGGGGAAGGGTCTCTTATCAAAGAGATGTGACTTCCTGAGCATTCTGACATTAAGCCAGACACAGTGTTCCACGTGAATGTGCTGCATGTGTTACCAAACGTATCATCTGATCATTATTTTAAGCCATTAATTGTGCTTCAATTATATGGAGATAAAATGAAACATGGTATCAAACTGTTACACTTCAATGTACATATAAGCTGGCATTTTGATGATAATCATTTTTGCTATCTATCTATCTATCTATCTATCTATCTATCTATCTATCTATCTATCTATCTATCTATCTATCCATCCATCCATCCATCCATCCATCCATCCATCCATCCATCCATCCATCCATCCATCCATTTTTTTGTTTCCCCTTTCAAGACAACCTCCTATCATCCTTGTGTCACAGCCCTTCCCCTCCTCAATCCCTTCCACCCCCATACTTTTCCCTCAGCTCCTGCCTTATCCCATTACTCACATCTCCTCCATGATATTCCCATTATATCCCTTCAGGGTATTCCCACTCCCTGTGGAATGCAGGCCTTATTCCTGGGATAACAGTCTATGTCTGACTGGCTGGCTGACTGGCTGGCTGGCTGGCTTCAGCAGGGAATAGGGAATAGGCATCCATTCTCAGGAGGAAAGCAGCAAAGAAAACCTTCTCTCCAGCTTGTCCATTCATTTATCTCCAGCTTTCTTCATTTGAGGCATGAAAGTGGGAGTGAACAAATGAATGGACAGAAAGAAGACTGCTGCAGTCTTCTGCAGTGATTCTTGCTGGTTTTTGAAACAAGGAAGGGATATCACCACCCTTGGAGAATCAGTTTGTTCTGTTTTTTGTTATTTCTCAGAGGAACAAGGAATGGTCTCTCTTTCAGTCATCTATAATTCTCTTTTCTTACCTCTACTTCTAACATATGACATTAGAACTGCTGGAACTGAAGGAGTTCCAACGGCCCCCCCCCCCCTTACTGTTATTAGCAGGCATCTAGTGATAGTGTATGTCAATAACCATATGTCATATTGCCTTAACATTACTTGTTGGATATTTTCTTTTGATTTAATTATCAAATAGACATTTAGCTAAAAAACGTGTGTGTGAAAACTTCAAGGATGAAAGCAAAAATCCCATAAAGCAGATTTTGTGGTCTACAAATCCCTTGGTAATTCCTTCCTGCATGGTTGTTCCTCTCAGAATTCCGTTCCTCCAAGTAATCAATGGATGAGATTGCACAGTGATCCCCTCTTTCCACAGACTACCCCACTTTACTTCTTCACTGCTATCCATATTTCCCTCAAGGGAATTTTAAGGCCGAAGTGGTTGGGGTCCCTAATCCCACGGCATCTAAATGGTGGCTGGGTGCTGCCTACATCTAGGTCACCTTGTAGGATCACCAAAATACACACATGCCTGTACACACACACACATATATAGACACTTGGGGTATGGTGCTTGGGATCACTCTAATCTGCTGGACTCTAAATGGTTACTGCCTGGACTCACAGGTCTATTTGCAGGCCTTTAGACAAATTCAATCCCTCTCTCTCTCTCTCTCTCTCTCTCTCTGTATGTGTGTGTGTGTGTGTTCAAAAATGGAAAAACATTATCCCAATGTCATATTCAGCTATTGCTTTTAAATCCACACATACAGAAACACAAATATTAAGTAATATTAAATGAAAATAGATTAACTATTTATTGTGTAGACTGACATATCTGTTAATCAAATGAGAACTATTCTGATCACAGATTGCTAACTTTCTAAAATTCATTTTGACCCTCCTGTTGCAATACAGAATCTTTAGCAGTCTGTCAACCTCTCACACCTGCTATGAGGGATTGTGTTTAATTATTCAACTGAAATGCACTCAAGTCTATTTCATTTCATTAATTTTGTTCATTTTCAGGTTGTTATTTTTACAGCTATGTCAAATTTATCAATTTCCATGACTGTGCCTTTTTCAATTTGTTTCTCTTCCTTAATGTCTCTCCAGATGTTTCTCATTCCTCAGACTCCTCCCGTCTCATATCTTCTTCCACTGGCTTTCACTACTCCATTATTTCACCATATATTAATTTTTCTACTTTCCCTTTCTGCGGGTTCGCCTGAATCAAGTATATGTTTTTCCTGGCAGCCGAATTCCTCCCCATTCACTTTGCTTTCCTCGACCCTCGCGTTAGCTGATTTGGCTTTAAGTGCATGTGTCTCTGTTGGCTGTACCCTTCATTCCAGCATTTTCCTCCCTTCCTCATTCACTGTATCCTGTCATCTTTCTTTACACTGTTTTTTTCCTTTCCTCATTTTCGCCCCTTTTACTGTCTCAGTCGGTGAAATGGCACTGTCTGTGAGATAGCGTAAAGACAGTGTAAGGATACTGTAAGTCTCCTCACACATATGCAAACCGATGATATGTCTAATCTTGCAGAAAGACAGCTGTCAAAAACCAAACTGTCTCTCACGCACTTTATCTGTACACTATCAATTCCCACCACGTCTGCAACCATGTGTGAGAAAAGTGTGAGAGCTGTCTGCGTGCACATTCGTGTATATGTGTGTTGTGTGTGTCGAAGAGAGGTGGAGTCACGGAGAATATTGTAAGTTTTCATTGGCTGTAATATTGCGGCATGTAATGCTGCGTAGTACGCAGCCAGCCAATCAGAAGATCCTCACATACTCCATTTTATGAATGAGATGGCATGTATGCGAGGTGCACACAGAGTGAGAATACTCTACAGTGATGTAATACAATCACACAGTGTAGCACAAGTGCAAGAAAGATGAATACTGTATCAACAGTTTAATAGTGTTTCAGCCTCAATTTTTAAAAGCTGGCAATTAGAAAAATTCTATTTAATATGCAAAGCAAAGAATGGAAGGGAATTCTTACAACTATGCCATATATGTTTACTTATGTAACAGACATGCAGCGTCATGTGATTGAGTTTGAACAAAAAAAATGTAACTATGTAAAACCTGCTAGGTCTTTCAATGTCAATGATATATTTCATATCGATTTTAAATACTTTGGTTCTGTTTTTTATTATTAGAGTTCCTAATATATTTTTATAGGTTTTAAGTTATCACACTTTTTTGCACCAATAAAGCTATTCAATTCAATGCATTCTTCAAAAGCATTAGATGTGACACCTCCAGCGTTTTCTGTCCAAAGCAACACCTGTAATACCTGCTGAACACTTAAGCCCTCATATCATTTCATCAAAACAGCTCACACCCTCTCTCTGAAACCAATATCCTCCAACTGTCTGTGTCTAAACCAGGAACTGAGAACACCTCATTTGGCTGACACTGTGTACTAGGGAGTAATTTTGCCTAACCGGTATGTAAAATCATAACTGAATAGCTGTGTTTGCGGCTGGCTGACAGAGAAGAGATCGGGAGGTGAGGAGAGAAGCCAAAAACAATCAAAATATCCTGGTGTGACTTTCCTTTCCATGAAGGGTGTGTGTATGTGTGTTTCATTCTATGAAGTCACTATTTGGCACATTGCTCTGCAGCACAAATGTATTTCATGTGCTCAAGTGTACAATAATGGGTAAACATTGCCCTCTGTGGTTGTACACAGAAACAGCAACTAGTCAGGCTGAGCATGTGCAGGCAGTAAAACAAATGTTGAGACAATGAAAGCAGAAAAAAATGGACACAGGTTGCTGTTTCGTTTAAGTAAAATATGACAAGAGAAAAACTTGTAATGGGGATTAATTGGAAACTTCTCTTCAGAGTGTCCTGAATTAATATTTATGTTGTTAAAATAATTGATGAAACAAATGAACTGGTGGGTTATATTTCTCCTCAAATGGCCAGCAAAAGCATATCTTTCATTTCAATTAAAAAACATGGAAAATGAAAGTGCCATGAGATTAAGAATCAAATGAGAAAATGTGTATGTGTGTTTCACATACAGTATAAAGAACATAGAAATATCTGTAAAATAACTGTACATAAAATCAGGGTTTCTTTTAACCCATGTAATCGCTATATTTAAGCGACTTAATAAACAGTGCTGTTGTACATGAAGGAGTAAAAAGATTACAACTTTCTACAAATTACAACTCTGAATGGGAATACAGAGCATGTGTTTCAGAAGAATGACCTCATCCTGTTAGTCTGTTCAACAAAAAGCTGCTCCATGAGCCAAGGCTGCCACCTTGAGGTAAAGGTAAGAACTACTACTATATCTGACACCAGGTGATGTCATGGTTTAAGAAGCAAGTGGGTGGGGGGGGTGATGTCATGCTTTCAGTGCACATTGACAGGCAGCATACGCTCTGTCGTTATCCAAACTCTGGTCAGATACCACAGGCCATCACTCTGTTATTCATATGATAGCACCATTTTCAATAGTTTTTTTAAAAGGAGGACATAACAAACCTGCAAGTCCTCATGTTCAATCTGCCCAAAGCCTAGACACCACATCCTTCAGAAACCCATTTCAGTCCTTGTCATTCCAGACTATACGAGCCTCTTCACTGCACTCCCAACAATTTCATGCCATTCTAGACAATTGCATGCATTCTATGCTATACCATTCAAAACAATCACTACCTGCTCTGAGTGTAATCTCCCCTGATTCTGGCCATGACAGGCAATTTCTCCTTCCAACAATCTCACAGTAAAAAACAACAAGTGAAGGTACTCACACCCAAAGAACAAGAGGGGATGTAAAAGGGAGACTAAACAAAAAGGAATACAGGAAAACAGAGACAGAAGATGCCACCACTGACAGATAGCAGACAAAAAGCAGGGAATAAAGCAGAAATCCTTCAGCTTTAGCAGTGAGACATTGACCTTTTTTCAAGTACTTTTTTTTTGACAGGGGAGAGGTGAGAGAGACAGACAAAACAACAAAGTGAAGGCATCAGAGAGACCGTATTCTGAAGGTTCGACAAATCAAGACATTTTTCGTTCAGGTACACAAATGCAAAGTCTACTTTAAATTTGGACCAACAATGGGATTCTAATTAAACAGTATAATTTTATGTTATATAAGATTATGTAACATAATATTTATAGTGGGAGGACTCTTTTATGACTGCAGATACTAAACATGACTCATCTGGAGCACTTCCATTGAGCAGAAATCAAATTAAACAGCAACTGTAATATTTTCTGACAGCTTTCTGGATCTGGGAACCTTGTGTGTTCATTAAGTGGTTCCACATTGAGGTGATGAGACAGCATCAAAAACAATACTAATCTAAAGATTCTTTTTAAAACTGTACCAGTAAACGGCATCATTTCATATATTACATAAACTTGAATGTGTCTGTATTCCACAGGGATTGCTCAGGCCCCATCTGTTAGTGACAATTATATTAGCGCCACAGTATACGCAAGGTTGCCAGTTACCATACAAATTTTAAAAATGCCAAATTAACCAAATAATGAGCAAATAATAGTTGGGCGCGTATTAAAATTTCTGGCATTCTGTCACAGTGTAGAGGGAAAAACAATGGTTCTTAAAAGACTAAGCCCCTGAGAATATTAAGCCACATTTACTTTATTCTCGACAGAGGGACAATTTTGCAAAACTGTCAGATTCTGAAACACAGTCAACCATATTACTGATTTTAATCAAAAACATTTGCCTGGTTGATTTTGCTGAAAGCATTACACTGGGAAGCTCAGCAACTGGAGTAACATGCGAGATAAAGCGTACTGGCAAAGCAAGAGTGCCCCCTTGTGTATAAAAACCATAACGATGCCAGTGGTACAGTAAACAAACACATTCAGAGTAAGAGGATTTATAGTTTTAGTTTTTGATATTAAATGACTTGCAGTCAGCGTTCTACATGTCACCATAATTAAATGATCACTAACCAGTCATCTTGTATCCACTGGCAGCTAACTGTCCAGCCATATACTCTCCATCTGAGCTGTTATGACTGCAGCCCCATGTTTTCATCCAGATCTTCTGGGTCCCAGGGATCAAGCTAAAATAAAGTGTGAAATATACATTTGTCATATAAAGAGTAGGAATAAATATATAAACAGTTTCATAAATCTGCCATGAAACATGATCTAAAGGTCAACTAAAAAGTACTTGTGAACATTCACCTCTTTTCATTATTTGATAATTAATTGATGTGCATTCACACTTAATCTAGTTGGGTCTGGTCCTGCTCCCAAGCAGGCTCTGTTGTGATTCTTTGGTGTGAGAGAGAAAACATATGACATATGATATACTGTAGTATGATATGAACTGATATAATAATATAAAAAGGGGTGCACTAAGCCCGTGTCCCGAATTGTGTGGTTTACTACTTCAATAAAAAGTGAGTGAAATGTTGAACCCTGTTTACCTGTCATTCATGACATATTACATCTTGCGTGATCACAACTCACAATGCTAAAAATCTATCATTTATTATTTCATGAGGTGTTTGAGTCAAATGAATGATGTTATAAGTGGCTTGCCGCAGCAGATCCAGGTCATAGTGTTGATAAAGGTTGACAACATAATAGTCTGATGAATTAGTTATTTGTCAAATCCATATAGCCTTAGGTTTGTACATTTTACTTCATGTGTCTCAAAAGTGTGCGTGCGTGAGCCAGAACTAATAATACAACCATAGAGCAAATGTTTCCTTGTTCTGGTGTTAAAGAGCTAAATTACAGATGTAAGAAAGAAATCTCCTTATCTGCAAAGTAAAAATATACATGCACAATATGGTACAATCATAGCACTAAAATAATTCTTATCAATAAATACACAAATTCAAATGATTGGTGTACCTGTCAGCTTGGAGCTCCTCATTGCTCACAATCTCTTTTCTCTTTCTGGATCTCGGTATGATGCTTTTCCTGGCAGTCTGTCGCTCATGAGGTGTGGGGTCCCCGGAGGACACCATGTCCTCAATGTCTTCAATCAGAGAGTCACAGGTGGACGGCATGGTGGTCTGAAAATCAGACTGTGGTTTTTCCCACCTCTTATGTAAAACACAGTAATGCACTGAAATCAATGTCTAAAACAGAAAACTCATCAGAATAATGCGGGATGCGAGTGTAAATTCGTCTCTCCTTTTATATTCAACCTTATTGTACAGGAATCTTTATGATCGACAGATGACAACAGGCAGATTAGAGCAAAGTGCCTGTGTCTAACACACCTGTACATAATGATTTCCTATACAAAAAAATTAACTAAAGGAAGTTTATCAACAGTTTTGCTACAATGCTACAAACAAAACAGAAATATTTGGATGTTTGTTGATGTTTTGCTGGAAACAAACTGAGCAGTTTGTGAGACGTTCAAAGGCCTCGGTTACTCGCGAATGTTTCAGTTTACATAACAGCGACGATATTTACAAACTTGTTTTAAAGTATAAACCTTTAAAAAACGAATTAAGAGTTTCTAGTTATTGACTCCTGACACATTTTTCATCATACCGCAGCTGCTGAGGCTGAAGTTAGCTGCACATACAGAACTAACGTGTAACACCTGCGATAAGCTAACGTCTTACCTGTTTATATATAGCACTAAACCAGAAACACTGCGGTGTTAGTGATACAACCCAGCTGCAGACTTGTTTGTTATCACCCGACCTTCGACCATAAACTAACCGCATATATACGGGATTCACATTTGCCAACTCTGACTGACAGAAGCTGGAAACTGTTTTAATTGCTTAATTTGACGAATACCGGAGAAACATTTGTATATCACGGTTAATTTGTCTTTTAGCGCGGTTAGCCTGTTTAGCAAGGTGCTGCCCACGTGTCCCTTGTTTTATGTAGGAGAAACAGTAAGATGTTGTAAAAGTCACTTGCCTTGGTTCCAATGTATCACTGATTGAGGTTACTGTGATTTCCAAATACGGTTTATTTTAGAAGTAAAAACAATAATATCCCTAACAGCATCAAAACATTGCTGCAACTCTCAGTCGGCCATGCTTGTGCGTAGTGACGGCAGGCAAAGAGGGACAAACTAGCTACGTGTGCAGCTCGCTCATACAGAGGGTTGGTGAGTGCTAATTGAAAGCACGTCACTTAAACTCTTTTATATAATAAAATATGGGATTGTTTCACGTTTTAACTACACGTAGAGTATCTGATTTATTCTTTTAACCTAAAACATTTTTCATTCTTTCTTTATAAAAGGTGCATATTAATCCTCAAAGACAAACCAAACAATATTCATTGCTTATTTATATTGTCTTTATTCAAATTTTCAATTACAAACGTCCAGGGTACAAAAACAAATCCATTTAACCCTCCCCCAGCAAATACAACTCATATTTGTCAATGAACAGATGTTAAACAAACAGTAAATACAACTGAGTAACTCATCAAAAACATCAAATTAGTTTACCTCAAACATTCAACAGCAAACAGATACTTTCACCCACATGTTCAAATTGCAAAAAAAGGTAATGTGATATTACAGATTTGTTTCTTGTACTTAGTCAAAACTGGCATGAATATCATAATTTTACTGTCATTTTTACCCAGCAAATATAAATTTTCACATAACCATTGGAATATGTATGGTTCAGTTTATAATGTATTTGGTAACAGCTTAAGAATAACCATAAGAAAATATTAGGAAAACATTTTGCCTAATGATAACTTCCTGCAAGGTCTAATCACACATCAGAGTCACATTTACAGACTCACTGGCTAACTAGCATTAGCAGTTCATTACAATGCTTAACATTTTATTAGAAACTTGTGAAAAGGTACAATCTTTCCAAAATTCACACACCTGTCACATAAAAGTGGATAAAATATTGTGGCCAAATTATGGGTGCTTGTAATAGATGGAAGAAAATTTAATTCCCTATGTAAATTTACTTTGGAAAAAGCACAAATAGGGTTAGTGAACCAAACTGGGAAAAACAATAGTTTGACTTTCACATAAATACATATAAAAGACAGATATAAATATGCCCATGGGAACGTGTAATTTTAATCAGAAATGTTCTGTATGTTTCAGTCATTTCAATCACTTATAGTTATGTAATGTTCTGCTAAATTAGAAAGTATTTTTGTATGAGGTTCGGGTTAAAATTGTCTTTTTCTCTTATCGTACTGTAAAGAGAACCTGCAGTTAGATCAGGAGCTCTGTGAAGTGAAAATTACAGAAATGCAAATATGAATTGTCACCATCCCTCACATCATTTCAAAACAAAAACACCATGTCAGAGAGGCAACGCTGCCTACACACTTCAGCAGAGGGCAGGAAGGTTATTGATCCCAGTTCAATGGTATAAACAGACATGCAGAAAATGTATCTCAATGACCAATCGAGGGATGAGAAAATACCTTTAAATGAATATCTGTATACAAGAATTATTGAACTTTTTTTCACAATTGAACTAGGAACTTAAGGAAAATATCTCAAACAAACAAAAAAAATTAATATATATTGCAATTTTTTCCACTTCACCATCCATCAAATGTGCATCCAAGTACTCAAATTTAAGATGTGACAGTATGAGACAGTATGTTTTAAGAGCAAAGGCATCATTAACCAGGGTATGAGTGGAATCTCGCACACCTCAAAAAACGAAAGTGCGATGTAATAGCCTAAATGACATCAAATTAATGTAACTTCTATTGACAAAGGGGATTCAAACACTCAGACGCAGTATGGCATTTACCTCTATGCCCTACTACCATTGACAAACATTTAGTGAGAGGTAGCCTACAGTACCTTGTGCACTGAAAATGTAAAAAAACTGTACATCATTTTACACATGGTAGGCTTACTCTCTAGCAAGCTTGATCTCTGACATTAACTCACACATGCAGTATACGAAAAATACTCAAGCGCACATCAATCAGGTCGGGAAGGAGTTAGCACTAACAGCAGCAATAATATCTGCAGCCACAGATTTCTCTAGTTGAAAAGCTATGGATTCAGACAAGATGTTTTTGTCTATTTTCAGGGATGTCAAATGCGTGAAGCCATTTGAAGTGAACAGCAAGTGTTCCAAATACCAACAAATACTACAACCCTCAAACTTTTTCTGATCAACCACTGTTTAAAGAGTCAGTGGTCCAACATGATAACGAGACATTGTCATACTTGAATTTGCTTAAATCAGGTATTTTTCTTTTTTTTTTTCAATATTCAGTTATGACAGAGAATAAGCCCTTGATTACATGCTGCAGCCTAAATTAGTGGCAATGTGGTTCTTTGTTTCTTAGGTGACTATATTAGTTATTTCTATTATAAAATTCATTAAAATTCAACACGTATTAAACCTAAAAAGACTAATTCAGCTATACTGTTTCCTACATTGCTTTTAGCACACACTGAATTAGCAGCGTGCATTGAGTGGTTCAAAGTCAAATATTTCTAATAAGCTCAATCCACAGTATAATTTCGTAGTACACAGTCTAACATCAGGGGACATTTTATGGCAGCTTCTGCTGTTGAATATGGCAGAAAAGGGTAAAAAGCAGCAAGAAAGAGGGAATCCTGAACTCACACAATATTATTAATACAACAGGAGTTAAAGATCATATACCTCTGTCCCAAACGGCCAGACTTATACCGGTGAATCCGTTTCTTGCTAAATCCACAATTAACAAGGAGTGATGTCTTTCCTGGCATCTGTTTGCAATAAAATATAAAATCTGGGATATGTAAGGTATGACATGTTTTCCCATGTTGAAAATGTTCATTGCACTGTACAAAGTAGAAGACAGTCCAACTCATTAGCAGATGTCAGATGTCAGGCTGATCAGGTAAAAGATTATATGCCTGTTTTTCTATAGTGCACAAACTATTTTCCACTGCCATTTTACAGTTTACCCTTAGTTTGAAATTTTACTCAGGGAACACCAAAAACTGTCATTTGTGCATGTCTCAGTACATCTTAATGGTGCTAAAATGTACTAAATATTCATACCTTTCTCTAGCTATTCCTAAGACATCCTGACAAGTGTCTGTGCAGATGCGCACACATGATAGGCAACCAACCGCTCAGCTTGTCTAACCCAACTGTAAATTAACTACAAATGTAGTAATGGATGCCGATCATCCCAACTGCCCTGTTTTTTTACATTTATTTTTCATTTTTAAAATTTGCTACACTTGAACACAGAAAAATGCTTACTCAACAACCAGCAGTATGGGTATCCTAACGCAGATCCTTGGCGAAATAGAATACAATCACTTAGATTTATTTTCTCTCTTCTGCCCTAAAGCATTTGGCATTGACACAGCCTAAAATTGTGAGTATGTCTCAGGATGGAGTACCTGGATGTACTTGGAGAGCAGACAAGTAAATGCATCACAGGTCAAACCGTTCTCCCCTAGACAAAATAGATTTACAAGCCTGAAAATCCCTGTATTTGCAGCATTCTTTTCACACCTGCATTTTACTGTTGGTTTCAGGTTAACACATCTGTGCGCCATAGTTTTAAACTTACATTTTATGCTAAACCCAATCATCAAGACTGTCAACGCCCGGTGATTGGATTTTTTTCTCTGTACATGAAGCTCACTTCCACAGAGAAGTAGATCTCCTTCACCTCACTATTTAGGCTTCACCAGAAAGAAAAGCCTTTCAGATGTTCACGAATGCTCAGCTACACTGGAGGCCTTGCATAGCCTGAGACAAGGATTATTGGATATGTCCTGCACACATACATTTCATGTCTATGTGTGAAATTTATCTCTTGCACCATGAGAGAGCATGTTATGTAGGCCCACTGGGAGCGAAAAGATCCTCAATGTTTAACCCCACTTTTGAAATTGGCTTTCTCCAACTTAACAGTCAGTCACAGGAATCATAACGCTCTCTCTGATTCTCCGTCTCTCTCCCATACACGTATTCTGAATTTCTGTTAGCTAATGCTAGCTGCACAAGAGGTCATCCAGGCAGGAGGGCATTTTGTCAAAGTCATAGGCTTCGAACAAATCGGTAATTCCCTGGTCGTCTCCCAAACCTAAAAGGTAGTCATCTTGGTCCAGAAGGGGAGGTCCAATGTTTAAGAAAGGCCCCAAGGAAGAGTGGATCTGGTCTTCTGTCTGCTGAAGAAGACTGGTGTAAGGGGACGAAATGGGGGAGAGTGTAGTCACAGAGACTGCTGAGGAGGAGGAGGAAGGCTGAGCCAGGGTGGTGCTGGGAGAAGTTGTTGTGCAACTGGGATCTGCAAAAGCAAATAAAGTGAAATAGTTATTATCTCTTCATTATAACAAAGACACCGCTGTGGGCCACCTAAGAACATATTCAGATCTGATTTAAACATCCACCCTGAGAAATCAGATCACCTAACCTTATTGTTGACTTCATGTTACCATGTTAACAACGTATGTTAAAAACCGTATGCCAAACACTTGGATGACAGCTAGAGTTCACAAAAACACTGAAGGAAATTCTGGACAGGAAATAAATTGCTTTATAAAAATGCCACAAAGTATCTCACTTTAAAAAAATCTATATTACACACAGTCATGTGTGTTTTCAAGGAGACAGATGAAGGAAACATAAATAAACCTATGCTAATCTGAAACAAACCTTGAAGAACTTTTAGAAAAGGAGAGTTCCCATTGATGTCCGTGCCATTTTTTATAGGACTTCTGGGGTCATTCTCCTCATCCGGGCACAGCAGGACTTCGATAGGACCTTTGGTGCTGGTCAGATGGATTGACAAACTCTGCAGAGGATAAAAATGGATCAATTAGTTCATGTCAGGACAATGATGAACTGCACTTGATCTGAGGGAATGAATGAAAGAATGACATTAAAGTATGTCTAAGCTCAAAGTAAATTTGGTGTAGGAGAACCTGCTATAGACCATGTAAAACTCACCCGATTCTATGAATAAAATCTAAGCGAGATGACAAGAAGAAATTTTATCTACACAACAACATCAAGTTTTATCTGACTGGCGTGTTTGTGCCTGATCACATACCTCATCAGGGTCTGGTACTTCTAGTTTGGTGTCTGAGGGTGCTTTGACAACAATAACAGTCTGGTCTCTGAGGTTTCCGAGCTGTTTGATGTCTTGGTATGTTACATATGCATATGTGAAGAGACGGTTAAAGAAACACCAACACAAAGTTCAGTGCGTTCATACAGAAGTAACAAGTGTATCACAACTTTTAAATGGTCATTGCATGATGGTAATCATCTGTAGTGATTAGGACACTGTAGAACCATACTCCTACACATGCTGGTGGTGTAATTTATGTGAGCATAACATTTCATTTGAGCTAACATTTTAGACACAAACTTAAGAGTGGACTCAGATATTTTTAACAATTTTACACTGCCATCAATTTGGCTACCACTTAAGTTGGCTTTTACCAAATGGACGACATGTCTGATAGAAACAAAAGGATATTTCTGGTTGCTTGGCAACTCGCTCATGTGCCTCGTATCCTGGCTGCATCTCTGGATAAGTTGTTCAAGCCTCTGCTCCTCTTCTCCCAGTGCAGAAACTTCCGCTGTCAGCCTCTGTCTCTGGCTCAATGCTCCTTCCACCTCTAACAGACTGCATCCCCTATGAGAGGGTTGAGAGAGAGGAATTCATTTAAATGTTGTACTTTCTTACTCAAAATTTTAATTATGATAACTATATCTGGTTTCAGTAGGGGAAAAAGTCTCTGGTTTCCCACTTATTTTCCTTCTTAGGAATTGGTCTACCAGAAACAATTTTAAATATGAAAAAATACATACAAGTACTGAAATAGCTCTGTGTCAGAAAATAAGATCCAAAATAAAATGAAAACAGTGTAAAATACGAGACTGAAACAACCTTTCATTTATTAACATAAAACAAAACAATAAAAACAACTAAAATTGCATGTTCTTTTTGTAAACATGAACAAATTAAGATAATCAAATGTGGAAGAGAGATTGTAGTACAGTTTTGTATCTACATAGTTTGACTCTGATTACTTTGCAAGAGCTTGCATGCAGCCACCTGCCTTCCTGTGCCGTACACAGCAAGAAACATACTCAAACCATTTAAAGGCCAAAACTGTTGATGACACAAAACATGCCAACCCATAATAAACACGGAGGTATTCAGACAAATTAAAAAGCTGCAAAAAATCGGTTCATTTCTTTAAATGTACCAATTCAGCAATAAAGTTTGAAATAATTTTTCTGTGCTTATTGCATTCAGATATAAAACAAAACATTCTCTTAAACAGATGCAAACCAATTGACTGTGCATAACCACGTGAGCAAAAATGACTACTTACATCCACTGAATGTTGTTCTTTGATTTCTTCTTGATGAGATGAATGCCTTCCAGTACGTTGGTGATATCATATAGCCTCCTTTTCTGTACCTGAAGATAGAGAATATGGGTTTTAAAATTTGAACATGTAAAATACAAACAATTAAACCTAAATCACCCAAAATTTGAATTCCAAACAATTTTCATTTCCCTTTTCAACGTGCTGAACAGAAACGTTCCGGTTAAAGTACCTGTAAGGTTTCAGCTGCCAAGTTAAGGTCCAAAACACCATCAGAGGACTGAGCAAGAAGGTCCACAAATTTCTTTGTTAACAGGCCCAGGGATGTGTCATACCGTGTCTTCTCTGGTGGTGATTTAGGAGCTATGGCAACAAAAAGAATAATACTTTGAGCAGGGAAAGTACAAAACAATGTCATCAAAATAAATCCTATCAACTAAGATTGCATTTATTTAGGGGCTGCGATTGTGGCACAAATATGAAGGATCTACTTTATGTTTGGGAAACAAACAATGCATCATTTTTTCCCACTATTTTAAGGGTCAAAAGCAGGTTACAATGTTACGAGAACAAACTCTCAGCGAGAAAATGGTAGAAACTAATGACTTAATCAGTAATCAGCTGGTGATGTGTGACTTACATGAAAAGGGGATCAAAGGCTATGCTAGAGGTCAAGCAATGAATGGGCAGAAGTTATCAGAAGTTATCGTTGAGCCATAATAATGAACAGCTGGAAACATTTCATGTAAAGTAGAAATTTAGACACTGACCAGCTTTATCAATAGCTCTGTGCTGATGGCATCAGTTCCTCTCATCAGTGCTACAGTACTTTCTAAGACTGATGCTGGAGCCAGCTGTTACATCACATTAAACTTCAATGTCTTGGTTTTTTCCACTGTGAGTTTAGGAATGGTAGGAAAGTTTTAAATGGTGGGAAAACTCTGATTATTCAGAACGTAAATCAACTATTTTGTGTGTTCTCTTTGTTTCAGTGTATATGTAATTTGGCTGCTGTGAATAATAGAGAAGCAAAAATCATCTTTAGAGATAACTGATCATAATAATGTAAATGTAAAGTAGGGAATGTATGTCAGAAGGCTTTTATGCCTTTCTGCCTCTTACTTCTTGGTGTCTTTAGCCTTGCTCCATTGGTCGCTGCGGCCCCTCCTCTGCCTCTCGGAGTTCTAGCTGGTTCTGACTGGTACTGGTGATCCGAATCATCCAGAGCCAGTCGCCTTTTTGCCTAGAAAGACAAAAAGATACTGTTTAAACACAGATGTTGAGGTTGTGGATATTTGGAATGCAATGTTGATATTTGAAGCTGATTAACTAGTAATGAAGAATGACATCAAGATGCATCATAACTTTGATTTTGTTGTCACACCAACAGTTATGACAAAACGTAGAAAGGTATGGAAATAAAGTCAAAATCATAACAAATAAAACATTGCACGCCACTAAATCAAATTGTGTGTTTTTCCTTAAGGGTTGATTTCATTTAACATCTGATAACCAGTGTATTTTATTTTTTAATGGATTTTTATCTAATACATCTGACATGTCGCAAAGCCAGCTTTTAATTTCAGCTTTCCAAGCTGATGGTCAAAGACCAACCCACATAGCAAGATTGAAATCTCAACATCTTGTGTGAGAATGTCAGCTTATTTTCTGTAACGTACTTACCACACAATTTAATACATACAAGAATGTCATTGTTGCCAGTACCATCTTGACAGCCGTTTATGGGCTTATCTGTTTGCTGGTGTTGATGCTCATATTAACTTCAGTATTATGCGTTACCAGTGCTAAACCTGTCAATCAATCTGGAAATTTATAAGCTGAGCTTGACAAAGCAAATTCTGAATACACAGGCTTTCACATTTATGTTTTTATGGTATGTTTTAACCATTTTCTTTTGAGAGTCAATGCAACAAAATTGCATTCTAGTGCACAGTTTTCTACATGTGTCCTTGAATGACAATATAGTAATCTATCTATCTATATTAATAGTATATGACTGTTTAAAATATGTGATTTTTTTCGACTGTAAAATTTAACTGTCATTCTGATCGAGGTATGGTGTCTTGGTGAATCTCCTTATCAACCAGGTAGTTCTTAAGCAAAACCAGCCTGTTTTAGTGTCTTTGAGCAACATCCCAGTACCAGAGTGCTGATGCCAATGTGTTCCCATCTAAACCCCTGTTAAAGGAGTCATTTTACCTCAGTAAATATAAATGAGTTGAATCATGGTTAAATACATTTGTAATATTCTCCTACATAGTCTACATCTAGTACAGGAAAATAATATGCCCTCTGTTGACAGCCAAAATGTCAGCCATTTTATATCAGCAAGCAGCTCCCCTCACCCCCTGCCTGGTCATGGCTTCAGTCTGAGATAGAGACTGGTTTAGTTCATGAAAGATGAATAGCCAGGAACAAACCAACACCCTAAATGCTGCTGAAACTATTTCGTGTGGTTAGTGCATGTTGAGAATTCAGGAAATGTGCAGCAGCTCTGAGGCAACAAACTCAAGTTTCACTTTACTTGGCATGAAAAGCACCATAACGTTACACTTTATTTACAGAAGAGGGACATAAGACATTCGTGCAAAATTAAGGTCAAGGGCGACATCGAGTGCTGTTCTCCTCCAATAATCAATAATGCTACTAGCATGAAAAGCTAACATATTTTCAAGCTTCATCCAAGTTGGCTTGCATCTTCACAGACGACTGGGAGAAATATCTACCGAGTCGTCTCCGAAGCTGAAGTAAACAATAAGCTGTATACAAGTCCCATACCGTTGAAAGTTTCACCATTTGCGTCTTATTAAAGAGCGAAAAACGAGCCAAGAACAAATCCCCCAACCCCCAAATTAAGACACCAACAGCAGCCACTAGGCCACCGCTAACGTTACTCATCTCTTACCAATATTTCCATCTGCCTGCCAGGGTTAAGCGGACTCAAAAGCACCACGAAGTTAGCATAGCTTGCTATTTGATGACAGTTCTGCGCCTATGTAAACGCAAAACTAACTTAAACTCTCCGTTTTCTTCTATGCAGTCAACAAATTACTTAACTAACCCACTTGGCCAACTTAGCTAGCGGTAGTTAGTTAGCCGCCTCGCTAGGTTGAGTCGTGGGATTGCCCTGGCTAAGAAGCTAATGTTAGCTGCCCGAACAACAAGCTCGGCTAACCTAGCAGGCTAACGTTCGGTCGTGTTAGCAAGCCAAATGTTTTCAAACGAGCTGTGTAGATTATTACCGGCGGTCTTCCTAGAGCGGGTCGTTGTCCTGCTCCGTTTGCTGCAGCTTGTTGTGGAGTTGTGTAAATGTTGTTTATCTGAGGCTCGGATAAACACACATTTGATGTCTGTGAAACGTTGCAAGGCGGTGAGGTGGTTATTATTTGGATATAGGTTGCGCTGGATTGTCCGGGGTTTAAACGATCCGACAGGGCTGTTAAAATGATATTATTGTCCAGAGGAGAGCTCCCAACCCCCGCTAAAATCACTTTGTCCGGAGCCGAGGAGATCCCTCTTCTCATCTTGCGTATTCGGGTAACCCCTTTCTTGTCTCTGTACTTTCAAGCCCGTTTGGCTGCTAATCCGCCGCAATGGTTTCAAAAATAATCAGACTAAAGTAAAGATGAGAGTCTGATTTATCGACTTTTGTAAAGTATTTTTCCTTAAGAAAGTGCATTTAGGCAGATGCAACGGATTAAAAAGTAGCGCAACTCTCGTTTCCACCGTCTAGAAATGGCTTCAGGAAACGGCCTGATGAATGAAGGGATACGGTTTACGCGCTCAAGAGCCCTCCCGCGAAACTCAGATTTCCCGGGAATATTTCAAACGAAATTTACATGCCACACGCCATTGGTTCATACGAGAACAGTCTCCGCCTACTCTAATGCCGTATCGCCCAATCACAGCGCAACAGCCAGTGCGCCACGTGTTCATTGGCAGTTGTAAACAGGTGACGTCACCGCCCACGCCGTGCGTGTTCTCTGACAGGACGCTGCGTGGCGCAAGCGACCAGCTGTGACAGGAGACTGAGAGAAGTGGTGAATAAAGCAATTTAAGACAAAACCAAAGAAAACACAACGTATTTACCAAATTAACTCAAATCTCCTCATTTATCTTACAGTATTTACATATTATTTTATCATACAGTCATTTCATGCCACGTGATTTTTGTTTTTTTCTTTTACAGTGATTTTGTGGATCCTGGTAGTCAGGATGGCAGCATAATTTCTGAGATTAAATACTTGCCTTGTCCATGATGGTCAGATGTTGTGATTGCTGTGATTAGTGTTTTATGTTATGTTAGTTACACCAGCAGAACAAAAAGCGGTGACAGTACAAACTATAATATATTAATTAAACAAATAAATGAATAAATAAGTTGATTTTGTATTTTGCCCTTCTAAACTGCTGTCCTTTTTTCTGTTTGAGCTGAGTATATCATCTATTTCAATTCACAAAGAACCTACACACACACATTTCAACAGACAACCTTGCCTCGGTCTCAGTAACTTATCTAAACATCTGTTGACATTATACATACATTACGTGTGCAATTAGAGTCTTTTCGATTCTTCCCCCCTTATCACTTTATGTTGCATCGAGCTCGAAATAGCCCGAACTTCACCGGAAGTGATGTCGAATGGCTTGTTTGTTTTTTTTTAAAATAACAATATTACGACATCCCAGTATCACTTTACTAGACATTACACAGGCAAAATTCTCTTTAGTTATAATAGTCACCTGTTTCACACAAGCACAAGAAGCCGCCTGAATATGAGTAGTGCTCATCAACACTTTGTGAATAATAATTGTAAACAAATCGTGTTATTGTTCAGAGACAGACTCGCGAAAATAAGGAACATATGACAGACACCTGCTCTATTTCTGTTGTAAAGCTCTAGTTATAAACCCTTACCACGCTCTTAACTAACTATAACTCGGCTTTTACTATGAAAGTAAAGACCGGAAATGTACCTTATTATCTTGACTGGTGCTGAGACAGAGTAGGAAGAGCTGGGAGTGTCATGCCCAGTGTATGGAACTGTGGACTGGTTTGACTTGTCAGCGAGTGCTTCGGCAAGTCAATGTATTTCACTCACAGAAACCAGTAGGTAGTCACATTGAAGAAGAAGAGTGAGGAAAACAAGCGTCAACGGTGATTCGGCACCACAGAAGAAGTGCGCAGGATGGGTGACACACCGTTTAAAACGACTGGATGTATGTGGCTGCTGCCTGTCAGTGAATATCTGGGCTTTCCACTCGATCAGGTACGATTATCGGCTCGTGAGTCTCGAGCCGGTGTGAACATTAAGGTGGAGCTCAGAAGCCTTCTCCCAACATATGTAGTTTTGTAAATAACACACAGAGTTATGAATGGACTGTCTGTTGATGTTATGTCATGCAGTGATTCACTGACACTCACAGTACAGATTATACTCACAGTGGGTATGTATTGTTTTTCACCAGAAACTAAAGACTTGTAGATTCAAGTTTTAAAAGTAGGTTACTTTACAGTTAAAATCAGCTGTTTGACAGTCAACTTCACAGATTCCACAACAGATACATACGTCATCAGTACAGTGTCAGATCATCAGATAGTGGGTTGTGGTTGTTTAAACACAATGAGGAAACTGGATTACAACCTTGTCATGTTGTCAAACTTACTTTGGCATTTATCTGACAGCACATGGTTTGTTTGCTATTTGGAGCAGCCCTGAACAACCATCATAATCCCCATCTCCTTCACACAGGTGAATTTTCTGGCATGTCAGCTCTTTGCACTGTCTGCTGCCTTCTGGTTTCGTCTCTACCTCAGTCCTAGCCATGCCAACCCCCTGGTCAGACATGCCGTGGCCACTCTCCTTGGCATTAGCTTTCTTATCTTCTGCTTCGGATGGTATGACATGTTACTGTCCCACACAGGACACCATTCATATTCTCTCATATGACCCTACACCCAGTCACATTCTCTGCACTGACCCAGTGTCATGACTTGATTGGCAACATGTGCTGATTAAAAATATGTGACTGCTACTTATAGGTGCTTTCCACCAAGCACATCTCAACTATTACTAAATCTCCAAGAAAGAGCAGTGTTCTTCAAATTAAAACTGATGATACACAATATGAGGACATTGTGTGTGTTCTTCTTTGCAGGTACTCATCTCACATCTTGACAGTGGTGATTGCAAACTACTTGATAATCGTTAAAGGCAACATCAACAATGTGCACAGGTAAATAGCCCTAAAAATAAATGAATAATAAATAAATGAAACCATCTAGGATATGGCTTTGTTATGATGAAACATGTTGGTATATAAAGACAGCTCTGCCATATGCAACTGTCTGGTGTGTGGTGCTCAGTGAATAGATAAATGTGTTGTTTCCAGACCACAGTGACCTACTGTGACCTGTGATCACACTGACAGGTGAATTACAGACCTGTTTTTACGGCAGCATCTCATTTCTATGATAGCAATGCATTTCTAGTTACTGTTTACTTCAAGTAAAACTTGTCAGACAAGATCAGGCACATGGCACAGTCGAGCAGCTAGACTATGCCATGTGCCATTAGCCACACTCTCTCTAATGAAAGTAATATTGCTAATTTATCAGTTGTGGAAATGCAGTTTTGCATTTTTTATGCTTTATTTTTTGCCTTTTTATTCATGTACATCCTGTTGAATTTACATCCTACTTATTGGATCCCACTTATTATTCACTCATTCCTATACATTCCAGCACCAAACTACAGTATTTTAGTCAAATTATTCTCCGGTTAAAATATGGCCTGAACTAAAATACTGCTAACGGCTGCATAAAACTGACACGAAACTCATTAGGTGAAAATCATCCTGACACACCAGCTGGACCAGTCTGGTACAAGAAGCCAGTTGGATTGTGTATATCAGAGTTTCTGAGAGCATTCTTCTCGCTTTTGTAGTTTTTTCTCATGTTTTTTTGTACATTTGTGTAGCTTTGTTTTGAGTTTGTGCATTGTTTTGTGATCATATCTTGGTAGTTTTTTCTCTTTGTAAATGAAGTAACTGCAGTAACTAGTTACTGCACATTACTCTGGTATTTATAAAGGGATTGCCCACAAGGAAAGGAAGATAAAACCTTTGTTGTTCTACACATGTGGCAGCCAAAACCACAGCTCCAGCATTTACCTGTATATAACATTGCACATTTATCACACTAACATAGTGAGTCAGGACAATTCCGGCACACTACAGTGCATGCCTTCAAAATGAGTAATCATACTGTTAAGAAGTTATGACTTCTAAGAATTTGTTGGGGTGATCCTCGTGTCAGTCACTGAACCCACCATATATATTTGATTTATTATGAGTGCTCCTTTGATGACTATATTTAAACATTTTTATTTGGAATATATAGTTATTGTAAATATTAGATAGTTGTGCACTAGTAACCAAATGTAGTGGTAGCTACTAGAGAGGTGGCTTTGAGGCAGGTTTTGATATGTCAGTCTGTCAGTGAACACGTTTTGTCACCATAGGTGAGATCAATAGAGGGTGTGGCCCGACTCATGATTACTGAGAACTCATGTTATGTTGTAGCTACCACTGAGCACACAGACAAGTAAGAATGTCAGCATTGCAGCGGTCATCGTAGCTATGTTATGAATCATTTCCAATTTGCACATGCCAGTTTGTAATACAAATGTGATGAAAGTACAGTATCAAAGTATAATTATGTCGTGATCAACAACAACAATTACATTTCCTGGGACAAGTGCTAACATTAAGGCAACTAGCTTTTCTGGCACAGAAGTCTGTACTCAAAGACGGCAGATCCTGTCAGTGTGCTTTGATTTTCATAATGCAAATAAAATGAGATTTTCATCAATGCTAGAGATTTGACTATAATTCGCTGTTTCTCGCGACTAATCTAGTTATCAGCATGAAATGACATTCTGAATCTACCAAAGTATAAAAATGTGACCAAGAGGTAGCAGCCCTATTAGATCAGGGGATATGGGTGTTGTCATAATATCTCATCTGACCCTTGATTTCGTTTTTCTCATTCCTCCACTTGCAGGTACTCTATGGTGACAGCTATGGGCTATCTGACAGTGTGCCAAGTGAGTCGGGTCTTCATATTTAACTATGGGATACTGTCCACTGACTTCTCTGGGTAAGGAAGAAAGCTGAGCACTCGGGTGCCTCACCTGTATTCCTGTCCCCTTGCCACACCTCCCCTGTGACAGCATATTAATCAGCTGAAGTTATCAGTTAACGTTTCCAAACTGTTTAATACCTGCTTACACAGTCACCAGTGCCACAGCCCTTTGTAAATACATTTCTCTGATTAAAATGCAGCAGTGTGAATGGTTCACAGTTGACATTTTCCAGCCAGGTAGAATTAAGGTACCCAGTGCCTCCTAGCAACTGTACTGTAACCTTGTGTTCAAAAACAAACCTGCTTCTTAAGAAGTCAACAGTTGATTTTTTTTTTACCATGTTTTCTTCTATAGAAAGTTACATTTCCTCTTTTTTCACACTCTTGAAGGATCATAAAGAAATGCTTAAAGAAGAACTAAGCAAAGCGGGAGGGGATTTCCTGTAACAGAAGATAAGCAGTGACTCATCCCACGTTTCTCATAACTGCTCAAGAGAAAGATTCCATGTTGAAAATTCATTTTTAAAAACTCTTTCCGCAGGTATTAACTACATTCCACAGATACGTCCACATCGATAAGACGCGGTGGCTTTGATAAGGAGGTGTATCGTTATTTCATACTGCCTCTCTTATTGTGGAACACCTCTTTCACAAAAACAGGTTAAACACCACGCTGCCAATACATGTGCTTTGTCAGATAAAGCATGTAATGATACCTCCGTATGTCACTGCTCTTCTAAAAGCGGCAGTTAACTTTTCTGTACTTGGCAGCTTTTTGCTCATTACTTGTGTAGATGAATTTGCTGGCAGCCTCGCTTGCACTCCACGTGACTCTGATGATGAGCAGCCAGGCCTCTGAGTCAGCCTTTGGTAGAGTCCTGTATTGAGTAAAGCCTCCAGCTGCTTCAAGGTTTCAGACTGGACAGATAAATGGCCAGGAGTCACAGACATGCTGTCCGCATGTCTCTACTACTTCCACAACTTTAGATTTGAGTAACTAATCAAGTGATGCGTAGGTTTTGTGACTTACTTTTTTTTCAGGCATAACAGTGAAGGTAGGGGATAGTCTGGATTTAGTACCCTCACACTGCTCCAGTTACCACACTGGACTGTTGCATTGTTTCCCCTGCAGGAAGATGTCATGCAGTTAATCTTCAGATTGACATGATGCATTTCAACATGCTAATCTTTTATGAATTTATACAAGGCAGCAAAACAGAACTGGGTCAAACGCTTGTGTGCTGCGGCAACACTATGTTCTTCGTGGAAAACTGTCTGTAGGCCACAGTGGTGCAGTGTTGCACATACCAGCTGGCTCCCTGGAAATGTTTCTCTAAAGCTCACTGCCAACTCCTCCCTGCCTCAGTCTTCCATGCTGTGTGCACAATGCAGCCTCCACACACTCATTCCTCTCTGTCTCTCTCTGTGTGTGTGTGTGTGTGTGTGTGTGTGAATGAGTGAGTAAGTTAGAGAGAGAGACCGCTTGTATGCCTTTGTGCATACACATACGTTGTTGGGACAGAGAGGTCTCTATCTGTGAATGAAACTAGCAGCGGTGTGAAACTGTCAGAGTCTGATTTACTGTACAAGACCCTAGTGCCTCACAGTGTTATCTCACTTGCTGATATCCATATATGGCTAACATGCTGCAACAACTGAATCCAATATTTTAATGGTGTGGTTTAAAGGGCAGTTAGTTTGCTCTCTACACCAAATTAGTTAATAACATTTGTGAAATAAAAAAACTCCATAGCACTATTCTCTATAACATATAAATTAGTTTTTTAAAACCAGGTTTTTTTTTACATTACTGATTAGACAGACACATTTCTTCTTGCTGTTTAAAACAGTTGCCGTTCTGGAAGTGGTCTGTATTACCTACCTATCTATCTTCCTGTATAAGTTAAATAAATTAAACATTTGTGCATCATAAAAAAATCTGAGGTACATACATTATGTGCATTTTCTCCTGTAAGTCTTTTAAATAGTTTCTTCAAACATTTTCAGTTGAATTTAATAAGGAAATATTCTTTCTGCTCAGGCCACTGATGATAGTAACTCAGAAGATCACCACACTGGCTTTCCAGCTCCATGATGGTAAGGCAGGAGACATAATGTACACAAACACACAATTCCACACAAATTCACACTGATACTATACATTTAATAGCTTTATAATTTCTTAACCACTAACATAAGACTGGTTAACTGCAGACTTTTTGACCTGTTGTCATGGAAGAAAAGTTGTGATGTTGCTTAAAGGATTAAGTAAAATTACAACACAGACACTGACCCTAACCAAACATTTGACAGTTTTCCCCACAGTAACAGCTATGGTTACTTGACTAACCTGATGTGACCTGAAAATGACATCACCTCACTTGTTCCAGTTGTTGCAACAATTACAGCATCTGTGTACACAGTGCAGTGCAGTGTGTAAATTGAAACAAAGAAAGCGTATTGTTGTGCGCAAAGTCATGAAGAAGCTAAATGGAATTCAGCCACCATGTATTTTTATTACCAACACCCTTGTGTTTTGTTACTGTAAAGTCAAAGTGTCTTCCATCAAAAGGGTTTATCAGAGTGAGATTGAATAATCCTAATAATAATTATAATAGCTCCCATTTCACCACTGTCAATGTTATGTGATAAATAAAGATTCCTGATAATGGACAATGCGTCAGAAAAGATTCATTGGTGTTGTCAGTGAAACGGGGCGACTGATGACTTGATCTTTTGTTTTTCAGGTATGTGTAAGAAATCTGAGCAGCTGACCCCAGAGCAGAGGCTACAAGCAATAAAGTAAGGTTTTAACATATTAAAAGACAATAAGGGATGCACTATATTTGTTTGGTGATAAGGCCCCTTCTCTAACTCCTCGGCAGTTAAACAAGCATTTAAATTAATGAATGGATTTGAACTTGTTAGAAGTTAGCACTTCTCCCAGAAGTGGCAAAACAATCGAATCTCTTTCCAGTTTCTAAATTGGGATGTGTGTAGTCACAACACACGTAAACACCATATCAAGATGCGATTTTCTGGGCAGATCCGAACCTGGAACTATACTGACGTAATAATCAAGGATATTTCCTGCAACACTGAGTTCCCGGATGCAGCCGGCGTAATGATATCGCGCACCATGCACTTAATTTAAACATGCACAAGTTTTACATTTTATTTTTTCTCTTTTATATACACACACACACACGCACGCACACACACACTACTCATAAAAAGTTTGGGATATTCGGCTTTCGGGTGAAATTCATGGAAAATGTACAGTGATGTTATATCATGTAATTAGGGGATTTTAATACAAGCATGCAATGGTAATGTAATATCAAGCCCTCTCTTGAAACAAAAGCTAAATAGAACAATCATTCCAAAATCCAAATATCCCTAACTTTTTGTGTGTGTCTGTGTGTGTGTGTGTGTGCGCGCGCACATAGACAGACAGACAGACAGACAGACAGACAGACAGATAGACAGATAGACAGATAGATAGATAGATAGATAGATAGATAGATAGATAGATAGATAGATAGATAGATAGATAGATAGATAGATAGATAGATGATTTGAATCGCTTGATTAACCGCAGAGGAGTTGGAAACGGGGCGAAAATCATAAAAAAGTTGGTGTGTTCCTTTAAAGAATAAATCAGTCTTTCTTTTCCTGTAGCTGCAAAGGCCAGTGACAAGGAGATGCAGTCATGGTGAATAGTTCATTCATGTAGAAAAGCATGCTAGGAGCCTATGAAAAAAAGGCATCATGTTGCATGGAAAATACAATTTATGCATGTGAATCCATTAAGCCATATTCCCATTAAGCCAGGGTCCAATGCATGCTATTTTTAAATGAAATGAAAATCAATCAATTATAATACATATTGTTGATATTGTCCAATAACCCTAGAGTTGTAAATGTGGTTATTGTGTCATGTTTGTTACAAAAGTTGATTTTAAATTGTACTTTTTGACTGATAGTTGAACTAGTTGATCAGTACTGTAGATACAAGCTGAGCAAGAAAAAAAGCTTTCAGAAATTAGTAAATTTATTGGCGAGCACGTTTCTTTTTTTTCAGTTTTTAGGCCCAGTTCTCAATACCAAACTGTGGTGCATTTAAAGGCTGCGTAATGACTATAATTGTACCCAAAAGAAGTAAATCAAGGCCTTATTTACAACATATACATAGTCAGTGTGTAAAATTTAAAAAGGGTACTGTCTGTCACACCATGTCTGCTATTATGTTTTTCTTCTGTCAACAGGTTTACACACAGGTTTTAAAATTGATGATTCTTATTGAAAAAATAAATTGCATGCTTTTCTCACCTTCCCACCTAACTGAGACAAATAGGTTCCACCACCACCACCACCACCACTACCGGCATCCTGCTTCACCAGCAGTGATCACTGTTTCCTACTAAAACTAAGGGGGCTTCCCTGTTATGTGTTTTCTGATGACTGTTATTCTTCCCTCTGCAGTGTGAGGCCGTCTCTCATTGAGTACCTGAGTTACACTCTGAACTTCATGAGTGTCTTGGTGGGACCTTGCAGTAACTACAAGGACTACACCGATTTCATAGAAGGCAGACACATCAGCCAGAGGCTCAGGCAGCACTCGGGGACGTGTAACGGACACAGTGGCTATGATAAGACACTGCCTCCATCACCTCTGGTCAGTTCATGAATGCATATGTTTGCTTCCCCTGCACATGGGGTGTAGTCTGTCTCTCTACTGTACTTAGAATTATTGTGCACACTAGAACCTTCATATCAGGAGTTGCATCTTGACTTTTTTTTCTCCCTTCTATTTTCTTTTTGATTCCTGAAATATGAAATAACATCTTCATTATGCTTGCTCCTTGGTTTTCCTGTGGTCTCAACGTAACCAGATTGTATTGTCAGCTTTTAACGCGTATTTCAATTACTGCTAAGAAGTCATCTGTTTTCTCTGCAGAGTGCTGTGTGTCAGAAGGTGCTCGTCTGCTGTGGCTGCATGCTGTTCTTCCTCATCGTGACTCGGTCCTTGCCGATAACATACAACGTGGACCCCCACTTTGTCAGCCACGCCCCCTTCCTCACCAGGATCACCTATGCATTTTTCTCCATACAAGCAGCAAGGCCCAAATTCTACTTTGCTTGGACGCTAGGTGAGCAGAGACACTGTCTGAGTTTAGGGAGCTGTGTTTATTTGTTAAGCCTGTTGTCCACTGCTAATGTGAAAAACAAATACACTATAATATCTACTGTGTTACTATGTTATGTTCACAGCCGATGCTGTGAACAACGCTGCAGGGTATGGTTTCTTGGGCCTGGATGAAAATGGAAAGCCATCCTGGAATCTCATTTCTAACCTCAACATCTTAGGCATTGAGGTAAACCCCAGTGTTTCAAATATTTACAGTCTATTTATGCAAATGAATTTTGGCCTCACACCACTATTGGCTTAAAGGATGTGAGCATGCAGTCCCTGATATTAGATCATCGTTTTCACTGATAAATCACTTTTTTTTTCAGACGGCAACCAGTTACAAAACCTTCATCGACAACTGGAATATTCAAACAGGCATTTGGCTCAAAACGTAAGCAATGCAAACATGAACATCAGTACAAAAATCGTTTCTATTTTATAAACTCTAACTTTGAGTATATTCGATTTCTCTCACCCGCTCAGTGTGTGTTATGACCGAGCTCCCAAGCACCGGTTAGCGTTGACCTTTGTCCTGTCCGCCCTGTGGCATGGTGTTTATCCTGGGTATTATTTTACCTTCATGACTGCCATCCCCATCACTATAGCAGCACGAGCAGTGAGTATGGTTCCTCTGGAAGTTCAAATTAATAATCAAGCTCTAAATTTGACTGATTACTGATTACTCTCCCCACAGATAAGGAAGTCAATTCGCCACTATTTCCTGGACTCCAGAGGCATAAAGCTGTGTTATGACATCTTAACCTGGGCAGCCACCCAGCTGGCCATCTGCTACACTGTCATGCCGTTTCTACTTCTTGCTGTAGAATCCACTTTGGTTTACTACAGGTATATCATATCATCTACCCATGATCAGCACTGACGGGTGACGTTTTAACCATTGTTTTAACCTTGTTTTGTTGAGTATCACAGAAGATTCAGAAAACAAGGAAAAATACACATTTTTGACATCTTACTTGATAAACAGAATAACCAGAGATCCATTCTGTTGTTCTGGTTCCAAAGTTCCATTAATATATTTAGTGCATTTATGACCAAGTTACAGAAGTTAAACTCAACTTTTCCTACTTTTGCTCTTAGGTCAATGTTCTTTCATGGGCACATCATCAGCATTCTGGCTGCGATCGCCCTGTGTCAGAAACACAAGGACCCGTCTGCCACCGCTGGAACACTCTCCCCTGCTTCTCCCTTCTCTTCCTCCCGCACAGCCCAGTGCCAACCTGTTCACGCAAACAACAATGACAAAGTAGACTGAAAATCCCTTTCTTCATTCGCCTCGACCAGGCTCTCAGTCCCTGGTGTTCCCTCAGCAACACATTCACCTTAAAATGGGAAACCATGAGTTATTTATTTTTTGATAGACAATGCAGGATTTTAACCACTGGCACGAGATGTTCATGGGAAGAGCCTTTCTGCCATGCCTGCTCCGACAACAATGCAACAGTGTGAGGAGAGAAAGTCGGCTTGCTGTCTTTCCTGTCCTCTGTCTGCACTGTCCTGTCCTCTACTGCCCACTGCGGGGATGGAAGTCAGCACAGTTGGAGAGCAGCTCATAAAAAAGTATATCTGGACACACACGAAAAACCCAAACTAAAGCATAAACACTCGGAAACAAATTTGCACACCCTCGTCCTTGGTCACACTCGGATGGCGCACAAAGGCTGCCCTTGTGAGGCCACAACAAAAGAGCATGCCACAGAGAGAGAGAGTGTGTAAACCCACTGCACCCAGTGTGTGTGTGTGTGTGTGTGTGTGTGTGTGTGTGTGTGTGTGTGTGTGTGTGCGTGTGTGTGTGTGTGTGTGAACCTTGTCATAAAAATATGGACTGTGCCAGCGTTTTCTCAAATAGGTTCAAAGCCACTCGAAAAAAAACTATTAAACTCCAAACTGCTCTCAAACTATCCACTGAGACCATACCTGCGCATGAGTGTGTTCAAGGCAAGATGACAGTCCCTCCTGGTGAGGAGACTTGACTGGTCTCTTTAACAAATAAACACTCACACTCTGCTTTCAATAGACTCAACAGCTTCTGTTTTTAAGGTACACCGACTGACTGAAACAGCTGCACTGCAGCGTCGGCTCTTACAGCTGAACGCCTGGCTTTTCCACTGGTAATGCAATTTAATTGCACAACTCACATTTCCTCCTCTTCACTGGCTTTTTTTAAAATCTTGCACAAGCAAAAGATGGGTCATGGGAAGACGATGCTTGGGATTAAAGATGAGTTTAAAATGCTTTAAAAGACGCAACAATTTTTTAAAGATGATTAAATATTTCTTTTTCTTATGAAACGTTCTCACTCGAGATAGGTTTGAGAGCACTGGGAGTGGCTTGGTTATTAATGGTGCTATCTGCTATACACCCGTATGTTAGTTTTACAGCTACAACAGTTGGAGATTGATTGTAATGAAGTTTCCTCACAAGTTAAAATGCATGATTTTTTTTTTTCTTCCTGATGCAATGCCTGAAAAAAAGTTACATTGCACTTAAAAACTGAACTTGAAAAAGGTTGTGCCTTTAAATGCATTATAGGAGTCTCCTAATGGAAAAGCCACATCTGTGTTTGGTTAAGGATGTCATAGCATTTAACTGTTTCATCATATGAAGTAACTTCATTTTAATCTTCTGCCTTTTATTACCAGCTTTGATATTGTAATCTTAACTTTGAGTACATTGAATATTTTGGATTTGCCTGATTTGCCTCAGTTTACATTGTGACTCCTGAGAGAAGAGCCTGTTTATGCCAAGTGTTACGCATCAGGACAGAAGACCATTTCTGTCGCACACAAAAATGACTTTGCATAGCTTTGCTGTGACCACTTTCACAGAACAGTGTTGACACGAGGGAGTGAAGCGTATTGTATTGAATCAACACTAATTATTTAATAAAAACCACATAGGAAATATGATTGTCGGGGCCATGTGCAAACAAATCTACTGTTGTCTAATTACACCAAATGCCTTTCTGACATGTCTCTTTGGCCATCTTAAGTCAAGATAATATTGTTTTGTTCATTATTTTGATATTTAACAGCACATTAGTCGGTCTCTTGGAGTTAATGAAGTGTAAGTTGTGACGGGTCTTGGGATCTATTGCCTTTTATATGCAACGAGGCTGTTTTGCCTACAAATATTTACATTTAGATGTACAAAAAATTTACATTCTGGTCGCAAAACTCTTGCTTTCACAACAAACACTATGACTCCTCAGGGGTTGTGTTTCTCTAACATTAATTGCTTTTGTGAAACAATGTCCCCTATTAGCGAATATGGATCGGAGTTGAGTCATTTGTTTTCGTCCCAGTTTTTGTCATGTGTTTTTTATGTGTTTATGCGCCCCCCCTCAAAGAAAAAAACTAAATAATTTCCGGTTAACAAACAAAAGTAAACAGAACAAAACAAAAGCATCACATTTTGAGTGAGAGGAGAAGTAGCTGAAGAGTTTGATGTATAATATGTGCATGTTGTGTAAAAGTCGCGTCATTAAAAAAGTAAAAAACGATAATTTCCAATACAGTATTAAAATTTAATGCCAATATCGGTCAATAGTATCGGTAGGCCGATAATATGGGACGTCTCTAGTAGAGACATTAACTGGGTAAACATTTGGGTTCCACTATATGCCTATATATGCATATAGGGGAAACATATATGCACACATATGCATATAATGCACACTATATGCATACATGCATATAGGCAGAATCCAGCAGCAGTGATGTGCCACATATACAGTTTATTGCGTATGTGCATATAGTGTATTGCAAATAGCCGCACATATGTCTTGTAAAAGTAAAATATTTCTTCTGTTTTCTTAAAATTGTCTGTTTGTCCTACTTTGGTCTCATTAACAATCAAATCTGTACTCTCAAAATGACTCAAGTCTCAGTTGTTGTTTAAACATTAATTATATATATAACTTATAGAAGTTCAGAAATGGTATTGCCGCACAAAAGAACAAAACTCCTATGTGTTAAACTCATATATTGATAATATTTTCATAACTATCATGGGTTTACACAACTGAGGAATCTCCTAATAACACAAATAGGTTTAATTATGCTGTGCACAGTGAGTCTAGGAAAGCTGTAATAGTTTTCAAATGAATGTGATTTGACACTGAGGATATTATTTTCTAGGTGTGACTGACTAGAAACGGAAAAACTGTCTTAAAGCACTGAGAGACAATTACATTTAATGATGCAAGGCAAGGAGGTACATTGTAAAATCCATTACTATTGTCACACTTTGCCCATCAAGTCATAAGTTGTCATCTTTTCATAACCTTTTACTGCTTGTATGATTGCGCCCCACAAACAACATCGACATCCTCACTATGGATTTAGTTGGTCACAACCCATCAGAGGTGTTAGCAAGCTGCGGAGAAAAATAAACTTTGCAAGGCAACACAAAATACACATTCGTATCTTTTTTCTTAACTCTTTATGTTTAACATAATAAAATCTTAACACATGAGATTCAGCCATAAAATAAGAAATAAATCAAACTTGTGATCTTTTGTGTGTTAATCAAGCCTGAGTTACTCGAACTCCGTCATCGACATTGATTAATATCCTGCTGGTGTGCATAACTTTAAAATACAGACACGTTTTTTTTAAATTACTCTTACAAAGTAAACATGTACAATAATTTTTTTTATTAGCAGTGCATGCAAGGAACTCTAGCAGTGAGACCAACAATCCTAACTACATTAATGTTCAACTCTTCTGTACACTGTCATTTTTGTCACTGTTAAGTTATCCACACTATAAATAAACGAAAACAATCTCATACAGTGAATGTTTCTTTTGATGCTTCAGGAGTGTTTGGCGAGTTAAAGTGACTTTCACACGGAGAAAATCCGAGGACCAAGGTGTTTCTGTGCCGTCAGATACGCTCTTTTCTTAACATGGCTCCTCGAGATGAGGAGTGTATACAATGAGAACACGTGTAAATGAGAGTTTGATTATTGGAACAAAAAATAAGTGTGTTTTCTGAAAAGATATTCGATTCAGCTGCTTCTTTTCGTCTTTTTCTGCTGCTGCTGCTGCTGCTGCTACTGAGATTATTCACACGTGCCAAGGAGGTGACGAAGAAAAAAATCTCCAGTGTCCAGTGTCAAATCAGTGACAATGGAGTTAGACATGGTGGTCGTGGTACTGACGATAAAATATCCTTCATCTCAGAGCGTATCATGGCTAACGGATCCTGCACATGACAGACTATACATATAAAAAATAAAAGCACTATCATTATATATATATATATATAGAGAGAGAGAGACATGCAGAGAGACCAAACTGAGAGACCTCTTTTAAATCTGAACCAGCGGAGGGCAGTAGAACAGAGACATCGTTTGGTACAAGGTCAGGGTACGGAAAAAAAAGGCAGGCCTGAATTTGATTCAGGATGACAGTCATATGTCATCATGTCGCATGGTGTCAGGAGAAGCTGGAGCGAAGGTCTGGTTCTCTCTCACTGTGGAACAAGCTGCATGTGGGTTCCTGCAGAGCGGGATGAGATCAATCATATGGTGTTGGAGCCAGTGGGGCAGAGCAGCTGAGACTCAAGTGATTCAGAGCTGAGGACTGATTATCTTTTATACCTCTCTCTCTCTCTCTCCCCTGGAACAGACTACCAGCTGCATCGACCTGGTTGCAAACAGTGGATATGACAGATGTTTGCTGCACGTCACTGCTGTGGTCGACATCCATTCTCTGTGTAAAGTTCATCAGAGGTAGGAAACATAAAGAGAAGCAGCAGCGGCGGCAGCAGCAGCAGCAGCAGCAGCGCCTGCAGGCGGACTACATGTAGCTGGCTGACTGTTTAAGACTCTGACATCATCAAAAGGCAGATAAAGTAGTAAAACTGCCTAAGTAACAGTACTTGGACTATACTCAACTATACTATATACTATATCTATAGTACGCAAATGTGACCCTCACTTTCCTCATCACCTGCAAAAACCGACCAGGAAACACAGGAAAAGTCGAATCGATGTTTTTTTTTTTTTTATAACTTGTGAATAAAGCTGTCGTGTAGTGTGAGATGAGTCTTGTGTTATTAGCGACTATTTTCCGACAATAAACACAAAACCTTCAGCCTTCTGTCATTTCCCAGTTTGGGATCAATACAGTAAATCGATCTATCTATAGAAAGTCTTTTAAGAAACTGCAGATTGTTCTTTCTCTAAACCAGCTCTGATAGTGTTTTGTTTCCTTGCTCTGATTTGAAACTTTGCTGTGACACTTTCACTGAGCCCACTTCACCTATCAGCCATCTGGAGTCAGTGATATATTATATTATATATATATATATTTGTTCCACTGAGCAGCCTCAGAGCAGAGGAGGGACAGAGGCCATTGCAGAGTGTGTGTGTGTGTGTGTGTGCGCGTGTGTGTGTGTGAGGTGAACGAGCCTGTGTCTGTCAGTCAAAGTGAGGTTACGGTGCAATAGTGGAAGTAGCAGCAGTCCAACGCGTCAACTGTCTCTTCGAGAGACGAACATGTCCCTGTGCTTAAGTTCAAACTCTACTATCAAATAATATGTAAAACCCTCTTCAGAATAACTCTGATACATAAAGTGCCCAGTGATCAGACAGTATGGGGCTCAGTGAGATTTCCATACGCCACCAGGTCAGGTCAGGTCAGGTCAGGTCAGGTCAGGTCAGGTCAGGTCAGGAGTATTCTGACGGATTCCAAATAATATTTGTCCCCAGTAAGTTGACGGTCTCAGTTTTTGCTGCTCTCAGCTGCAGCGGGAGGCGACTGTGCTTTCTCCTTCGCCCCCTTCTGGCCGTCCTTCTTCTCGTCATCGTCTTTGAAGAACAGGAGAGGGAACATGCCGAGGATGCAGCCGATGCCAACGCCTATGGCTTTACCCTGAAAAACGCGAGAATGAACGAATAGGAAAGATTATCCTGAGAAAATGCGCGTTTTAAATCATCACCTTGTTTTTTTTAGCATCTAGTAGTATTTAGTTAAGTTTGGACTAAATTCACCAAAGCAGATTTATCATATATCTGTCGTCTCCTCATGCAGCACCTGACCTGTTGCTGTAAAACAAAAAGGTTGCAAGAAAGATCACTAAGCTTTAAGAGCCACTTCTCTAAATGTCCAGAGGCCAACACATTGATTTCCTATTACACTTTGACATGTTTTTCTAATGTCTGCAAGAGAGTAAACCAGGTATAACCAGGGAACCATTCAGCACTCAATACAATCGCCCAAGCTTATTAAAGCTAAACACATTACACACTCCAGCAGTCACGGCATATTAAAAATCATTCAGCTCCAATTTCCTAGCAGGATGTGAGTGTGATCGAAAGGGCACATCACAGAAACCTGCGCCTCCGTTGTCACTGTACCACCAAGCAACAGACGTCAGATCAGCTTGATGTGTTTATTTAATGGAAGCCATCAAATGCTCTCTGCACGCACACACACACACACACACACACACACACACACACACACACAGATGAAAAAGTGAGACATGCATTTGGGAAAAACGAGTTGTGGGGTTTGGGGAGGAACGAACCGCATGAGAGCTGACTCTGGTCTGCCACATGTCGGCCTGCTTTGGGCTCAGGTCAGGAATCTGCATCCCCAGCCGAAACGCCAGGGCCTCCACATAACCTGCCAGCCTGCAGACAGACAGCGACAGACAGAGACAGACAGGAAGAAGGAGCGGAGAGAGAAGAGGCAAACTTTACAATACGCTGAAACAATACGCTGAGTCAGCTGCAACAACAAATCACTTCTGTTCAGTGAACCGTTACGATGCAGTTGGTAAATGAAATCAATTAATTGTGTCACGTCTGCAACCAGAGCAGGAACATGGTGAAAATAAAGGTCAGCGATAAGATAAGAAGGTGTGAATCCATTATAGGCTGAGTCAGTGTGTTCAGTCCACCAGCCTCCTTATACAACCCTGTTTCCACTTATCCTGGTCTTGTGAGGGGTGTGTAGCTACCTGAGTGTGGAAATACACAATGACAAATACCACAATGACAGATAGACAGATAGACAGATAGATAGACAGATAGACAGATAGACAGATAGACAGATAGATAGATAGATAGATAGATAGATAGATAGATAGATAGATAGATCGATAGATAGATAGAAAGATAGATAGATTTTTACTGTTTGATATTTTCCCCGTTTGATATTTTTCCGGATTACAGCACGTCACGACTCATTAACCCCACTGAGAATCTCCCACTCAGGGCAAAGTCGTCAACGTTAACGTCCAAATTAATCGATGGAAGCGGCAAACAAAACAAATCAGCAGATTAATGTTGCAGTCGGCTCCTTGTTGTGTTCACGCTTTCATAAAACCCAGCAGGGAGTCAAGCATCCGCTCAGATAACACTGAGAGATTCAGTGTGAAATGATAAAACCACGACTTCAGCACTTTACACAGATGAGATGAGAAGTCCTACAGCAGAGGATGTAAAACAGCGTTCACTGGGAAACACTAACTACTACAGCAACGTTTCAGAAAGTCTAAGTCTCCCTTATCCTCTGTATCCTAATGAATGTAAGTGTGACTATTACACAAAACAAAAACAAATGTGAGAAAGAATTTACAAGATTAAAGATTAAATATGATCAATGTTACATCCAGCAAAAAATTACACTCAAAGTTTCCTTTTGTTACACAACAAAACGGGACTGAAATGTTTTGTGCATATTGCTTGGGGAGTCTAATTGTTGCAGCAACTAGAAGGACATAAAACATAAATAAAACATCTTAATAAGGCGCTATAATAATAATCATTGCACCAACTGCAATGACAAAAATAATACCAGAGAGTTATTATCTAATATGAAGAGCTGCCGACATTGTGAGTCCAGTCTAAACCCACGGACACACAGACTGTAAATACAGAAATTCACTGCCCACGGGTTTGGTTCATTCACTGTCACTAATGAATCCTCAGTTCAGCGCACACACAAGTAGGCTGCAGCTGGAGCCTTCGAGTCAGGGGAGAGATAAGTAGAAAGTCCTCTCTTTGTGTGTGTGTGTGTGTGTGTTTGTGTGTGTGTGTGTGTGTGTGTGTGTGTGTGTGCACGTGCGCAGCAATCATTTCTACAGTGTTTACACTGCCTGCACTGTGGGAGATAATTAGCTTTACATCTGTCTGATGAGTCGTTATTAAAACCTACTGCACAAAGACACAGACAGGAGCATTCAGTCAAATTAAGGTCAAATATTTCACACACTTGAAACAGCAGAAGCCAAAATAAATCAGGTCAACATCAGAAAAAAAAAATTAAAAACAGTGCAGTGTTCAAAAATGGAAAATGATGAAATGTATGGAAAGCGTGATCAGTTAAGGCCTGGGATTTTTCCTGAACACGAGACAGACGGCTGAAACTCGAGCTGGCTCAATCACAAGCCATAAAACCAAACCAAAGGTTTGACCACCGACAGAAGCAGCTTTGTTTTGCTGATATCATGTTAGTGCAGAGAGAAATGTTTCTTTAGCAGGGTTGTGCATCAAAATCAGTAGATATTAACGACAGAAACATTTTCAAGTGATGGATGAAGACTGCAGGTGGCAAATAGGGAGCATAAGAAAATGGGTAGTTGCAGCAGGGATCATCCTCTAACACGAAATAAACTCAGATGAAGAACAAGCGTTCGTCCTTCTGATTGATCCTTGAAGGAAACGCTGAGTCCCCTCTGGTGTCTTATCCTTCTTAGCGGATGGCAAGCAAAACAGGTCTTTCCCTAAGGAAATCAATGAGGCATCACACAATGTGTGACCCTGACAGACGAAAACAACAGAGAGAAACATCTCTACCCACCACTCATTTGACCATCAACCACTTTTTATAGGGATCCGTAAAATTCTGAACCTAAACGGTGAATCCTTGAAGATAGAGACGTGTGAACCCACACATGAAGAACATGGCCACAAAAAGCTGAGTCAGCGTTTCAGACATTTATGGTCTCTGTAACATTAACGCTACAATACTGACCTCAGGAGAAACATGCTGAAGTGAGAGCTGCATCCATCTGTGCTGTTCAATTACTTGTCTCAGAAAAACAGTGCTGTGGTAGAGAGGCTAACATCTTTGATTGTTTTGGATCAGCAGGTTTGTGTTATTACGTTATTAACGAGGTTTTCAATCACTTTAACGCCATTCATTTTCAAGTCATCTTCCATTTGTCCTGCTCTCACCTCTGTTTCCTGTCTCTCTCTCTCTCCATCACCATGCGTAAACGCTGTCTCACAACCAAGCGTAGTCACAGCTCCATCACAGTTTTTCATTTATTTTATTATACTTTTGATTTAATGTCCCAAAAAGCATTTGTTATTTATGTATCTGTTTGTTCACTTGATGGGGCCAATTATCATGAACATCTGTATAACGTGTTGTGTTAATATCTGACATCCACAGAGACAAGAAAACACATGTGACAACTCAAAGGGCAAAGATATGTTTTCCATCAGATACAACCTACAAAACATACACGTGGATGGATAAGAGCAGTCTCATCAGTCAGGTATTCTGTCATTTCCTATTAACCAGTGACAGTAAATAAAACAGACAGTGGAACACTTAAGTGCGGCCGTTTCTCTACCTTAGTCATCTAAGCACCAGTTGAAGTGAGAGCTGCATCTATCTGTGCTGTTCAATTACTTGTCTCAGAAAAGCAGTGCTATGGTAGAGAGGCTAACATCTTTGATTGTTTTGGATCAGCAGGTTTGTGTTATTACGTTATTAACGAGGTTTTCAATCACTTTAACGCCATTCATTTTCAAGTCATCTTCCATTTGTCCTGCTCTCACCTCTGTTTCCTGTCTCTCTCTCTCTCCCCATCACCGTGCGTAAACGCTGTCTCACAAACAAATGTAGTCACAGCTCCATCACAGTTTTTAATTTATTTTTATTATACTTTTGATTTAATGTCCCAAAAAGCATTTGTTATTTATGTATCTGTTTGTTCACTTGATGGGGCCAATTATCATGAACATCTGTATAACGTGTTGTGTTAAAATCTGACATCCACAGAGACAAGAAAACACATGTGACAACTCAAACGGCAAAGTTTGTTTGTTTTATGTTTTCCATCAGATACAACCTACAAAACATACACGTGGATGGATAAGAGCAGTCTCATCATTCAGGTATTCTGTCATTTCCTATGAACCAGTGACAGTAAATAAAACAGACAGTGGAACTGCAAGCTTAAGTGCGGCCGTTTCTCTACCTTAGTCATCTAAGCACCGATTTCATAAATGCACACTCAAGCTTTTTGTCCCGACTGAGCTGAAGCTGTGGTGCAGATGTTGTGGTGCAGGGCTCCTGCAGGAGCAGATCACCACAGAGTCTCTTGCGTAGCAGACAAACGACCTCGACGCTCACTAATGGAAATCCATCAGCATATTTAAAAAAAAAACACCCTCTACTGCCCCCTGTAATCAAGTCTCACCTTGACAAACTGGCCGCGGGCTCTCGCTTCCAATTCTGGCTGAGTGGGAAACACAGATGAGCCCAATGCGCTGAGATATGAGAGCGTCCACTGAGAGTGTTTACAGGACCCACAACAACCAGGCTCATCAGTTACACTGAGATGATGCATCAGCTGCAGCCAAGTCTCAGTGCTGTCTGACTATTCATTTCCTGTCTGTTGATTCTCACCTTGTGTAAACAAGAGCACTAATCACTGACTGTGTGTTACTAATGATCCCTGTGCTACAAACAATTGATTAGCGATGCCGTATAGTAGTAGACCTCTCTATGTTATGTGGTTAAGGTTAAGATGATTTAAGTTCCAGCCACCACTAGGAGGCACTGAGGTGGATAACGGTCGTAAATCAGCTGAAACTAAGGGCTTCGGGATGCAATAAACAAAAAAGATCAGCTTCCTGTTCATATAGAAATATTTAAATAAAACAGGGTTGTTGTTTTTTTTATTTGTGCTAATGTTCCTTTTTATCATTTGCAAAATCTCAGTCTTATTTCCACAAAGCTCTGGAGGCTGTATTTCGTCAGTTTTCTTATCCCGCTGCTGCTCATACTCATCTCCCTCTGGACTACATCCAATAATTATCTGTTAGTAATGATCATACAGTAATTACCTGTAAATAACACACAGCCGTCTCTAACCTTAATTAATGTCCCTTCCGGGATGAATAAAATAATAATAATCTATCTATCTAACCTTTAATGCTACAAAAAGTCATATTTTAATACCAGGTAGCGGCAAACAGCTGACTGTTGGTGTGCGTGTATGTGTCTGTGGGTGTGAAATATTTACCCGAGTCCTGCCAGGTCAGACACCAGGTTGCCGAGGGCAGCAGCTGTGGAGAGGGAAAAACACAGAACCACAAAATGTGTTAGGAAAATTAGGTTTATGTTGAAGACAGAATGCAAAAATTAAAAAAAAAAACACTTGCCACAAAATGACACACTTTATACAGGTTCAGCTGCCAGCAGACACTGTGGCATCATTCACACTGACATGTTACTTAACTCCTTTTAATACAGATATATAATAATACTGCAGGGGGATAATAGACCTGATTATCAGTGTGATCCTTTTAGGAACAGTAATGTCAGTGACACCCAGAGAGAGAGAGAGAGAGAGAGAGAGAGAGAGATCAGCTGATCTCTGATCTAATAACAGTAATTTCTTTTGTGCATCATGACATTAGGATGAGAAACACAGTGAATAACAAGGTAATGAAATCTATGCAGTAGAAACACAGTAGGTTGGATACATTGTTTACCATGAGATGGAAGAGGATAATGAAAATCTAAGCGTACATGCAATAAGCAGAATATGGGTCGGGAACTTCTTTCACAATAAGCATACGGTTGCTTCTTTTTACCATGCAGGCGTTTGCACAGGGTGTGAAAGACGACCACATTCTCCTACAGCATCTCCATCTAATTCTGACTCTTCTCTGCTTCGATCTGATCTTTGATCTTCTGAAGCAACGCGGCAGAAAACCACAAGTAATGACTCCAAACAGGAGTCATACATCAACAGGAGCGGCTCCCGCATGGACCAGCGCTGGGGGATTCAGATAAAACGCTACCGAGTCACAGTCTAATGGGGGAAATCAGTGTGAGCTGCCATGATCAGGGGAAAGTCTCATTAGCTGAGTCTCGGCAGGCGTTCGCCCCTGATCCTGCGGGACAGAGACGTTGTTTTGGTGAATTTGGATCTAATCAAAAGCTTTTTGCTTGCACGACTATGAGCGATCGGTTCAAAAACACAGCTGGACGAAAAATAACACAGTAGAAATATGAGTGAATATAGTTTTTTTTGTGCATTTCTTGGTCTCTGTTGCATTTATCATCGCCAGACCCATTCATTTGTCAATAAGAAAGCAACATCATCAAAACTCATCTCATAAACCGGCCCTGTGTGGTAAAATCTTAATGTCTGTGTATGAGCCTCAGAGGAGGCGGGGCTAATGGAGATCCCGTCAGGTTTGATAATGTGGTCGAGCAGCTCAAATGTGATTAAACGCCAAGGTGGGCTGTCAGTCTTTCTCTCTGCTCCTCACTGTGATCTGCACTAGATTCAGTCCTCATCTCATCCACAGGCTGGTGAGGGAAGAGGGTCCAGAGACATAGATCAGCACATTACGTGCACTTTAACAACATTTTACACGCTGCATCAGTCGCTCTCGCATGAGGAGGAAGGAGTAAATTGAAAGTAAGAAGGAGTCGCTCAGGGTTTGATGTCGGAATAAATCTTGAACCAGAAAATATTTTCTTCCCTGCTCCCTTTTTTCTTTCATCGCATACTTTTACAGTACTTTCCCAACACTTTCCCGGTCCTGACGCTGAAAGCAGAGACACTGCTCTTCTGCTTTGTGAATTTACAGTCAGTGAATAACGGTGGATCAATGGACTGTGGAACAGTGGGAAACAAAAAGTCTGCATGTGTGTGAAACATCTATAGATTTTTTTACACTAACAGTAAGACCCACGCCATCATCTTAACATACACGCAGGTGTTATCACACACTGTGTGTAAGCCTGTGTGTGTTTGGACGGAGGGTTTGTGTTATAAAAATAATAACGGTTGGGAAGGTCAGAGGTCATCGAAGTCAGGGGATTTTATATGTTATAATGAGCTGAAACTTTTAATGGATTTAATCGTAATGAAAGATTTTCCGCATCATTACTTCTGTTTAAATTATGTCACCACCATCTCCAGTTTGGCCAACTGAGACACGTTTGCCTCCTGGAAACTGTGTGATTAGTGGATTTGACTTCAGACTTGACACTGGCGCTTAATCACTCCGGCCTGGGATTTGCAGACGGCCGAATGTCCCCGATGTAGCAGGAGTGAGTACAAGTGCTGTGAAAATGAGTGTGAGTGAGAAGCCGAGGAAAGTTTCATCTGTCAGTGTCTGTGTGGCCTGCGGCTCAGACTCACACTGTTACAAATCACTCGTTTAAAGGATTTCTGTCGCTAAAGCTCAGTGTCAAACCCGCGTGAACAAACCTCACCACACAAAGACAACAGTTTGAGAAGCCTGTCTGAAACAGATCCTTACAGCTTCTGAAACATGGTATCTCTCATCTTTAAACCCCATCAGGTCTGAAATTGCTTCTTTGGCTTATCACAATCTCTGAATCCCAACATTGAAAAACTGGTTTGAAGGGAAAATCCGCTGCAGGACCAGGACCTCGGCATCTCTGACACACACATTAAGAACCTCAAAGTGAATGATTCAATGCCTCCTGTCCGGAGTTTACCCCTCGCAGGTGCATTCCTCCTTTCTCTGATCTGCACCGGTCAAGATATTATGACTCATTTGTTTAACCACATCAGTCTATGACATCCCCTGCTCATTAGCATTATATTAATGATATTGTCATCATCTCGGTGGGACACTCACTCTCCCTCTGCCTCAGCCTCCTCGCAGTTTATGCTGGTCAATAGTCACAGCAGTGGTCAGACTGTTTATCATAGAAGCTTCATGATGGGACAGTGTCATCTGATGATGCTCAAGTCAATAGTCCATTATCTTTTTGGCATTAATCACTACATCACTCTCATTAGGATGCAAAACAAGGCACAACCCAACCCAACCCAATATGACTGTAGAATATAACCTGGCTGTAAACTCAAGAATAATTTGTTCACAATAGAAATCTGTTTCTGTTGTGATGTCAGCGCAACTACTATGACCACATGTGCCCTGACAAGAAATAATACAAATATTTCTTAATCAGTCACATTATTATCATGATTTTCTTACCTGCCATAGTTGAAATACCGAGGATAACACCGATAGATAATTCAATCTGCGTCCCCTAGAAATAACACACACACAAACACACAGATGTCAGAAGAGAGGAAACAACAATTTGCATCATTTGTGTGACTTTATGTGACTATTAATGTACAGTCTGTGATGTTGTGGTGTTTGTGATCATTACTGACAACCGTCTCTGTCTAGAGATGTTTCTGTTGTCACCTCTTTCTCTGACTGCTTTACATTTGACCTCTTTAATGTCTTATTCAAACTAGGCAGCAGGAATACAGTGAAGGCCCTGAACAGTCACTTTACTGAGCCAACATTAAAATACCAAAACACCAGTGTGGGAAATCGAATCACATCTGCTCCAGTATATTGTGTTTTGGGAAAAGCCATAGCATTTTATAATTTATTCAAGTTTATTCTATTCAGTTTGCTTCTCCTGTGCATATATTTTGCATTTTGATTAGTCTCCCGATCTCCCTGTGTAAAACCCAAAAATTCCATTGGGTTGTTTCATAATAAGAAAACATGCTGCGCCGGCACACTTTGAACTAAATCCGAAAAATGTGTCACTCTTTATTCTGTGAGCAGCCACATTCGGTTCCATTGACATGGCAAGTTTGCCTTACAATTACAGGGAGAAAACTACAGTACTGTAAAACAAACTGGATTTCTTTGCAGAGTTAGCCCCTGTAGCTCTGCATGGGGGAAGACGTCTCTATGTGTCTACACTTACAGCAACTATCATGATGCAGTTGTCCAGGAATCCAAATCCAACGAAAGGGATTGCGTTGTGCAGCAAAACTGTAAAAACAAGAAGACAAACACAAAAACAATAAACCACCAACAAAGTAAACACAGTATAAAGATTGTGTACAAGTATATAAAAATAACAACACTGCAGCAGAGTAGTCACATGATGAACACAGGAGATACCAGAGAACGCAAACTTAGTACATTTCCCCACTGTGGAACTAATGAAGTATCGTATACAGTCATCTTATCTGAAACACTATCAATTACAGGGAAATTGTGAAGCTGCTGTAAAGACTGGAGAGACCTGAAATAATGAGTATATAAAAATAATAGTAAGAATGAGCACAATAAATTGATGCAATTTTAATATGCTGTTATAACAGCGTGTATTTCCTGCAAATGAACAAATTTTTATTAGAATCAGCTGGAGGTCAAAATGAAGCTTAAGAGACTGGACTGTGCCAAAATCCCACTTTTTTTTTTTTACAATGACACCAGATGAAAGTGATATGCACAGGAAGAGTTAAGAGAGGCATGCACAGGTTAAACAATTAAAAATTAGTAAAAAAGAATCATACACTAAAAGGTGATACATAAGTGAATATTAAATTATCCTTCCATACAACTTGGCATCAAAACTTAAATAAACCTTGAATCCTAAACTGAAAAAGGTCTATTTTTGAAGCCAATAAATATCATCCATCCTTTTTCCATAACATAGAAAGCAATCAGAATCCCCGCACATAAACAGACCGACAGACAGCCAGTGTAGTGTGGAGAAGACGTGCAGCGTAATAAATCGTTGGTGTTGTGATAGTGAATTCTGTCAACCGCAGCCTGAGAAAGCTTCGGTCTATTTTAGATGAAGTTCAAGTGAGGTTCAAGTAACTGAGAAGCGTTGGTATAAAACATAATCACAGCCCTACACTTCACTCATTCTGCTCCCACTCTCCTCCATCACATTTTCTCTCTGGCTACACAGAACACCTCCTCCCTCAGAGCTTGAACACAGGCCACTTTAATGCAGCTCTGACTGAATAATGAAAGAGTTTTCCAGCCGGAGGTGCTGAGAGCCACTGAATTAAAGTCCCCTGTTTGCTTCGGATGCTTGAAAAGAAAAAAAAACTAGAGGTCAACAAGTGTCTGTGCTGAGTGGTCTTTGTGCAGAGGAGACTAAAAGTTAATAGTCTTGATGACAATGGATCCCGACCACTTTCTTTTTTCAAACCGTCGACTCAAAATAAAAATGACTTCCAGGAAATTAACTTAAACGACTAATTGTGGAACTGTGTGAATCTGAAAGTTAAATGGGTATAATTTAGATAACATAGAGTACATGACAATTTCCAATTTCAATTCACTTTGTTAAGTCTCCAAAGAGAAACGAAAGAATTACACTGCACACTTGGCTATTTCACAATCTGCAGACTGTTATGACTTAGGGAATTCATGAGCGTTGTGTTGAACACTGTTGCTCTGGCAACCGTTTGACTCTGGTGTGTTTTCTTTACTGAGCAGGAAAAACAGCATTGTGATGCAGAAAAAGTGCTGAGCTCTCGATGAGAGGAGATACTGCATTTGTGACATGATGTCTTTACCCACAGTCACACAAAGGTCCCACTGTCACAATGTACACGATGAGAAAGACAAACACAAGGTGACATGAAGCAGGAGGAGGTGCGAAACCCTCAGAGGTCATGATAGTAACAAAGCTCTGTGGAGCTTGCATTAGTACTCTGTAGTGAGTGTGTGTGTGTGTGTGTGTGTGTGTGTGTGTGTGTGTGTGTGTGTGTGCTTATATTTTATATATATAATATTATATATTTATATCCAATATTTTCTTCCTGATTATTCATGCATTGCTAGGGACCTTGGGAAAAAAAACATTTACAGCTTGTCACAAACACCATAGATACAGATTAGACTGTTTGGAGTCCCTAACTCGCAATTAGTGTCAGATAGAATAACTAAAGTAATATCTGTTAGTGGAAAACTTTATTTCAAACCATCTAAATAAATATATTTTAAATCTCAGATTCATATGGGGTCACCATGGAAACAAAGTATGTGTATGAACCAAAATAGCTTGTTCAGTGTCTGCAATGAAGACAATTAAAGACACTTCCTTGCTGACTGGAGGCCAAGTCAATCCAGAATGAACAGGCATTTTGTTTACATCAATGTGCTCATTTACCATCACTTTATTAACACAAATAATAAAATCTGCACACAAACACGCTCATATTCATAAATTAATTAGACTTCTTACCGTATCTCAACTGTGCTGCAGTGGGTGGTGCAACCTCTAGCTGCCCTGAAAAGTAAAGAAGGAAAATGAATATCTCATGTGACTGGTTTCATTTTGAATATTACACAGTTAAGTCTTTAATTAAAAAGTGTTATCAGTCAGGACCTTCAAACAGCAAACATCAGAGTGAGAGTGAATGAGGCCAGCGTCCCGACACATGGATGAGGACAAAGGTGACATTAGAAAACGATCATTCTGCTGCCAATCAGAGGAAGCCTGCTGGCATGCAGATTATAGCTGTCTTGTGTGTATGTGATTAAACCAGCAGGAGGTAAAGATCCAAGCCAGGTCTGACAAACAGCTGTTCTCTCACTTTGTTTTAGGAGAGATGACATCATGCCACATGGATTCAAAAAAGACGACTTCCCATGAGACCTAATCGGAAGTTTTTCACATCTTAACACTGAAGGTAAAAAAAAGCTGTGTCAATGAGGAGAAGCTGCCAAATTAAAAAAAAAAGGTCTGCGCCACATTATTGCATCTGTAACTGAACTGTGATCTGGTTCAAGGACCTGCTGTGAAACGAGAGGTCGCTACATTGGTTTTTAGACAAACATGAGACACGAGAATCTGACTTATTATTGTGAAGCTCAGTGGAACTCTAGTCCACGTAATGAAGCCTGTTTCATCCCTTACAGCTGTGTGTCTGTGTGTGTGTGTGTGTTCATACACACACACACACACTCCTCCACTCTCCACTGAGCCACTGTCATTTAAAGTGCCGCGTTTCATTTCATCTTGAAAACGTTGAAACTTTTTTCCACTTGATGTCACATTTATGCAGAAAACTGAAAAATCGATAATATCATGAAATGCAATAAATACATAACATTTCTCATCCCATTCTTACACTGTCAATTCCTTTCAGGAGTCAGTGTCGTGTTACAAGCTTCACACTACAGTCTCCAATTCAGCCTCCATCTTATATTACTTACACAACAAAACCGAATTGTTCTTCTCAGTAAACTGCTGAAACACTCATCATCCCAACTCATCTGACACACACACACACACACACACACACACACACACACACACACACACACACACACACACGTCAATCATCTGCAGCTCCTTGTACATTTATAGTGAAATGTCCTCATTGTCTAATTTCCTCACCAACACTGTGAGAGCTACAATCACATTTCGCAGGTTTCAGAAAATCCTCTCAGACGCAGACGTATAAACTATCTCACTGTGAGACAGGAGAGAATTAACTGACTATCTGCACAAGACGAATGGCTTCGGCGGTTACGTACCGAACCTGTTTCTTTCCATGAATCACTCATTCAGGGGCCATTGTCTGTATAATTAACTGCTTTCAAATAGCCCCCACTGAAGACCTTTTCTCACTGGAACATCTCCCCAAACAACTGCTGATGCAGTATTTTCAGACACGATACGATACGATACGATACGATACGATACGATACGATACGATACGATACGATACGATACGATACGATACGATACGATACGAGGTGATACAATATGATATGATATGATATGATATGATATGATATGATATGATATGATATGATATGATATGATATGATATGATATGATATGATATGATATGATATGATACGATGTGATATGAGGTGATATGAGGTGATATGAGGTGATATGATATGATTCAATGACATTAGATATGATATGATATGATATGATATGATATGATATGATATGATATGATATGATATGATATGATATGATATGATATGATATGATATGATATGATATGATATGATATGATATGATATGATATGATATGATATGATATGATATGATATGATATGATATGATATGATATGATATGATATGATATGATATGATATGATATGATATGATATGATATGATATGATATGATATGATATGATATGATATGATATGATATGATATGATATGATATGATATGATATGATATGATATGATATGATATGATATGATATGATATGATATGATATGATATGATATGATATGATATGATATGATATGATATGATATGATATGATATGATATGATATGATATGATATGATATGATATGATATGATATGATATGATATGATATGATATGATATGATATGATATGATATGATATGATATGATATGATATGATATGATATGATATGATATGATATGATATGATATGATATGATATGATATGATATGATATGATATGATATGATATGATATGATATGATATGATATGATATGATATGATATGATATGATATGATATGATATGATATGATATGATATGATATGATATGATATGATATGATATGATATGATATGATATGATATGATATGATATGATATGATATGATATGATATGATATGATATGATATGATATGATATGATATGATATGATATGATATGATATGATATGATATGATATGATATGATATGATATGATATGATATGATATGATATGATATGATATGATATGATATGATATGATATGATATGATATGATATGATATGATATGATATGATATGATATGATATGATATGATATGATATGATATGATATGATATGATATGATATGATATGATATGATATGATATGATATGATATGATATGATATGATATGATATGATATGATATGATATGATATGATATGATATGATATGATATGATATGATATGATATGATATGATATGATATGATATGATATGATATGATATGATATGATATGATATGATATGATATGATATGATATGATATGATATGATATGATATGATATGATATGATATGATATGATATGATATGATATGATATGATATGATATGATATGATATGATATGATATGATATGATATGATATGATATGATATGATATGATATGATATGATATGATATGATATGATATGATATGATATGATATGATATGATATGATATGATATGATATGATATGATATGATATGATATGATATGATATGATATGATATGATATGATATGATATGATATGATATGATATGATATGATATGATATGATATGATATGATATGATATGATATGATATGATATGATATGATATGATATGATATGATATGATATGATATGATATGATATGATATGATATGATATGATATGATATGATATGATATGATATGATATGATATGATATGATATGATATGATATGATATGATATGATATGATATGATATGATATGATATGATATGATATGATATGATATGATATGATATGATATGATATGATATGATATGATATGATATGATATGATATGATATGATATGATATGATATGATATGATATGATATGATATGATATGATATGATATGATATGATATGATATGATATGATATGATATGATATGATATGATATGATATGATATGATATGATATGATATGATATGATATGATATGATATGATATGATATGATATGATATGATATGATATGATATGATATGATATGATATGATATGATATGATATGATATGATATGATATGATATGATATGATATGATATGATATGATATGATATGATATGATATGATATGATATGATATGATATGATATGATATGATATGATATGATATGATATGATATGATATGATATGATATGATATGATATGATATGATATGATATGATATGATATGATATGATATGATATGATATGATATGATATGATATGATATGATATGATATGATATGATATGATATGATATGATATGATATGATATGATATGATATGATATGATATGATATGATATGATATGATATGATATGATATGATATGATATGATATGATATGATATGATATGATATGATATGATATGATATGATATGATATGATATGATATGATATGATATGATATGATATGATATGATATGATATGATATGATATGATATGATATGATATGATATGATATGATATGATATGATATGATATGATATGATATGATATGATATGATATGATATGATATGATATGATATGATATGATATGATATGATATGATATGATATGATATGATATGATATGATATGATATGATATGATATGATATGATATGATATGATATGATATGATATGATATGATATGATATGATATGATATGATATGATATGATATGATATGATATGATATGATATGATATGATATGATATGATATGATATGATATGATATGATATGATATGATATGATATGATATGATATGATATGATGTGATGTGATATGATGTGATATGAGGTGATATGAGGTGATATGATATGATTCAATGACATTAGTTACTTATAGAAGGGAGGAGGGGTTTGATATAATCGCAGGACATAAACAACTGATTATTTTTATTTCATTTGATCCCCATTAGCTTCATGCTCCATGCAACGCTGTTGTCACATGTTATTCAGTGATGCTTCAGCATAAATCACTCTAATCTGCCCCACTCTGATATGAAAGACCTACTGCAATAAATCACTCTGGCCGAAAACAGAAGCCAGTACCTGCCATATTTTACCTCCACGTACAAAGAATGAGGCCAAATGACCAAAGCTGGGTCACCATCTCATCATGGGGGGAAGAAAATCCAATAATGAAAAACAGAGTCCCTTTCTCTTCCAATCTATGGAGCCTCATCGAGCCAGTAATCGAGCCAACTATGATAGTTAACATGAACGTCTACCGTCTCCAGAACTCAGACAATATAGTGTATTGATCACGTGGAGGCTTCAGGGCTGCTGTCTTATGCAAAGTCGATTTCAACAGAGAGAAGGGGTGAAGACGTCAATCAGCTGAGAGAAGTCGCTGAACGAGAGCGTAAACTAAAGTCCAAAGCAGCCATGTTTCATTCTTCTCTCACCCTGAGCCCTGTCACTAGTGCTGAGTCGCCCACATAGCAAGCATCTGATAAAGGCTGTGTTTCCAGGTAAACACCAAACACAACGTGTCGCCACGTCTGCTACAACAGTTCTCTGAAGCCTCAACAATCAGACGAACTCTTTAACAAAACTGGTGAGAATATAATATTTAATAGCTGTGAATATCTGCAGCAGCCAGACTCTGGAAAACACCATTCTGATGTCTGGTTCATTTTGTCGACTCATTTGACGTGCTCGATTTGACGAGGAGTGTTGCAGTCTGACTCGTAAAACCGCAAAGCCGTATCAGACCGCATTTACATATTTGTGCGCTGGTTGGTTTGGCTTTATCTCTGCATCTTTCGTTTTTGCTGGAAGAACTCTGTTGTCCCTCCTCTGCAGCTTACTGCTCCGTCCAGGTTCCTTAAACGCATGTTGGTCCACTCTGAACTTCATTCAACCCAATGAAAATGACTAATAGAGCCAATATGATTTCCGATAAATTCAGCTCTTGGTGTTCAGGGGCATTTTGTCACTGTAGTGCAGTTGCCGCTTGCAGCACCGCCTCGGTTAGTGGATGTGTCTTGGGCATCATCTAACAAACGTATACTGAGAAACAGCCTTGTTCTTGTCCCTGAGGATCGTATTGATTTTCTGGTTGCACACCTCCTCTCAGACACGGGGGATTCGTGTTAGCTGGGAGCGAAGTGAGAGAATGATGTGTGTAGGGATATGCTGTGAGTGAATAAGCACGCAATGTGACTGCATGAATCAGTGTAACCTATGGTGGTGTGTTTGTGACCCAGGACGAATGTGCATGAGATCAATAGAGTAGAGCAGAATGGGGCCGACGGAGGACTGAAGCCATTCGTCATTTGAACGGCGTTTTACTATCATCTTGGGAAACATGAGACACAGGAGAGGGAATGTGGGTCATGGCTGGGAACAACATTAATTAATTCATTCATCATTAATACAACTGACATGGGAACTGGTATCTGGTTCACGGCATACGTTTTTATATGAGACATTCACTTCTCCATGAATAAGTGATTCGATCTTGAAATATAACTTATATAAATATCTTTTAAAAGTATCCGACAAATAATGACGCCACCATGGAAACCGAGGAACAATGAAATGACTTAATCATAGTCTGAAGTGGTGTTGGGTTAAGCTTGTGATTTCCATGTGTTTCAGACTTTTGTTCGAGCCCCTCATGTGTTTACTGGAGGGCATTAGAAAATCACACTGCAGCTTTGTGTACTATTTCTTGGCTGAGAGAAAATAATGAGTAGCTCACTGTAAAAGCAGCTATAACCTGTCGGTTGACCCTTTCCACTTATTTTTCCATGCGAGTTCAGACGCCTGTCAACTCCCCCAGTGCTGATTAACCCCGTAAAACTTTCCACATAAACAAATAACCAGAAAAAACAGAAAAATCATTTTATAATTTTTGTATCACATCTGATTCATTGGGCATTTTTGGAAACTTTCTGTTAATTTTAGACACAAAAACAAAATTCTGCCTGAAATATTCTGAAAATATAAATATATTTGAAAATCAGGCAGTTTATACTCTTTGTAACTGGCGCAGCAAATATGAAACAAATGGTTTTAAAGGGTTAAGGCAGAGACCAAGCGTCTGACACAAAACATAGACACAAAAAGAAAACCAACCGCAAATCCTAGCATATATCCCCCTGATGAAATGCACTACACAAGAGATGGGAAGAAAAGAAGGAAGTTGGGTTGCTCCTATGGGCTCAGCCAACAGAAACAAATAAAGAGAAGGGAAATATTTTTGATTGTGCACTGGGCTGCTGGAAATAACTTTACAATGACTTTGCCTGCACCTTGGCAACATTGCATAAATACAGAGATATATAAAGTTTGTTCCTGGGAGACCATGCTGTTTACATGAATGGTAAACTTCACACGCAGCAGCCCTCTAGTGTACAGGAGAAAATGTAAATAACATGCATCTAACGTTTTAACTGCCCAGCAGCAGTCATTGATCAGATGTCACGCGGGGACACATGTCTTCCTGACTTTCTTATTGGCATGGAGGAACACAAGTGTCCATCCAGCTGAGCCGGTTCCAGGCTCCTGTTGTGGTGCACGCTGGCCCGCAGAGCACGCTGTTAATGAAATTTATTACATCTGTGCTTCTCCTGCTGTGACAAGACAAACCCCTCCGGTGTGACAAAGGGTCTTTTGCATCTTTCCAGTTGGCTCTGCTCTACTTCACTGGCTCCAGTCTTCTGGGGCTGCAGTGAGATCAGCAGGGTCAGTTACAGGTACAGGTACAGACCAATCACAGAAGCAGGCAGGTGATGTGCCGTGTATATCGGGTATCGGTACGAGACAGACGGGCAGATGGTGAGTGAGGAAACACGAGAGCAGGAAGTTAAAATGTGTGCACGTGCTGTCTTTTCACATTGTCCTATGTATAAAAAAAAACTGATTCGACGGCATCACTGTCACATTCGCTGCAGCTCACGACCTCATGATCGAATGCACAGGCACCTTGAATATCAAACACACCCTGTGAGTCTACGAGTCTACTCACAATTACTTGTTATGACAAAGGGAAAAACGTAGAAACACAGGAAATAAACACTTCTCATTTATAAAACGTATCCAGACAGTGAATTCAGTACTTTGTAACAGTCAGTTTCAGCTTTAAGTCTTTGTGGTTGTTGTCTCCACAGAATTTACACACCTGGATTTGTTCCCATTACCTGTGTCTTCTGACAGACCCATTGTCAGATTAAATGGGAAACATCAGTCAACTGTCATCTTCAGGTCTCCATAGAGATACTCTCTGGAGTTAAAGTTTGACACTGAAGGACACTTAAAGACTTGTCCCCATGCCAGTGCAGGTTTTCTTTAAAGGAGCTTTCTGTATTTGGCTGGATGCATCCTTCCCTACTGTTCTACCTACTGCTGAGATGTGTTCTCATATATTGCTGCACCGCTCCTCCTCACTACAGGGACAGTGTATTACCCAGGTGGTAAACAGCACCGGCTGTTTGCCAGATGTAATGTTTGGGATTCTGCCGGTTTCTTTTTTTCTTTTTCTTTTTTGCTCCATATCATTTAAATGCCGTTGGACATTGTCAGAGCTGGCTGTCTCCCACCTTTTACTCAAAGTGCCACTGTATGGCTACTCCGTCTAATTGGTACAATGGTACAATATCTTTTCCCAGATCATGCTGTGTCACATTCACATTGCAGAGGTCTACTTCTAAAGGCCCGTGAACTTAACAGCTTGGTATTTGCCCTTTAGCAACGTTTCAGGAGACCAATAAGTTATGAATGGCTGTTGTTCGTAAGGAAAATGTATTTAAAGAATATATAACATGGTGTGGTATTATTACAGTCTGTGTGACGAATGGTCTTCTCTGTGCAAATTACTAGAGCATATAGTACATACTGTATGTCACAGTGAGTGTCCACCAGTGAGCAGTAGATCTGGCTGTGCGGTGTGTTATTAACTAAGAGAGAATCACTGCTGAATGATCCAGGCATGACTTGCAGATACTCGACAGTGCTGAAGCCTCCACTTTCTCTTTGTTGTAACCCGATCTAAAGGGGAGGCTAATGTCTGTGCATGAGTGACAGCAGGTTAAATGTCACCGCGGACAACCATTATGCAGCACGGTGTGTGACTTGGCATAATAACACAGCCAGACCCTTCTCCTCACTGCTTTGTCAGCACTGGAGAAGGGTCTGAATGTGCCCAATTTTATTTTAGGGGGAAAAAGAAAAACACACCATTCACACTTGTCTTCAGCACCACTGGGGCCAGGATGCAGGGATGACGACATCAGCAAAATAACGTTGGGGGACTTGTTTCGGTGGAACATTTGCATATGTGGAGGTGATCACTGTCATTAAAATGGTTCATTTCCTCCAAAGATAACAAAACAAATAAGCAATACAGGATGTCTGATGGTAGTGTGGCTGCATGATGCATTGATGTTTTCCATTTTGGCACATGCTGCATGAACTTGGTTGCTGCTGCCCATTTAAAATGGGATTTTGAATAGTGTAACGGGCAGGAAGTGGAAGGGAAGTGAGACATGTGACCAATGTCAGGCTCATACATTATAGCACAATACCTGCACTGCATGAGCCAGGGCAGAATGAAGAGATGAAAAGACCCCCTCCCCCCATGTCCACTATTTCAAGGAAGATGTGGCAACGTGTTGGTGTCAGGCTGTAGCCTATATGCATCACTGTGCACAGAATATTTTAACCTGAGCATAAAAGAATAGATGCTTTAATCCTGTAGTGTTTTTATTGAAACTGCAGTGAGACTAGACTGTGAAGAAATATATTAAATCTCTGAAAGAAAAGGCAGATGAGTTATTGATAGACAATAAAACTATCTGCTCCAGCGGTGAACACTCCCTCAGCTGTAATTACAGAAAAACTGCCTTTATCTACTCTTGTCAAATGTGTCTGCTTTTTACCCCTTCTTTCAATAAGTTATGCTAATATGCAAAACTCTGCTCCCCAGCTGAGAGGTGTGTGTGTGTGTGTGTGTGTGAGATAAATAAACACTAAAACCACCAATAGATCAGCATATACCCCCAGTGGTGCAACTTCTAACTCACGCCAAGACGTTATTACGAACTGTCACTATAGTTAATGGCAACGTTCTACATAAAACCAGTGCATAGTTTTAGTTGCAGGTGTGATTCTCAAGAAATAATAACAAAAAGTACAAAAGAGCTACACTTTAACTGGGCCACAGATCAGAGGTGTCACAGACGGTTAAAACTTTACTTTTGTTAAGAGTTTTATTTCTCTCTACGTTCAGTGTTTTTCATATATTGCGCTCACTTTTCTCTCCAGTTCTGCTACTGAGGTTAAACTAAAACCGCTGACCCCTGTTCCAAGAGTTACAGATTAGATATTGATTATAAACCAGAGTCTGCGTGAGTCTGCACCAATCATAACAGCCAGAAAGCAGCTCCATTTTTGTTTTTCCCTTCACTCCTCTCCAGACAGAAGTCTCTTTTCCATCTCTTTACTTGTCACTTCCCAATATCATCATCCTCTCAGAGTGCGTCCGCATCCCCACCTCACCTCAGACTCGTTATCTACTCGTTACCTCAGACTTTACTTCACCTCCTACTTCTCGGCCAGTGGCTTGCTTTCTACCCGAGTGCTCCTCAAACCTGAAATGGTTTATTTTCATCCACTTCAGATGTGAGACCGTGTTGGACATTCCCTTGAAATAGCTTCTTCCAAACCCCCTTTTTTTTCCTCTGTCCAGTCCTTGACAGTATGTTGTCTGTTGCCCTCGGCCCCTAAAAACTGAGTGCGCTATCAATCTAAAGAGGGAAAAAGCTTTATATTTTTTTCAAACTAAAAAGATGAAAGTTTAGGTGAAACCTTTTCTACAAATACTGCAATACACCATATTATATACTAGAAGTATGTCAGTGTTACTCAACTACAGGAAGAATCCCAGATTCTACACCGACTGAGCCAACCTCTATACAAACATCAGGAAAATAAGGGTCTGGCATCAGATGATGATGATGATGATGATGATGATGATGTTGATAAACCTGTTAAATAAAACCTCTCTCAGCAGGCGGGTGTCAGAGAAAGTGTCGACCTGTTCACTGATTCAGCTGCTCTGCAGCCTGCACATACAGCAGGTAAGAGAATCCCAGAGGGTTTTTATAGCATGAAGGTGAAGATGTCCACGTGATCCAGCCAGACGGGCCCCACTGGGTGAGAGCCGAGCAAAGTACCTGACCTCTACGTACATTCACATGTACACACACACTCAACACTTTTCTCATGTTTCCACTAGTGTCCTCTGTGGTCATTTTTAGCTTTGATAAAGTAAAACAAATACACAATTTACAGAATGTATGACTGAACGATAATATCTCTGAAGGTACTGAGCCACTATACAACACATCGCCTGACTACAATCACTGCAGTTGCTGTCAGTCCATGTATGTGTAAGTGTACAAGTAATTTTTTAGGTGTAATACAAAACATCCATAATAAACAAAACTCCACCAAGAAATAATAATAATATTACTCACACAGACCTGCAAATACAAAGCCACCGCACTTTATCATTGAGCCACACATCACAGTGCAACTGATCTAATATTCTTGTTGACATTTTCACTAACAAAACTAAAGGGGCAATCGTCATATTTACCTAATACATTATATTATTCAGTGTCTCCCAGGTTGTTTGTTGTTTGTTACTGTTCATTTTAAATCTGATGTTCAATAATTTGGCAGTGATGAAATACAAAGCCATTAGGAATATTATGAGAAGCTATTTTTAAGCGTCCACTTTATAGTTTACTGCTGGAGAAAAATCCACAGGGCAACACACAGCTCAAAGCAGCAGACTCACAATATGATGCCTGTACAGCCGTCATTATTACTTGCACAACCCCCCCACCCCCACCCCATTCTCGATCTCACTATCGATCGACTCACTTCCCTGTCTCTCCCTGTGAGTGACCGCTTTACTCCACTGTACAGTTTTCTCATAATTCAAGCCTCATGTTGCATGAAACCCAAACAATAGCTCAGTGCTGGGCTCAGGCTGCAGGCTGAAAACTGCTCCTGCAACAGTGCTCGCACCTGAACGTGCAGCCGAACTGCACTAAGCTTAACCTGTCCTGCAGGGCAGCGAGTCCAGACAGGACATAAAGACCTTAAGTGAATGAAAAATTTAAAAAAGTTCATATGATTTTAACACAGTGCACACATGTAAAGAAAAATCTAGTAGAAAACCCTGGGTTACTATTACTACAGGGGGTCCTCGTGTTACGACGGTCTCGAGATACAACGTTTTCGTGGTTACGACACGTCTCCCATGAACTTCCTTGTTTCGGCGTAAGCGGTTTGCCCAGTAAATACGTACAGACTTCGCACAGGAACTAGTTGGTGCCGGCTCTCCAACACCTCCACAGCACAGCTAGGCTACTCTGCGTTGTGTTTACTTATGTGAAATGGACGGCGGGGGGGGGTTCTAAAGGAAAATGCTCATTACACTCGCGATATCAACCCCTACAGTGTGTCAAGAGGGACAAAAAGGCAATTCACCATTATAAACTCTTATTTTAGGGTGGTGTTATAGCGACATCTAGTGGCACAACTTAGTATGTACCTTACATATGAATGTATGTTCCGACTTGCGTTGAAATTCGGTTACGACACATTCTCAGGAACGGATCTCCGTCGTAACTCGAGGACCCCCTGTATTAACTATTTTTGGTTTACCAACTCATTTAGTCGGGGTCATAGGTGGCTGGAGTTTATCAATGCACTTCTACCACCAGCAGTTTGTATTGACTGGTGCTGTATAGATGACAATCATCAGTCCAACACAACAGACAGACAGAGAGTCAATCACACATGTTCACGCACACAAGCAATTGACTCTTTCCGTTTCACCTGACTTCCATGACTCTGTCTCTGTGGCAATAAGACGTCAGCATCAGTACAGAGGACACTACACACTGTTTCTGGAGATATACACACAAGACCACACTTATCTGAGACTCCGAAATGATTGGCTCAGACAAATGTGTCTGGAGTTACAGTAATGGTAGTGCACATTATTGATCCCCGCCAATACATGCACACATGGAGGTCAGAGGTCAGAACAGCCTAACGCTGGTATGATGACGTCAGCCAGGCTTCCACTTGTAACATTATTAAACATGATTCATTTAACAATAACTATTTCGCTGAATCAGCCCTGCGCAGTGTGTTGTGCACTTGAACGCATCACATACCTTGTGCTATCGCTATGGACTCGAACCTGTGCAGCTCTCGCAGCAGACAGGTGCGCTCAGACGGGTGGAGGCTGAAGATGAAATCCTTGGCTCCGCGGGGCGAGTTGAGCGGCTCCACCGACTCCTTCAGCGGGTGTGTGCCCAGGTGACACCGCTGCAGCAGCGCGGCCAGCGGGGACGCTCCAGCGGCCGCTCGGTGGCTGCCGAGTCCGGCTCCGGGCAGCCCTCTGGCGGATCTGAGCGAGAGGACGGGCCGCAGGACGGTCCGCAGGCAGGGCAGCATGTCTGGGCTCAGGGGAGAGCAAAGCGCCGAAGAACCTGCTGGAGAAGAGACACATCGTCCGTGAACATGTCAGACATGTTCCTATAACAATCAACCCGTATCTACCATGGTGGCAGGAGAGGCGCGTGGGTCATCCGGGTCTCTGAGGACAAACACACACACTGTCATGACCCACATATGGATCATATCGTACACAGCGGCGATGGATTCGGCTGCGGCTCGAAAAGCAAACTGCAACTTGTGTCCTCGGACGCGGCTGACTCGATGCTGCGCTGTCCCGCAAACATCCGCCGAGACACAACAAAGACAAACAAACAGTAAGCGCTCACCAGCCGAGAGGGGGAAGCTGTAGCCGCACACACAGCGAAAACACCGAGCCGTCTCTGCGCGTTGTGCTAAATCACATCTTTGCGTGCGTGTTCCCGGGCAGCTGGTGTCACCTCCGGCGGACAGGAGGAGGCTGGGAGGCGGATGGGAGGAGGAGGAGGAGGAGGCGGCGCCGCTTCCCTCCGTGCGTAACTGTGACGGCACCGCGGACGCACGCAGGCTCCATTCAGCTGCCACCGAACCACAGGCGCTCAGCCGGACTCACGTGACCCACAGACCACAATGAACGCTGCCCTGTGAGAAGTTGGCAGCGTCATAGATAAATAGAAATATATGGATGAATATAATAAATAATAAAATATTCTCAATATGGTTCTTGTTTTTGTGTGTTTATTTGGCGCATCACTCTCTGATTGGTCGATTCAGTTTGAACACAATCTGTTGATGTGTATGAAACACTAATACATTAAATGTGGATATTACTGCAGTGAACTGGACTTGATATTTATTATATAATTATCATAATATTCTGGTGGCACGCGAGGGTGGGAGTAGATCAGTTTGTTAGTTGTAGGATGATATCCCAATGTGTGTGTGTGTGTGTGTGCGCGCGCGCGCGTGCTGCCGCCTGGAGGGGCCTCGGAGCTATTGCACCAGACTCCAGCCAGTGTCCACGCCCCGAGAAAAAATGACACCATGTGGAAGTTATTTGTCTCAAAGAGGACGCCCGAAACTGAGAGCCAAAAAAAAAAAAGGAACCATTGTTTGTTTTGCACAAAACTTTATTTCTGACTTCGGGCTCTCTGAGTGAGGGTGGCGGATTCATCATGTTGGCTTCTGTCTCACTGTAGTGTTTCAGACGCCTGCTCTGGAATGAGTGTTTTATTATTTTTGTTCAAGCAAAAACTAAATGTATGGACGGGGGTTTCAGCAGACCAGCGCGCCATCTGGTGGCCAAAGCACAAAGCAAACACCTTATTTGTTCATAAGATGATCTGAGGTGGTGAAGCCTTTATCCACTGACATTTTATACTGAGGTTATCGACTGCATTTTAACCTCTACGTGTGAGCATTTTATACCCATTGTGATGTTTCCAGAAAAGCCTTGTTGTGAGGAATAAAATGAACGTTTGGCTAAATAAAAGCTACCATGTGTGTAAAAAACACAACTCACCTGCCAGATCTTTAATCATTGTTTTCAAAATGAAGAACAACGAATAGGAACATGAATGAGATGTCTGCTGGTACGTCTGCCTACATTACCATGGAAACCGAGTCGACCCAGTCTGATGATGAGAAAGAGCCAATACACAAAGCCTGAGATGACAGTATTGTGTTGTATATTTACCTTTTAAGATAAGACCCACACTGAGTATTAGTGAAGACAAAGATTTAAAAGGAGGTTAAACGTTAAAAAAAGCTACTGAAGCAGAGCAATTTTTACTTTTTATTGTATTGCTAAAGCTGTCATTACACCAAAAAATAACAACCTCTTATTTCCTGAAACAAACTGTATCATAGCCTGTTGAACTGTACAGGGAGACAAAGAGAGGTCAACTCTCCTCAGGGTGAGAGTGGGTACAGGGGTGGGGGTGGGGGATAATGAGGGAAATTGGCCAAAACCTAAACTAGAAACCAGTTTTAACTGTACTTTTAAACCCTCACAAACTATAATCTTCTTATTCATAGGATACAGTGACATTTGGCAGCTTATCTATATATAGTTATATATATATGTATATATATATGCTAGAAATTTAAATACCAAAATTACAGGTTGACAATACAAGTTTTAGACAGGTGGACGGCCAAAAAAAACAATACATAAATGAGAATATTATCATCAACAAATCAAAACTAATCGATAGGTTTCCCAACGCATCCCTGGGATTAATATAAGTGAAGAGATGATTTGTCTTTATCTGTCATCCCTTCCTCTTTTGCAGATAATCAATTGGAAACATTTTTAATTTTTTTAAGCAGATGAATCTGAATGCTAAGATGTCAATAGGAAACACTGCATCATGCCCTTCGTTCAAACTGAATAAGATTCTGACCAGATGAACTGTTCAGTGTTGTTTTAACATTACTGAGGTACAAACATTTTAAATTTAAACTAACCTCAAGGTGGCTCAAAGATCGTATGTGGCCTCCAACAAACTCAGCAGCAGGGCTGCTGTCAGTCTCCTTTCTGCTCAGTCAACGCCCCATGTGTACAACAAGCAAGCAAGCATCCACTCAAAAACTATATAAGCATTCAGAACATGTTCTTTAATTTACTGAACTGTGGATGCATCAACGCATCATCCCAAAATCTGCACCCATAATACTGATTTAAATCTCTTCACTGCAGAAACTAAACCTGGTCAACTGTTTAGTCGGACCCGGTTTGCTTCTCATTTTTTCTGCAGGTCAGAAAAAAAAGTTCACTTTTCTTCAGTGGCTGTCAAATTTTAAACCAGTCACCCTTTAGGTAATTAATAAAATGCAAAATGTATGCATTAAAATGGGTTTGAAATAAAGGACTCAAATCAATTGTATGACAGTCATGAACATTTCACTGCTGCTAAAATTTGATGTACAACACAACTCTAATACTCAGATAGTTTACGTAAGTATAAAAATAGAGAGACATTGAGAAAGAAAAAGATTTAAAGACTGAGAAGGAAAATAAATTAAAAAAAACGTGTGAGTTCCTGGACTAACTTGTACAGCTAAATAGTATTTACATTTTCATACATCTTGTAGTAGCCATGGTCTCACAGTGCTTGAACTGAAAAGAAGATTAACACAGGTCAGTGACACTGACTGCTTTAAACCTTAGGTCTTAAAAAAAATTCAGATCTTGAAAAAAATCCTATTGTCTGAATGGAGAAAACAAAATTAAATGTACCATTTATGGATCTCAATGTGATTTTCTAGAAAAATCAGTTTGACCTGTACTTGTCATTTTCATTTACAAAACAAAATCAAAATCAAAACACCAACATTGAGATGGCATATAAAAACTAAATAATCATAAGGATGCATGCATGCTACATGTGCTCAACAGCAACCAGACAGAATATTAAAAACATCTTACCACAAATTTTAACTCAAAACATCCAAAACTATTTAGCTTCATCAGTCTCTAAAAAAGGTTCAAACTATATGTATATACACATTTGTTTTTTGACATGGCACATTTTAAGTTTGACATTTACTATTAGAGTTGTGAGCAATCAATGCGCAGGCTGCGGCATGGCTAATAAATGCTAACAGAAGAAGGTGCTAATATATAAGGACTATAACTACAAACCATTGAGTAGTTCTACAAAGCTCAGCATGTAGATACTGCAGATTAAATGAGAGTCATACTGGAGAAAATTATGAAAAGGCAAACAAATTTACAGTCCAATGCAGTGGGCAATGATGATCCTTTTATAAACACCAATACTCATCCTGTTAAAAGATGTGAAACTGAAGGATTTCGATGCTGTGGAACATGGGGGGGAAAGTAGCAGAGAGTTTGAAGCACTGGCACTAAATTATTTACAAATCACGTAAATAGTAACTTAAGAAACACAAAATAACTAATTAACCACGTGGCACTTCAGTCACACTATGGTCCTTTGCTTTTTGAAGAGCTCTGTGTATTGTTCATGCACCTGGTCCTGTGGAGTCTGTGGACCTTTCACGTATGTTAGTACTTGACCAGTGAGTGGGGTCCTGACAGACACAGCACCTTCCTATTGCCGTCAATCATGACTCTAGGTGCTGCCAAATCGGGTCTTTACGTCCTATTGCACCTGAATATAGCTCTCATGACACTGGGTCTTCAGCTCCGTCTGTCAGGCCTCAATGCAGTTTGTCTCTCAATGCACTTCCTGCACCAGGAAGTGTTTAGACATGCTAAATAATACAGTGTTTCTTACACTGTGAGGAACCAGGAGTATTGGACACAAATGTGTGCTTGACTATGCTAATGAAGACATGACCATAGTGTTAATTAATGCTGCTCTGTGCTTCATCCTTGTACTTTTTATTTCTTAGGCCAGAATCCTTTCAGAGATAAGGATGTTTCCCTGTTCTCACACAGACTCACGCAGCTTATACAAGGCTCTACCTTTAATGGACCTGTGAACCATTTCAGGTACAAACCCTTACTTTTTACAAACCTGGCTTTACATATTCTCTGAGGCATCTTAAGTCAAACCAGAGAAGTTGTCTATTGTCGAACTTGCTTCTCTAGCAAGAGATTCGCACAATGAAAATTTACAGATTGAGACATGTAGAGCAGTGCAAATGAACTATGCTCACATAAGAAGACGTTTGATTCTGTACATTGCTATTCTACCAGCAACACTTTGTAAAGCCTTTACAAATATAATGCCTCACGTCTATGACACGGGCTCACGTTGCTTGTGATACCCGCCTGAATATTGTGAGGACGTTGTCATGCTATGCGTGGTGCAGAGCGATCGTTGGTGAGGGTTCTCTTGAGCTTGACCCCCTTGCGAATGGCCACCAGCATGTTACCATCTTCACCTTCGCCTGCATCTCCTCCTGCTTCGGATCCAGTCTCACTCTGAGGGTGCTGCAGGTTCAGATGGCTGGGCAGCGGGATGGTGGGGGGATTGGTTGTAGCCTGACCACTCCAGGACATTACAGGCAACATGTCAGCATCCTCCCCTCCAGCAAATGTTGGCGAATCTGGGCTTTCTCCTCCTCTTCTCATCTCCTCTGCACTCCTACTCCCATTAATTGCTCCTGACATATCAGGTACTGTTGGGATTTTTACTGGGACGACAGGTGTACGAATAGGTATGGGGCCTGTACCCACAACAGAGCCTGAGCGGCGGGCAGAAGGTTTTGAAGACGGGGTGCGGCGGATTGTGGCAACTCCAGGGGTCACAATAACTGGACCGTGGCCTGTAGAAAAGGAGCCAGAGGCATTATGGGAGCTAGATCCTGAATAAAATCCCTGACTTGAACACGAACCTGCAATGACACAACACAAATTTGATTGATGCCATTACAAACTGAATTTCATTAAAAGTACATTTCAAGTATACTGCATATACACTGTTTTATAGGGTATTACATTATCATAAACTGTATTCTGTTTAAAAAAAAGAAGTACTGTCATGAAGCAACATGATATATCACATGCAATATGAAACATATACTGTCAAGTAGGTAAAAATTTCAGTACACATATATGTCACCATGACAGCAGCCTGTACCTGTAGGGGTATGAGGATAAGGCCCACTAGGGGTAGATGGATAAGCTCCTATGTGGCTAGGTGTTGGGGGATAGGGTCCTGTGGGATAGGCCCCCTGTCCAGGGTAAGGTGGTGGTGGGCTGGGCAGCCCGGCTGTGGAGGCTGGGCGTTTGGTCTGGAACATGCGTCGGTAAGACTGAGTGATATCACTGTTTCTGGGGATGGTGGAGGACTTGTCAAATTCAGACTGCTGCTGCTCTGGCTCGTGATCTCCAGCCATTGAGAAATAGTCATAATCTGACACTGGAAAGGAAAGGAAAAGAAAGAGAGAGAGATAAAGAGAGAGAGAGGGTCAGTGGGAGTTTGGCAATGCACTGATAAGGATAAAAGAAAGAAAGAGGTGAGCATTGTACTTTGAAATTGGTGTTGGATTGATTTGAGAAAGTAGAGGTTACCCTGTGATGGTATGGTGTCTTCAGAGCAGCAGGGTGTGTTGGTCTGAGTGCTGTAGCCACTCGAGCACTGGATGGAGTCTCTACTGGACCTCTGTGTGTCCAACTCCAGTCCTCTGGACAGTGCCAGAGCCAGTTCCTCATGGGCCTCAATATCACCAGCCTGAAACAATCACCCAGTAAAAATAAGATTTACTAACAGATTTTCAAAGTCTGGATAGCATCAAATACAATCCATTTCAGTCATTAAAATCATTAAGTACAACTCATGAGAGTCAATCAATAGGAACATGAGGGTAGGAGCCTCCCTGATGTAGTTTACATGCAGTATTGCCACTGCTGGACGTTTAATGAGAGGACATCTGAAAGTATCACAGCTGCCGTAGGTAAATGAATCACAGCAGAATTTCAGTGTTTTTCTTTTTGGCATTTTAATTAAGAGCTACAGTGTGAAGCTCAGACAAACAATAGGGGAGAAGACTGAAGTTGACCTTGAGAGGTGCAGCCATGGGCCTGGCCTTCTCCTCCACTGAGGCTGATGGGTTTGGTGTTTGTATTGCAGCCCGAGCTGGTGTTGAGGTCAAACTTGAGGCTGGACCTGGGGATGGACCGATGTCACAGTTCATGTTTCCATTACTGTCTATTACAGCAGGGGCCTCTTTGCCTTTCTTTTTCCTTAGTGTGTTGACCATGGGCTGGTCGTATGGCCCTGGCTTTGCCCAGTCCTGAAAAGAAAGACATGTCAGTATTTACTGTTTTTTCCTAACACTTCTCTCTTGATACATTTTAAGCTTTATTCCCTCATTTATTCGATCACTTTTTAAGATTTTACAAACATGAATGATGGGCAATGATTAAAGGTATTTCTACATTTTGTAATAGTTGAACTAATGAACCAGGCTTGCACATTGAACAGTGGAGAATGGGACTAAATGAAACATCATGACCGGGGAGATGAACAAACCTTCCAGCTTGGTACTCGAGAGGAGGGCACCATAGGGGAGCCCACCATGCAGTAGTGAGGGTAGTCTGGAAGCAGGGCTGAGGCGGGACGTGACCATGAGCGGGTGGGACAGGAGGAGGAGGTGGAGGATGAGGAGGAAGGAGGGAAGAACGGGAAGGCAGTAGCTGATACTGAGCCCAAACTCCCCCCATTGCTATGCAGGAGAGGGGAACTGGCTGGACTGTAGTGGTCAAAACCATTGGACAACTGGAAGTGTGTGCATCAGTGGGAGGAGGGATGATAACAGAAACAAACACACAAACACAAAAATAAGTTACTCAAATGACAAGTGGAAAATAAAAAATAAATAAACCACATCACTGATGAGAAATCATTCAAAGAAACACAAAAATAACCAGGAATCTGTATTGATCACAGAACAAAGGAAATGGTCACAAATGGTGAACCGAATCATAATCATAACCGCAGACACAAAGTTTGAAGGTTTTTTGGGTTTGGTTGAACATGTCTCTGATGAACTCGCGTTAGTGCAATGTACAGCCAAGGTTCAGGTTTAGTGTGAGGGAAGCTGAAAGTTGAGGTTGATGGTGGACGAGTGTGTTTCACCTTGTCAGTGTGCTGAGGTGCAATAGCAGCAGCTAGAGAAGAGGGGGAGCTGCAGTCACCATGAAACTGCCCAGTCTCTGACACCTCAGAGGAGCTGGAACTAGGACAAGGCTGTGACAGCGAGGCAGCCAGCTATGGCAAGCAGGCAATGAGACGAGACCAGAGGGTTGGAGTGGAGGCGGGGAGAGGGAGGGGGCAAAAGAAAGAAGCACAAAGACAGACGACATGTCAGAAGGTAGAGGTAGAGAGAGAGAGAGAGAGAAAGAGAGAGAGAGGAACAGGGAGAAGCAGTTTATTAGAGAGCAGCAGCAACTTTCCACAGTTCTCAGCAGTTAGTGAGGAAGACAGCCAAGTGACTGCAGAGTCAGTAGAGATGGTCCACTGAGGTAATACCACCATTAACAAACATCAGTAGTGTTACATTAGAGACTTATTCACAGTGTCCTTATAAACCGTGATATGAAAAGGAATGGAGAATTTAAACCAATCCCTGAATATTTTAATGACACTAATTAATATTTCATCTAAGACAAAATATAGTATTTAACATGCTGCCCTCCCGAAAGAGATTGGAGGATTGTGGTCAGATACAGTATTCTGCAATAAGTGGCTATTGAAAATGAATGGAAATTGAAGTGATCCAGAGTTAGGGTAAGTGTAAGCCATGACCCAGACTTACTGACTTTGGGTCAAGGAGTAAGTCTCGTTCAACAATGTGATGCTTTTCTTGTAAACATCAGTCAATGTAACTACAGTAAGAATGAGGCAACGGGAGGACTGATTCCCATGACTGTACTGTAAAAAGGTCAGGTATGGAGAAGCCAAACCACCTTCACTGCATCATAAAATCTTGGATTCGAAGTATACCAATGTGTTCTGGACAGGGGAAGTCTGGTTGCTGGATGGCTAACAAAACAACCGCTCCCATGGTTGATCTCAAACCACAAACCCATGCAGACAATCCGCTGGACTATACCACTGATAATTATCTGAGGCCCTGTGTCAGATGGTCAGAGGAGAGTCAGAATGGGACCTGCTGATAGAGACGTACTCTAAGTGCCTATAAAACATACTGCTGAAACTGTAACATGTCTTTTACTGTGATACATTTAATGAAAATACAAAATGCAGTACACTCAGACCTCTGGAAGTTTAAACCTAACCACAGTCTGTCACAGCAGTCAACTCTTTAATAGCAGGATGAGGCTGACCTGTTATGCCCTGGGCTAGAATGGAGGCAGACTAATTTCCTGTGCATTTATGCTATAATAATAGCAGTGAAATGACTTCACCATGATCGCATACACTTACTGCTGCCAGCTAACTGCCTCTCACAGTGGCAAGAGAGATGTGTGAGAGACGACTTGTGTGGAGTGCTGATTTGGGGTTTTCTCTTGGACTACAATAACTCGTGAATCTTAAAGTGTATGTGGTTTTCATAATCTTGACTCAACCATACGTACATACTTGGACGCAGAACTGTGGTTATGCGTGGGTAGCTGAGGGTTTTTTTTTTCTTACCTTTGTTTCAGCTGGCATAGGCGAGGATGATTTGGATGACATGTACTGGTCTTGTGATGAAGAAATGAAGCCAGAGTCGTGGGAGGAGATGCTAGAGAGCCGAGCCGGGGCCTGCTGCGGTAGTGTGGAGCTGCGGTACCGATGGCGGGGGTGATGGTGGTGGAAGAGGTGGTGTGAGGAAGAGGAGGAAGAAGAGGAGGAAGGAGAATGAGAGTGGGAGCCACTGGATCCCCTGGAGTCACTACTGTTAACGCTGTTCAGACTACTGTGAAAGGGGAAGGAGTGAGGGATGAGGGGAGGACCAGAGGGAGGAGAGGTTTGACAATGACAGGCAGGGTAAAGAGAATCAAGTGCACCCAAAGTAATGAATTGAAGAAACAAAGATGGGTGAAGAAGAGATATAAGGAGTAATGGAGAATGATGGCAGAGGATGGGGAGGTTCATGTGGAGGAGACAAGGTGGGAAACAATTAACACACCACACCAAGATGCAGCAAGCAGTGACTGAGGCCAGTCCAGTCAAAACAAACCAACATAAGAGGTGTGAAATCATAATGAGACTAATTACAGGCAGGAAATCACACGCCCTACACGCAGCCTTTTAAAAATATTCACACAGAAAGCAAGAATAATATGAACACTGGACTTCACTGCAAATAAAAGAGCTAACTAAACATCTGTGGCAAATACAAAAATTGTATATAGCACAATCTGTGCTGTTAAAACTGCTGTTTACCCAGTAAACAGCTCAGCTGTCATGCAAAAACAGAAACACAGATGTGTGTGCAGTAGGGCAAGTGAAATGAGTAAAAAAAAAAACTTGCAACGATATATGAATTTCATATAAATCTTGGAAAGCATAATAAGCACTGTCAGATGATTATGTTGTATCTGCTATATGATCAAGAGAAACTATAATGAGCTTCAGATATTTATTTATTTTAAAGTTTTGATTCAGCCATAGATGTCCTATAAGCACTTGATTTTTGTTATAAGATTTTGCCACAGCAAATGCAAAGCAATACAAGAGCCAGGCCTAGATCTCTTTCTTCAGACCTGATGTTGAGCAAAACTGATTGGGAGGCACACAGAAAGCAGGAAGTGTATATGACATGGTCTGAACAGCCACTAACAAAAGCAATCCTTTAAAATATCTCTTGACTTTAAAGTTATTCTTATGTTTTACCCATATTAAAAATATTCCTGTGTGCCTTTCCTTTAATACAGATCTACTATATTTATGTGCTGGGTGAACTATTAAATGTCAGAGGCGATGAGGAGGCACAAACAAACCAAGATAAAGAAATATTGCATTTCACAGTAACCACTGGGTGGCAGACATAGATTGGGCAAAATAATTAAGAGTTTTTCTCTCTGTCCTTCCCCACTGGATTATGCTAACATAAACTGTCTTCAAAGATTCATTATTATTATTTGGGAAAATGAGAGATTCAGAGAGTTTAATGGATCCTGAAAGTGCATACTTCATTCTATTATAACTCTGTGTAACTATTGTATCTTTGTTATGTAATTCTAAAAAACTGATTAACTAATTTTCCATTTATCTTTATTTTAATGCACACTGAATCATAAGCAGGTAAATGTGCATTTGAAAGACAAAGCCTCTCTGTTACCTTTATTTAGTTGGAACCTACCTGCACATGCTTGACTTCCTGGACATAGTGGTACTGGGGGAGGAAGGTGGTGTTTGATATGACCAGCCATAATCTGAGCCCTTTAGGTCTAAGATAACCTGAGACAGAAACAAAAAACTCAGTTAGTCACACTCATAGTTGCACTAAGCAAAACACAGGACCACAAAGTGTGTGTTTAGGCTGATTTTCATAGACTGTTTCATCTCACCTGTTCACTAGCAGGGGGAAGTTTGTGTGGGTCAGACGTCAGAGCTTTAAGATCATCAGAGATGGCCTGAAGATGGGTGACCTCTCCCAACATTGAAATCTCCTCATCCTAAAAGAATGAATGAGATAGAGAGAGTGGGGACCTTAGTAAAACTAATATTAATGCGTTTATACAACAGTGAAAGAAATTTTAGGAAGCTGTGGCAACATAAGAAAGCTTTAGTGACGTCTGGAGAATAATTTACTTGTATTTGTTGTGTGACAAAGCAGATAAGGTCACATTACAAGCATATTTTCAGTCTTTGGGTTGAATTCAAAAACTAACACCAAACAGAGAAAGATTTCAGTCTCTCCACCATGCTGTACTCACCACGACAGGGCGCAGCATGCCTACAAACCAGCAGAATCTCTGTCTCTCCTCTATCAGAGCCTTCCTCAGGGCCTGCTTCTCCGTCTCTTCCAACAGAATGTATTTATCACTGACATCCTGCATGGCACTGTCCAACTGGGGCTGGATATCACCTCGACCTTCAAAGAAAAATGAATACACGCACACAATATAAAAATATATATGTATCAATGAGGGTATAATAAAGTTACCCACTTGCAAGGAAACATATGACTGGCCAAAATGCTACTGTCTATACAGAAATACTAAGAACCTTAGAGTTGTGTGAGACTCTAACATGCATGTATAACTGCAGACAATATGAACATGTAACAATGAAAGAATGTTTGATGATTTTTATCACTTCTCTTTGGTGTAGGTCCGGTCTGTTACTACAGCTTTACATCCTATCTTTTCATGACTATCACTCAGCATGAATGGCCACTCTTGTCTTTTAAGTGTCTCCTGTCTCTTGTACAGAGATGACAAGAAGTTTATCTACTTCAAGCTAATCTGTTGCTTGTCTCAGAAACTTCTATCTGTTATGACAAGATACTCAAATGTGACAACTCTTTTTGAATTCCCACCGCTCCTTGCCAAACACTTTCAGAGTGTTTTCTTGTCAGGATTAAGAAAAGGTGTGTGTGTGTGTGTGTGTGTGTGTGTGTGTGTGTGTGCGTGTGCGTGTGCATGTGTGTGCGTGTGCATGTGTGTGCGTGTGCATGTGTGTGCGTGCACATCCCTTCATGAATAACAAAAGTTATTCAACAACAGTAAGTTTCTGCAAGACCATCTGTGTGTATGAATATGTATTTGTAAATAAATTAATGTTGACAATCATAACAGTTTCAAGGTTATTTCGTTATTCAACAGAATACTTGTCTTTGTGCTTTGCTGTCTGTGTGTGTGTGTGTGATTGTGTACACTGGTGTGTGTGACTGTGTACACTGGTGTGTGTGTGGATGTCTGATGATAAGAGAGGATACATTCATTCATTCATTCATCTTCTACCGCTTACTCCTGTTAAGGGTCGCGGGGGGAGCTGGAGCCGATCCCAGCTGACATCGGGCGAGAGGCAGGGTACACCCTGGACAGGTCGCCAGTCCATCGCAGGGCCAACACAGAATACATAAACAGACAAACAACCCTTCACACTCACATGCACACCTATGGACAATTTAGAGAGTGGCCAATTAACCTAACCCCCACAATGCATGTTTTTGGGCGGTGGGAGGAAGCCGGAGTACCCGGAGAGAACCCACGCAGACACGGAGAGAACATGCAAACTCCACACAGAAAGATCCCCCGAACCGAGATTCGAACCAGGGACCTTCTTGCTGTGAGGCACGAGCGCTACCCACTGCGCCACCGTGCTGCCCTAAGAGAGGATACACTGAAGCCAAATTAACCCTTCTTAAGTTCTCTACAGAGGCAGGAAGGCTGGCGACTGCCCAAGATTACATACCCTGGGCCTCAGAGCCATTATGTTACCACTCAAACTTCCTCCAAACACACATAGTCTTGACATTGGTACATCAAGGTCAAACGCTCTGTGAACAACTCTGGTCTGTCTGTGTACTAGTCTCTGGGCAAAGAACAAATTGATGTCTTTTGTTTCACTTTCAACAGGCCCTATATCATGCAAATAAGTACCAAAGAAACTCAGATAAAGTTACGCAGGCAAATGATTTCACCTCAAATGTAAAACATCAGGATGTCCATATTATCATAAGTAATGACTCAGTCTTTTTTCTCTCGAATATGTCACTGGACGTGAAAGAAGCTCAACAATCAGTTAAGTGACCCATGATACAAATACTAATTAACAATAACAACAATTAAAATCACAGGCCCACAAAGGCTATTACTGGAAAAGGACATGAAACGGAAACTCATTTAGGTAAATAGCGTTCCTAGAAGCTGTGCAGTCACATCTCCAGTCTTTTTATTTTTTACAAACATATCAAATTTCATCTGTATAATTTAAAGGAAATCAGTGACACGGTAGATTTGCAAAGAGGCCAAACATAAACTATAACTAAAAGAGTTTAAATATACTAACACTGCTAAATAAACAATATGGGGCAGTATGATTCCCATGTGGACAGTCCTTTGAACGAAACAGCTTTTGACAGAATGAGACAAACTGAGTTCCCATACATAGCAAATCCATTTATCAAGTTTGGTTTGGTGACCGTTATGCTAGACTCAGTGGTATGCGCGTTTACTGTGAGAGTATGAGATGGCTACCTAGCCTTTGTGACTGGTCTGGTTCTCCCTACAAATGAGCCTTTTCTGTGCTGTTGCAAGATAAGTTATTTGTAAGGTGGGCTGAGTGATTAACAGTTGCTCCATAATTATCCAAAAAAATGATCAATAATTGGCATGTATTTAATGTAGGTTATTTTGTAATAAATACGTGCTACAAAGTGATAAATATCCTACTGAGAAATATTCTCATTACAGCCATGCTTCTTCAAACCTATTTTAAGATGAATAAACAACATTTTAAACTTTGTACTTTAAGCTGGCCTCAGTATAGAAAAACAGCTTTTCATGCTTCAGTTTCAGCAATGCTGTGGTGTCTCCTTGGCACAAAGTAAATTGAGGGAGCATACTACGCTCTGGTTTCTTCCAATAGTTCAAGTCTTGGCAGACTGAATTCTCAACACAACCAAAGTGGTTTTGGAAACACACCAATGAAAGTTGAGGAACTCTGTCTGAGACAGATGGAAAGCCAAATATTTTCATTGTTGCTGTTTTGGTAGTGCCCATGAGTAGCTTGAGTACTACTCAACAATAAAACAATCACCATCACATTATCTTCATATCTTCCGTTAAAGACTGGAACCTCAAGAAGCAACTTAATCCCCTTACTTACTTAGTTTCATAAAAAAGGTTTGATCATTAACCTTTGAAAGTGACTCAAGAGGATATCAAATCATTGTAATTTAATAATTCTAAATAACTTTCTGACCAAACATGAACTGAATATAGTCCACACCATATTCACCACTTAATTAGGATTAAATAGACATGACTGATATTGTGAAAGAGACAATGATAGGAATGGAAAAGCTATGTTACAACTTTGTCTAAGCTATGGGTTGTACCTTGATTGTCCACATTCCCATGTCTATGCCATTACTTGAGAATCCGTGCTTGTGCAACTATGTGAATAACAAGGCCCCGACTGCTGCTTCCACCTCCTCTTCAAGCACAGACAAACACTGCGGTTTACTGAAGCGTAGTGGTTATTGACTGCTTTGTGAACAAATCTATACAACCATATGTTCTAATTCTAAGTTTAATTAAAGACAATTTGAGCTTTTTTTGTATTTTAAATAAATTCCACAGTTTACCACCACCTGATTGACAATAATATATTGTTACTATAATTGCAGTGGACCGATAATGGTGTCCACAATATGGCAATATCATTACACAGATTCTGTACTCTAACAAACTTAATCACTCCACTCATCATCATCTTTTGTAGCTGTATTAGTTAAATATGCCTACTTAGCTAATTTGCTCATCCACACAGCACCTGGAGCAGTAAGATGAAGGACCTATAATGTGTGCGTGTCTTATTAAGACTGAAAAAAATCTTACTGATATTCTATATTCTTGTTTCCACCAGTCTCAACGTGTCAGAAATGCAGGGACTGAGCCAAGATGAATATGGTAGGAGTTGAAATGGCCCACAGTCTGCACACATGTGCCGACACATGTGCACACACAAATGAGATTAGCTGCTCCAACCTTCACATGACCAATGATTACAGTGGGATGCAGTCACAGGCTGTTTCTTAGTAAGGCCGAGGTCTTAGGTCAGAAAAACACCCTCACAAGACACATATCAAACATCAGACATAAGCTCACCAACAGATGGACAGATGGAGTGTTATTTTTGTGCATGAGGGATCATTCTTGTGTTATTATAACTAGTGTTATTAAAACAGTTAGATTAAATTGCTGTTCCGACAAAACGTCCTTTGATTGATCATCATTTGGTAGCTCTTCAAAAAATGGTAAATATATGAATCATGTATATGCACAAACAAAGCAAAGGAGCAAAAACGTGCAAGCATTCACACATTTAAGGCAGATGCAACAGAGTTGATAACTTGTGTATGTAACACTGTAGAATTCAACCACTGTAACATTAGGAGCCACCCACTGGACCATTTAGTACCAGAGTGTGTCTCAGATCTACTGAGGCCTCCACTTTACCCCTTTTTAAAAACAGCATGTTCTGACTATTAACTTGATACTAATTTAATTTACAAATTCTCCCTTTTTTTCTTCCCTCCAGTGTGATATAGTTATGGAGCAGCACCTCTGTTTCCACTTAAATTTTTTTGAGAAAAAACTTTTTTTGAGAATACTTTACCCTACATTACCTCAGGGGCTTACAAACATGGAGGCTCTGACCCAGAGCTACAAACAGTAAGGAGAGAAATGAGAGGACAACAATAGGGAGGTAGAAGAGGCCACAGTAAAAAGGATGGCCCCTACGTGTCTGTATGCTTAAGTAAAAACTATAGGAAACCAGAATCACACACCGTAAAACTTTACTCCACCAGGATACTACAGTAACCACAGACTGTAAAAATTATTTACAGTTTTAATAATCAAAACATTTGACAGTATCAGCAGCTACCTGGACAGTGTGTGTGTTCTACAGACTGACTTACCTACATTATCAGCTGCCGTGCAGCATAAGGTGAAGGATTTTATCAGAACCACATGGGGACAGGGAGAGGAAAAAGATTCATGTCAACTGAAAGATCGTCAGCACTAAACACTAATTCATCAAGGTGCAGCTTTGTGTGTCTGAATGAGTGAACTTAAAGTCATAACTTAAAAATATATATTAATCTGAAAGACATGTTTTGTAATTTAGATTAGTGTGGAGGGCAATGTGACAACAATCCTACTGTTACGAAATTGTGAACAACACAACACAACAGTGTTTAGCAATAATCTCATGCAGACAACCTGTGTGGATGAATGATAACCTGTGTAGCGGTATTAGTAACGATCCCTGTAATGTTATAACCAACATAAAATCTACTGCATCATAGAAATAAAAAGAATCTTACATTTCTTATTATACTTTTTGTGAATGTTTGACATCGATTGATCAGCTTTCATAATATTCTGAATGTTAATTCAATTACTTTTTTGTGTATGTTTTTTTTTTCTCTAGGTGAATTCTTACGTAGAACCTGAGCCAAGAGGAGTGCAGGGAGAAACAACCCCTGTACTCTCTGTGTTTACCAAGTAAGGTAATGTTTAGCCTTACTAGATGTGCACCTCTAATCAGTAAGGACAAACCTCTTCTACGCACACACACACACACACACACACACAGCTGTCTAATAAAACCATCATATATACGGTTTAGATACAGTCCTACTTTAGTGTCTGACAGCCCATTTACTGATTTTTTTTTTTTTTTTCCTTTACTCTTGATTGTTGACTTCTTGCTGACAAAGTCATAAGTTGCATACTGTTAAAGTAAAAACATTTTTTTCAGTTACTACATTGAAGTAATTTAGGGGATAAGCTTCTTTTTTTAGTCCTTGCAAAATACTCACACACAGTAAGTAGACCAGAGATATCTAATTTTAGCTGTGTGGGCACACAGGAAACGATGATTACAAGATTTTCACAGAGGTCAATGAAAACCACATCTTTCCTGTCAAGCTAGTAATGGCAGAAACATAGCATCTATGGGGAAAGCACTGACTGAAGATGAATAAGCCAAGCCTTTCCTACCTTTACTTGAACTATGTGTATAACTTTATTTCTCTAGTGTGAAGACTGGACTGACAAGGGAAGACCTTTTATAAAAAGATCAAGCACTCCCAATGAGATTGGTTCTTATCAGTCACCACTCAACTCCAAATTGTGGATGAGAAGTGCTATTAACACTTACTTTCAATTATGGTTTCAAGTTAAGTCAAGTTAACCCTGCTTTACATTTCACTGTTGCTGTATTATTTTCTGCAACTATGCAAACAATTCCTACTGGGCATACCGCTTCCTGTTTCCACAGATCCACAAATGCCAAAATAGGAATTGTATGTACAGTATGTGAATTGTCATGTGATATGTCATGTGGATGCAGTTTATTTCTAATACTGATCAAAACAACTCTTCAAGGCAGAAATGCATGTTTTTACCTTTCTTTGCTTTCTTCTGTAGTTTCAGTGTGTCTGATGACTTCTTCTTGATTTCCTGCCGAGCTCTTTTATACTCTGGTTTGGATGGATAAGGTAACAAAGTGTGAAACATTTTTTGTTAGCCTAATGTTGTATGATAGAGCTCACAAAAAAACAAACCAGTTAAGGATTAAACGTTTAAACTCTTTTGTTGATACATACTGCTGGACCGGTGTATTATTATTTGTTTGAAATACCTTTAGCATGGTCCTTGTCCAAAATGTTCACTCCTTTTTTCCACTCCTCCATCTGCTCTTGTAGCGGGTTGATCAGACACTCCAGGAATCCTCTGCAAAAAACACACGTTGATCATTTCTGAGGTCGTCCTCATCAGTTAAATCCATTACAAATAAATATTTACCAGGGGGACATATACTAACTCTCCAAAATCTAAACTTGCCACATGTATAAAAACACTGAAATGGACTCCATCTATATGAACATTTTATTTATCAATATAAAAATGTTACACCAAGACCTTTTGACGTTTATTCATGTCTTACAGACGCACTCAGCAGTGTTTAACCACTGAGTCTGGTTAGCCTTTCTGTCTGTATGGTGTAGGGACCTCTTTGTCAATCATTAACAGACTGAAAGGAAGGGGGAAAAAAAGACTGCTTATGCTTGACTCCATGTCACAGGAGGAAGTTAAGAAACTTGTGCGGTCATGTCTGTCTTTGTGACCATGTTTAAGAGCCTGCAAGTGTGAGAGGTGGGCAGCTGCAGGCTTAGTGCATGAAACTAAAATTAGACATGTCTCTCTTGCAGACATTTCTGCTGTGTGTGTGTGTGTGCGTGCGTGCGTGTGTCAGTGGGTGGGTGATGACCACAGCCTCCTTTGTATAGTCCCTACTATGGAGATCCAAGTGGAATCTGTACTGAAATGCCACCTAAATTAGAGAGCCTCTTGTCTGTCTGTGTGTCTCTGTGTGTGTGTGTTTGAATGCATATGTGTTTGTGCATAAGAGTGAGAGGGGGAGAGATGTCTTGTTGATGACTTCACTGAGACATTAGAGATGATTGTGTTGGAAGACAAATCATCTGTTTCATAACAATCAAACACAGAACATTTTATTGGATCTCCACTGGGAAACAGCTTGGGTCAAGTACACCAACTGTGACTTATTCATGTAGAAAACTCCACTAGGAGAGATAAAAATGTATCTGCAAAAATCACAATTACAACACATGACTTATGTAAGAGCATTTAAAAGGGTATGTTTGTTGGCCATTCAAACTCTGTAATAATCCTTTTTAGGTCAGTCAAATCACTTAGATAGGGCTTAATGACAGAGTAACCCTAATGCAGTCCCCATCCCCTTTTCCATGCCAGTCAAGAATCTACACACATCCCGTCAGACAGCACATTAATGTCAGATCCTGTGTGGTGGTGCATTTAGGGAATATACTGAAGCACATCAATATACTGTTTGTAGTGTTTCTTACATGGAGAATTGTTTGAGCTTAGCTTCTATGCTGCGATGTCTCATACACATCCTGGTCAAGGCTGATCCAATGTCTCTGGTTCCACCTGAAAGATAAAATAAAGAAACTTTTAATGTAATTATTATACAATAATTTCAACTGTGTCATTCAAATAGTTTACAAAATAACACTAGCAGTATGAAAACAAATTTTTGGAAATGGACAGGCAGAAAAGACACTGTGAAGATTTACATAGACGAAAGTTTTTTTTCACCGTTCAGTGAGTAAAACTCATGCCAATTAAGGTTAAAATAAACTCCTGTTGAATCATGTTCACTTTAACCACCAAGTCTGTTTTTGGCACCATTCTCAAAAGGTCTGACACTTGCAGCAGAAAGTTGGCTGTGATTTGAGTTAAATTACAATAACTTAAAAAGTGCAGCTGCATCATTAAGCAAGACATCTAATTACAAATGTGACTAAATACACTTCAAACAGCTTAACGCAGACAATGGGTTTTGGATAAAGACTCATTGGCTGTATCCACTGTGTCAACGCTAAATTAAAAGTATTTTGATAAGTTTTTGATGAGTGCAGAATATAAGACTCCTTGTCAGCTAATGCTGTAAAGTAGCTTCATACAAAAATAAGACTGACTTCACTACTGAAAAAAATGTTCCTGAATGCTCTAAATTAAATATCAATAAGGAGCACTCACTGACCCCACTCTTCCCACTGCAGCTGAAAACTGTGGGGATCAGTGTGGAGCACAGATTTATGAATGGCACACATATTCAGGTCAAAGAGTAGTGATGGGAAGTGGGAGCTGGAGCATAGAAAATGTGCTCGAGGCCAGTGTCAGCTTGTGTCACACAGGCTAACTGGCTGTCCACTGGAGGGACTCTGGCTGGACAGCTAAACAGGGAGTTGACGATGATTGACAGAGCTATTGTCTGGCTGCTCAGTATGACTATTCGATTTCTTTGTGGGTCTAAAGCGTGGCTGTGTGTGTCAGTGTTGACTTGTGTTGGTGTGTGCATGAGCAAGAGAGGGTGGGGGCAGAGAAATCTTGTATGAGAAATCTTATACTGTCTGGAGATCTGGCAACATTCTGTTAAGTAAAGGAAAGTACACTCTGTTTGTGCGTGCATGTTTCTTTTTCTCTCTCACCCTTTGAGTGTGTATGTGTGTGTGTCTGCGTGCGTGTGTGGGAGACAGTTTGGTGGCAATGATCTGATGTCTGATGTTAAGTGTGAATCCCCTCCAACTGAGCAGGCCATTCTGCTGTCAACACAAGCCTTGCTGCATGTGGAGAAACACACACAGTGCTGTCAATCATTCATATCGACTCTTAAACACTCAGGTTAACAACACACATGCTGTATACACACAAAACAGTATTTTACTGTTTTGGAGACTGGACAAAACAAATACAGGAGTCTTCTGGTTTGTCCAAATCATTTATTTGTGATAAATAGGAGGGTACCAAAAGAAACTGTCTAAATATTATTCCTAAATCATTATTATTATTATTATTGTGGTTATTTAATTATTAGAATTGTGGTTTAAATTTGTCAAATGGAGTTACAAGTATTGTGGTGAAGGACCAGCAAAAAAAAGTAAAAAACTAAATTTTAAACAATATTTCAGACGTTCGTGTTAATTTGTGTTGAGCTGTGGAAAGAATGATAAAAAAAAATCCCAAAGAAATGGAAGGGTTGATATATTGTAGTTTTTATGTTCCCCTAACATAAAACATGTCAATAAGACACAGTATCCTCTGCTTGCTTCTAATCTAAGAAGGCTTTCTCTTCGTCTCTTAAAAGACCAGTGTAAACTCATTATGCTTTTGACAGCACAGTGAAAAGATAAATGGTTAACATGGAAATATACAGTGTAAGACTGAATGAAGCTATTTATTCGATAAATAACAACTTTCCCGCACTTTTCAACAATACATAATTTCATGTCAATCCCAATGAGCCCGTTACGACCTCAAAGCTTTGCCTCTATCCATTCATTCAACCATTCCCCTTTAACCATGTGTGCTTATTATTGCTGTGGGTGTGGCTACTACTAGCCATAAAAGACCTCTCTGTTATACAATACCATAATGTTCATTCATTCCTGCATTGACTTGTTTAGTCATCAAATCCATCCATCCATCCCTCCATCCAACAATCCATCTATCCATTGGCCCAACTCTCCCTAACCACAACTGCCTGTTATTCTGCAGGGTGGGGCTGGTAGATGCCACATTGGCACACAGAGGACACAAAAAGTTACTTTTTCATTAGAAAGTTACTGTAGAGTTCAGGCTCGGGCTCAAGGGAAGAGTTTGGTTTCAGCTTATTATTCATCTGGTGCAACCCCACCCACACTACTGGATTGGACATAAGGCATGCATGAACCAAAATCTGCTCTGGGCTGCATGCAGCATTATGGGTGTATAAATATCACACACCACACGAACCCACACTCAAGTCACAGCTTTAAAAGATTACCCCCACCATTTCACTTTGGGCAACCAGTACAGAAACAAGTCTGCAGATGTTAGCGTTGCTTAAGATGATGTTATGGCAAAAGAACTCTTCTCATGCAATGGGCCAAACAGGCAAAAATTTCAGAAAACTTGGCTTCACAACTAAAAGCTGCAACATGAAGATGACAACAATAACTAATTCAGCAATACCACATATTCTTTGTATAAAAGAGACTTGGGTCTCTTCTCTCTAACTCCAGTTTCTGTCTCTCACAGCAGGTAGCTAGTCAGTGTGGCCTCTGCCATGACTGCCTGTTGCCATGGAAACTGTATATTCATATGTGTGTATTGTGTGTGCCTGCTAGAATCTGAATTGGGCTACAATAATGTTACCAAGAACTCATGACTTAACACATCAAATGCATTCAAAAGTTTTTAATCTGCACAATTTGTGGAACATATGGAACATTACTTTTGAGTAAGTTTGAGTAATTTTGAGAAAAATGTTTTAATGTTTTGTTTCATTGTTGGTGCAGGATTCGGTTTATGATTTAGAAACACTAACAGTATCAACATATACCTTCCAAGTATGACAATCAATGTCACTTGAAAGCTCAGTGGTTAAATAATTGTATTTGTTAAGTAAACACATTTTTTGTTTATTATTATCAAAGCTTGTTAGCTGTTTTCTCTATAGGGACATTTTGTGACAGAGAGGTGACAGTTTTAAATCAGTGTGTGCCTGTGAGTACATGAGGCTGAGAGAGAGATAGGATAGCAATTTGATGTCGAGTTGCCAAGTCTGTCTCTGTCCTCAACCCCCCTCCAGACTGTTCCTTGGAATGTCACACTGTGCTGACGCAAAGGGTGTGTGTGTGTGTGTGTGTGTGTGTGTGTGTGTGTGTGTGTGTGTGTGCATACGCACTTTGTAAAAAAGCATTAGACAGAAGAGAGGCTCTTATTGTGATGCAAAGGCCTCTCTTGGTGTGCAGTGGAGAGCAGTGCATTCTGTGTGAGTGACTACTGTTTTTGACCAATGCTGTAATAAACCATTCTCATCCTCTCACTATAGAAATTTTTAAAAGGTGTCAGTACAAATGTCCCTCTGTGTTTAAATAACAGGATTACCTTACAGATTGGTATGAGGACGTGACATGATTTGATGCAATCAGAGACCATCAACAAATAATAACTACATCAGTCCTAAAGGAGCAATATAATAGCAACAATATGAAACTACTATCTTCTTCTATAATTCTGCTTCAGTAAACAGTAGCAATATGACATTATGATAGTAATATTGCTTCATATACCAGTTACCTGAAATCATTACCGTAAATCAAACTCCTCCCTGTACACCCTCTATACATGCCAGTCTTCCATGACTGTATAGGCATTGTTCTTTTAACATCAGGCTTTCAGATAATGCATACAGCATTAAAATGTCCATCTAAAGATGTACTCATTTGTACCCTCTCTAAAAGTACAATCAATGGCTCATTTCTGGTAAACTCACCAAAGAAAGCATGTGGTTCACAATACGACATTGCATCTTTGCATTCCAGATCTGTTTGTCATTAGAAAATGGAGGGAAAGCTGATATGAAGAGACAAATGAGTTATTTTGGGAGGAAGAGTAAAAAAGCAGTAAAGATGTGAATTAAAAACAGGAAAAGGGAAGGTGAAAGAGGAAGATACTTTGGAGAAAACGGAAAGAGTAAACAGAAAAAGAGAGAGAGTGACTTGACTTGGGCAGTTCTGAAAAGAAACCAACTCAGTGTATGGGCCCCAGATGGCTGCTATTAACTACGGGCCAGTGGTTAAACTGATAAGAGGCTGTAGACCATACAGCTGGATACACAGATGCATGCAAATACACTTACCCAGCTGGACAGAGGTAAGGCGATCTGTTCTCTTGCTAATTAGAGACCTGGACAAAACACTTAGGCTACATCCACTCTGTGAGAGGTACACTTAGACACATCTATTCTCTTTACATTGGCCAGATCTGGTGTTGTTCACACCAGAACAGTCTGTCTGCTTTCTAGCAGTAATACAGTACATTTTTGTTGTCTCTGGTAAATACAGATTACACATGAAGCTGTCCACTAGGGGTTACACCAACAGTCCTGATGTAAAATTTCACTACATTACATTTCAGAGAGAAAACAGAGAAGAACCTTAAGAACAGAGAATTTTATCAATTTGCATACTGAAACACAATTTGAGGCCACAGAACTACAAATATAAACAAAGAGTTTGAATGTTGTAAAAATATCTCTCACGCACGCACGCACACGCACACGCACACGCACGCACACACACACACACACACACACACACACACACACACACACACACACACTTCAGGCTGAGCAGTTGGCATGCCCAGATGGAGCCACCCACATAGCACACATACAGGCTAGCATTTCATCCATTGATTTATCGGTCTGCTCTGTCAGTCTGGTGGCCCACTGTAGCTATACACTTACATATTTTAATAAAAGGTAAGCATGCCTTCTGTGAAACTATGACCTGCGGGAGCTGAAATGTATCAATAAATAAATGAGTCACATTATTGAAATTATCTCGATAGATTAGTTTACAGGGGTAATATAGACAGATATCTGAATAATCGCCAAGATCATCTGTTTATAAAGATCTTCTCTAATAGTTGCCTGCCCCACTTAGAATCAAACCTCACCTCTTCATCCTTCAATAGCTGTTGACAACATGTCAGCATGTCTCTTGAACACACACACAAACGCAGGTTGGCAAGCCTACCAATGGGCATCAACATATGCAAACGTGTGGGTGAGCAAACACACATGCACCTGCTGCAGTGTGACCAGTGCTGACACACAAAAACTATGGACAGTCTGACTACAGCTCCCAGCACCTGTTGTCCAATAACAAGAGTAGGGAAAAGAGGGCAAAGGGGGGAAGAGGAGATGACACGGAAGGAACAGAGGAATTTAAAGAAAAAAGAGAATATTAGAGATTATTCTCTAATCAAACTGTACCTTTGACTTCAAGTTGAAATAATGCTCTTTCTGACCCTAAGATATTGTCACTGAATTTAACATTGTAAGAGCTCTCTGTCGTACTACATATATGCACACATGCACCATATTTACTTAAAACTGACAGGAGAAACAAACAGAGAGTAAAAAATTCATCACAGATCACTCATCAGGTTTAATCTCATAATGCTGTTTGTCAAAGCTTTGCATTATAGTCAAATGAGGCACCAAAACAACTGCTAAGTTAACATCTGATGTCTTCAGGCAGAGTGAATGACAGCTTGATATGTGACTTATTCATTAGTGGATTAGCAGTGTAGTATCATACTGCTATTTACAACCAGTTCTTTAAAAAGAAACCAAAATATGGTACTGTAGACTCAATGTAAACTGCAGTTGTGAATGTGTGTCAGTGTGCCACTGCAATGCAGTGAAATGCATCCTGAATGGTAATGTGTGAAACTCCCTTTACCCTTCACTCCTTTACATACTCTTTTCTCCTGGGGCTTGTGTCCTCCCATACGCCTCTCCTCCTCTTCCTGTGCTAGTGCTTTCCTCTACCTTGTTTCTCTTGCTTGACATCCTAATTATTCTACTATCTATTTCATTTGCCCCCCCTGCTCTATTTTTCACCAAATTTCTGAAGCCTGACACTTTATTTTGTCATGTCAGAACTAGTGTGGAAAGTAAAAGAAGAAAAATGAATTACAAGGGGTGAGTAATTTATGCAGAGATTGTTTAAGACCCAAAGCTAGTAACAGTGTCAGTGACAATACATGTAAAACACAGACTGTTTGCCACTTTTGTGTAGTTCTGCAGTGTTGATACCAAAAAGGTCTTGAGGCCAGAAATAAACAATAAAAAGATGTCTGACAAATGAATCTCATTTGGATGCTCTCTAAATCACTGTATCCATACCTCCCTCCTCTGTTATCCTCATCCCTTTTCCTGTCTCAAGGCACTGGTATGAAGTGTTACTAAAGCATCAAATGGGAACCAATTAAGACAACAAGACTGCATTGCTCTTGTCTGCAAAATGCCACCATCATTCTCCTTGACGTACTCTGTGGTGTGCCGTGAGTGGTTTCTCGTCTTGCACATCCTTATTTAGGGTGCCTAATACATCACTGTTAAAAGTACTGTATTTGCAATGCATTTGTTATCTATTATTGCTGTAGTAGTAATATAGCTATATGCATGTGTATGTTTTAGAAGTTCCCAAGGATGTTTACATCACATTTGCAGTGCAAGACTCCATTTTCTTTATACACACACTGTCGTTCCTATATCATCCTAAAATGACAGCTAAAACAAACAAAGGGTGTTTTATGGCCAAAATGTGGAATGTGCTTGACAGGCTGAAGCAGTCACCTGACCTCACTGAGCAGGTGTTTTACACACTGATGGTAATAAAAGACTGCAAAACTGCAGGAAATGAGAATAGCTTTAGACATCACAGGAGATACTAGCTGTTTTATGCTTCCTGGTTTACTGTACTCATACAGTACTATGTCATAACTGCACGTGGTAATTTCAAGTGCAGATTACAATGCAATGCAAATGTAGGTCATGGAGGAAATCCTTCCCACCTTGCACTTCATTCTACTGTTCCTTTGATTTCTTCTTTTGAGTTATTCTCTCACTGATCAAGATCTCAGTCGTACACTCCAGCCTTTGTGTGCATAGTTTAGTTTGCTCCATTTGTAGTTTCTCTATATACTAACTTAATCCTCTGCTCCGATCCCACCTCTCTGAAGTCTGTGAATGTGGTACTATAATGTTAACATGGTGCCTGCGTTAATCTAGTCAGTAAGCAGTTGGCCAGTTCAGTGAGCGGTCAAAGTCAAGACAAAAATAAATGTTCAAAGAGAAGTACACAGTATCCCATGGGAAAGTACATGATGGAAATGCAGCATTTAGTGATCTATTTCAGACGCCCTATTCAAAAACTGGTGAGAAATGTTTCACTGGGCTGAAACGGTTCATGCCATTGGTCTGTCACCCTGTTAGTCAATTTAAACTACTGCACACTGACTTAATAGAGGTGTGTGTTTGTCTACTAATACACACCCAAACACACACACAAGTGTTAAAGTACACCCCTCCAGTATGTGTGTGGCAGCCTGTTTTTTATTTTATTTTTAGCTGTATAATCAAGAACTAATGAAATTTCAATGGTTTTGGTACTGACAAGATCATTCCTAGTCTTGTGACGTGCCTTCTCTATCTCGTCTCAATCTGGACTGCTCTTCAGAGCTGCACCTTTAATGGAACAACAAGTTCCGGATAATGGGTGAAATGATGGGCAGTGTACGTTTGGGCAAAATGTCCAGACCTGGACCTGGTATGTTTGGGTGCCAGAGTACCAATACATAAGATACAGAGGACAGCATAAATCAACACAAATCCCATTACATTTTTCTGTATCATTAGCATTCAATGCATCTAATGCATGTGGTGTGAATAACTGACCTATAGAAGCTTAGGAAATATTCAGTTGTGGTAAAACAGCTGACAGTATCCAGGCTTCCTTCACTGATAATCAGTGCCTACACATTGTTCTACACTGTACTGTATATTATAACTCAGCAGCAACTATAAGTCTGCTGCTTGGAATCTAATTTATTTAAGCTAATCATAAGATGACCAGACTAAGAGGGAAAGAGAGAGAGGGACAATAGATTTCCCTTGAGCCCACTCTTGCTCTTCTCCTGGCTCTGGTGCCCTGTTTTTCCTCTAATCTTTTTTTTTTTGGTCTGACACACATTCCATAGATAGTGACAGATAGTGAACAAATCACAAAGATTTTTTGAGTTAACTACATGGTTGCCATTCACATTTGTGGTATGAATACCCGAGAAGCTGTAGCAACTATAGCTGCAACTAAAAAGAATATAATTGTGAAACACAAGTAATATAAAAGCCAATGTAAAAACACTGATCTTAATGTACAAATGAGACACGATTGAAAAACCATGTAACAGAAATCTGTCACGTAACCATATGGTCTGAACGTGCATAATGTCTGATGTCACAGTTAATCATTTACAGCAAAGCCAACGGAGCTTCATATTTCAGCTGCAACAACTGAATAAACAAAAGTCTGAGTCACAGAGCTTGGGTCATGTTCGTCATGAGTGCAAGATGTCACAGCGGATAAAACAGTATCAGCAAAACTCTGTCACAACATAAATGTGTAGAGAAAAACAGGTAAAGCAAGTAAGCAGGGTGGAGAGGTTATACTTAAAACACAGACAGTGACGTAGGCCTTGATAGTGTCAATGCCCCATTTAAGAACTTATACAAAAGACTTTCATTGGGGCAACACTTCTGAAGCTATTTTATAATCAGCCATCATGTAGTTTTGGTTAAGGTCTGAACAATGGATGGCACTGTGTTAGGGAATAAATAAAGTGTTTCCCTAATAATAATAACAATACATCAAATGGGCATGAGTAGATTGCACCCATGTTCTCTACAATAAACTAAAATCATGGCTTATATAAAGGATTACTGTCACTGGCAGCAATTTAGTAATACCAAACACAACCTGGCATAAAAACATCCATGAATGTAGCAGGAATGTAGATGTGTAGACATGTGTAGTGGTTCTTCTTCCTCTGATGCTCTTTATTGGAGTTTGGCAAACAACCCGTGGGTCCACCACACTGTAAATGCTGAACCTCCCCATGACATCTCTGCGATACATACATAGTATGTGGAGTGTTTACTTAAATGTCAAATAATTTTTATCCATACAATAACCGAAATAGATCCCAATTTACTTATGAATTACTCATCCTGTAATCCTCAATGACAACATGTTCTACAATTATTAATGCTGTTCAGAAGAAATTCACTATGCAAAAAGGGGGAAATGATGCAAAACTGTAGACAGAAAAAGATGTGCCAATGCTCAGTCAGACACTGTAGTTATAACAGTATTTAAATTCTTTTAAAAGAATCAATATCCAGGCTATTATTAAAGCCTTGAAAAGACCAGAGGAGTCCACGATGGAAGATTAAAACATTAGAATATGGACAGAGGTCAACATTAAACTTGATCTGCAACAGTTAAGTTCAACACATCAGACTGATGTTATCTTTGTGACTGAATGTGACTTTTCTAAGAGTGACACTCGTTGGTTTCTGAGGGAAAACCCAGCCCTTAACAGTTCATACTGGCTATCTTTCTGTGTTTTTTTTTGTAAAAAGTAACAAGTTTTTCCTTAACAGTGTTAGAAACAAGACAGCATTCTCTGGTCTAACTGACAGACACATGAAAGCAATAAAGATCAGGTTCTAGCCTAACTTGGACCTCCCTCTAACGTGAAACCTGCTTTCCACAATGTCTGGCTATGCACATTTGGCTCCTCCCTCTTAGTCTCTGAGGCTTTGTCCATATACACATTGAGCGTTTTAGCTCCATATCAGAAATAAGGTCTGTCTATACTAATATACCTGACATTTAATAGAATAATAACACACCATTCTCCTTCACTGTTATCGCCAGAGAAAAAAGCAAGAGCAGAAAAGAGAAGGAATCAAACACTGGTGTCTGCATCTTCTGCCAAAAGAAAATGTAACCCAAGACTTTTAAGACTAAAACAAAGTCTGCAGCTTTCCCAAATGTCTCTGTCGCTTTAGAAGTTTCAACACTCTGGGGTTGTGTGAACACCAAGTGTAAACACTGTAAAACTGATGCATTTTAAAACTGAATTGTACTGTGGATGTAGCCTGGATGACCCTGTGAACTTTCCTTCCCCGTAGGGAGAGAGACTGAGAGGCCTCTAGTCTGGGAGATATTGTTGATAATTTAAACCAGAGACACACAAGAGAGGCTGAAATGTTTGTTCGTACAACACAAAACTACCTTGTTTGCAATAATGACCACCAGATTACATCTACCATATGTGTGTCTGAACCTTTGCGTGCATGTATGAGTGCACGTGTGGGCTTGTGTAATAACCCCATTACAGTCAAAAAGGGTAGGAAAGGGGGCTCCACCCCACTGTCACCCCACATCCATCCATCTAACCGCACGCACACACGCGTGCACACACACGCACACACACACACACACACACACACACCATTCATTCAGAGTGTTTTATGAAGTGTCTATGGGATGATGGGGAACAATCCAGTCACTGAACGCTCACAGAGTCAATCCCGCTGACTGAGTAACTTGAATGGACTGAAAACAGCCATTATTTATCCATCTATCAAGCAATACAATGGCTGCATTATCTCTCACACTCAATGTTAAACTCATATCTATTGAATCTATTTAAAGGACACTGTTCTACAATCCTGTTAAGCAAAATGGCAACACATCCACTGAATACATATTTACTTAAATTTAAAAAATGTAAGATTGAAATGTTGGCACATTAGACTGGAGCTGCCTCTTATGGTTGTTTTTCTAATTATTAATCCAGAAATGTTTTATTAATAAACTATTTCATCAAAATAAATATAAGCATAATGCCAAGCCTAAAATGTCTCTTACACTTTCGTCACATACATTCCAAAGTCCAAGTGCGCTGAGAAGGACGGAATGAGGTGACACCAAGTTCACCTTTAAAATTCATGCTACAGCAGATGGCTCATGAGCCCAGTCACACCAACAAGCTGGTGATGGTAACCCGCTGTGTCTGTGTGACACTGTCTTTGAGTATTAATGAAAACAAGTAGCTGTTGCACTCTATTCAAAGCACCTTAGAATGACAAAACACACCTTTTATTTTCTGTTATTTCCCTATTAAATCCTAGCTTTTACCCTGCCTGTGGTGTTCTAGTGTTCTGGTGTTGCTGACAGAGACCGGCTGTGCATGCACCTGGCCTCGACAGCCTGAACACAGATGGGAGGTGAGGGTGTAGTTACAGGGAAGCGGTAAGGACATAGAGAAAGCAAGACAATGAAAGAGATGCTGAGGAAGAGAATAAATATGCAGATAGTATAAAACAAGGAATGAATTAAGAGCTAAACAAGCAACCTTAAATGGCTGGAATGTGACAAAATAAAATACTTATGAGGGGAAATGGGGAGAAAGTCACCAGGTCCTTATCCAATAAGGACTACAAAAGTCGTTACCAATGCCACTTTGTGAATTTAGACAGCATACGTTTCATAAGGGTGAGCATGGCATTATTGGGTGAGCTGGTCAATGACTGCAGGTCAATGTTTGACTGTTTAATACATGCTTATCAAACCACCTCAGAAAAACTCAAGTCTGAATCACATATGCCAGAGAAGTGTGTGTTTTGAATTTAGCTTTGCATGAATGTCAGATGTTTTAAATCCAAAGCGCACTGGTCTAACCGGGTTTATGTTTAAACAAAAACAGAACGCAAACAGCACTAATATGCACAAACACTTGTGCACGCACACACTGCCTGCACACATAGTTATGTGTGCAGATGACCGTCATTAACCTTCATTTTTGTGAAACACTCCCTCTCTCTCCCCTGTGTGATCAACATGTACACTCACATGTTTTGTCTCTTATTTACAGGAAAAGGGCATTTTGGAGCAAAAATCCTAAATGTATTATATCGACGGGCAGCTGTTCTTATTAAAGCAGATGGTCTCAGATAAATCTTTCAAAGTTCCTTGAATTTTCTGTTTTATAGTGCGAAAAAAGATTAGTCTACTATGAGACATGACAGAAGAGTTTGACCCGTAAATTCTCAAACAGCAGAAAAGAAAGAACAGCAATAAATCAGCCTGTGGAATCTATTGTCTGTGAGCCTGCATGGGGCAGAGATCATTCTGAGCCTTAGTCTAGTCTTCATGATCAAATCTCTTCCTGTGCTGTGCATGTAGACACAACAGTGTGCAAACCTATAATAATCTATGAGTCTATGCATGAGTCTGTGTATCTGACCCATTAGCTGATTTAATTGCTGGTTCCAGTGATGTGTGAGATTCCCATGATGGGGTCATGGTGAACAGAAGAGAACAGAGGGTGGATTGAGAGGCACCGAGCTTATCCAGGGGCTGGTATCTAGGTCTGGGCTGGACAGAGGGCAGGAAATGTAAGCGGCCATGATGGTGCTGGACTGAAGGTGCTGGACTGGTGCTGGACTCTCTGAAAAGGACACAGCCTTTTCAGAGAGGGCATTCAGACAGTGGGTTGGTTCAGAATCTAAGGCTGCTCTGTAACAGAGGCCAAGGGATAAACTGAGAGGGCCAAAGAGGCAAGGGCCTGATTTTTTTTTTTCTGGGAGCTTGTCAGTAGCACCACACACAGAACACGTACAGGCCTTATTGAGAAACAACACAGCCTTCCAAATACACTCTGTATTGCCATCTCTCTCTTTCTGGCCCTTTCTCTCTCTCTCTCTCTCTCTCACACACACACACACACACACACACACGCACACACGCACACACACACACACACACACACACACACACACATACACACACGCACACACCTTACCCGAGTCCATTGTTTCATATCCACACGTAGTGAATGATTGGCATATTAATTAACATCAACCATCAACTAATGCCATACATGATGTATCAGTCATGTTCTAACTATTCTCAGAGCCTCATCTACCAAGATGGAAAGAGCAATAATATGTGACTATGTCACCTATGCCTGGAATAGAGACAGGCATAGATAATAGATAACAGTTGTGGCAGCTTCTGTCTGAGATTAGTAGAGGCACAAAGTGCATTACCAGATGACTGGAAATAGTAGAAAGTAAATCTTTCGAGACATCTGGCCTATACAGTTCCTCGTACTTTGACTATTAGCTAAACATAAACCTTAATGAGCAGCCCGGACAACTGTCTGTGCATGTAATCTGCTCTTTGGAAATTTGGCAGTTGATTTTTGTTTTCTCCGGAACATTTTATTGTGAAACATGAAAGAAATATACCACACCAGTACCAATGGAAGAACAGTTCTAGATGGGTAGTTATTTTCAGGTGCTGAACTCATTGTTGGCACACAAAGGCCTTAGTGGAACTAAGCTATTCCATAAGGAGGAACAACATTAATGGGAGAGGTTATACAATGAGCCAGAGCCAGGCAGTGTATGGAGGTCAGAAAAATATGTAGCACAGCAACTGTGTCAAATATGCAATAATGAAAAAACCTGGCAAAGGTATTTTTACCACTATACCAAAATGGTAAAATGGAAATTATTCATTGAAAACTCATCTAAGTTTGCTGTTGATTGCAATGTTCCCAGCATCTAATATTACAATCAAATTATGCAATGTGAAAGAAAAAAAAGTAAAACAATGCTTACTTCATACTGCAGACCACATCCTCTGCCTCTCCATGTTTACTGGCAGATTGAAAAATACATTTAAGCTTTAAAGTTTTATAAAGGCTGCAGCCTGCTCAGATATACTGGGCTGCTTCCAACGTGATGTTTATGGCTGATTGATGCTTCTTTTTCCTCCGTTGTGTGTGGCAAAGTGGTGAAATGGAGGTACATTTGAAGAACAGCAATATGCCACATAAGCTGATATAATAGCTGGCAATCTTCAAACGTTGTCTATTTAACCAACAGTTGTTGATTGTCATTTAATGCTCTCTTACAGACTCATTATTGCTCAGAACAATCTGAATAACTGGATAGGTGACTGCAGGTAATTATCAAGTCATTATCAGCTCTAAAAGCACTTTGGTAGAACTATATAATCTTTTTAGGTTCAAATAAATCCAACAGGCTTCTACATGTTCGCTGTGTGGTAGGTGTCTATTTCATCTTTGCCAATCCAGACATGTCTGAACAGACCCAAAGCTAGAGCTGCTGACAGAGGCTCTGAGTTATCACACACACAGGCACACATACTGCACATCCTCAAACTTCATGGACTGTAAATGGACACACATAAATACTCCCTGCACATGTAGGGGCAGTGTCCTGACAGCTGCCAAACCACATGTGACATAACCCTAGTTGTTTTTATAAATGAAAAAAAAAACTGTTATGTATGCATAGTGTAAAATAATTGGTACTGCTTGTGTTGGTAAATGTTTTTGAACAAGCAATAGCAAAAAGCAAAAAACAGACTTCTATATATGGGTCAATGTCAAACAAACCTGTCCCCTAATTATACCTCAGACTGGTAAAACTTGCTCTCTATGAACCTAACGGGATGTGCAGACAGGGATGTTCCTACAAAGAACATATCTGTCTGCACATCAGGAAACCTGCTGTTGTCTGGGTCATAATACATCTCCAGCTTTTGACTTGAGGAAATAATATTTATAGACTTTAGGTGAGTTTTCAGTGAAGAAGTTCCTGGAAAGGGTCAGAGTAGCATTTCATTTTGTTTGGTAATGTTTGCTCTTCTCCCCTGGTCTACTGAGATAACCTCATCCTCTGAAATGCCTTGGTGCCTTCAGCTGTTACAAGACCAAATCTTACAAATCAATCACTCAGTCACTCTCACCTAAGCTGGTGAATGGAATACCCCAAAGAGGAAGCCCTGTTATACACAAACTAAGAAACACAAACAAACAAGCCAAAAGGAATGCACAGAGACACAGACGCAAGCTCATTATACAAAGAAGGAAACTTTGATGAAACTCAGATTTGATACAACCCAGAGGGAAAGGCGGGAGCAGCATGGAAAATGAACTAAAACCCAGTGAAACAAGAGAAAGGATTATTCCCCAGAAGAGCTTTTCTCTGTTCTCTCTTTATATCTCTCTCTTCTAATGGAATCAATGGGGCTTTGTTTTATTCCGCAACAATGACCAGTGCTGTTTCCAGTTTTTGGAGAGGGGCAATATAGCTCAGTTTTCCCGGGTTTTGGCTAAAACAATGATCACAAAATATTAGGCCACGTTTCAAAGATTTATGAGGTCCGCCTTTATTTAATCATTTTACAGTCATTGTAGCAGGGCTGTTTGTCTTGCTTTGCGTGTCCACTTGATAAAAACAACAACAAAAAAAATCAAAGACAGGTTGTAGCCTGTACTTTGTGTAGCTTATGTGCTTAAACTTCAGGGGAGGAATGCTCTACTTGTAATAATACTCCATGCTAGTAAGATGTAACGCTCTACTAGTAAGAGCTTGCTCATTTAACACATTTAGCATTGCCACATTAATAAACCGATTACAAGTGCTCTCTGCAACAACATGTCGATATTCTCTCTGCTAACACAAGGATTAAGCTGTTCACCATTAAGAACACTACAATGGATGCACTCTGATTCTGCTTCAAAAATATAAACCATGTTTACAGTTTTGTGATCATTGCAACTTCAGTTGGCCTTGAACAGAATTGTCAGATAACGAAAGATTCCCAGCCATTTGTTCAGAGTATTGCATTTTTCCTTTTAACATAGAAATTTCATGTGTTTTTTTTCAATCATCTGGACATTGATCCATGTGGCCTGATGTCTAAGCACAACCTTAATAATCATTAACACTTGATCCCAGTTTAAATCAAACAGAACCTTATTAGTGCAAACACTGTCACACTGCAAACAGAGGCAATTCTGACGCAGGACAGGATGCATCGGGTGTGTTTGTATCAACAGTACCTGGATACAGGCAAATGACAACACGTAATGTTTTCACCTATGTGGGCAGGCTTAATAGAGAGGAAGGACTTAAGGAGAAAGACACAGGGACAGAAGATGTATAAAAATGTGATTTTGTGTATATATATATATATATATATATATATATATATATATATATAGGGCAAAGGCATTGACTAAAAGAACAACAGGGTATAAAATGAGACAGAAAAGATAGATATGCATTGTAATAATAACAGATTACAGAAAATGAGTGTGCGTGATTATGTTTTTGAATTCACTTCTGTAGAAAGTAGGTAAATGTATGTATGTAAACACGGCAAACATATCATTTAAACACTCCTGAGGTTGTGACCTTATCTCCTTTTACCAGGAATGCTGTACGAGTTTAGTGTAAAAAATTCCAAGAGCTTCCATCATGGGTAAACAAAATGATTGTACTTATCTCTGTTGTAATGTCACAGTGGCATACAGCACTATGAGTAACAAATAAAAATCTCTCTAACAAGGTCAATCCCTTTTGGGCTTACACTGGGTTGGTATAGGAGATAGTTTGGCCTGACCTATTTAAGTGCTAACTTAGGTTTTGCATATTTTTTTCAGGGTCTTGGAGAGCCAAACCATCTTCAAACATCTATAACCATGTTCACATTGCCCTTAATTAAACTCTTGAACACTGACCTGGATGACTGGGAATCTCCGCAGATGTCATACAAGAAAGAAAAACTACACACATGTTGGGCAGAGGTGCAAAGCTGGCAGCTGGGAAAAATGTTGAAATGAGAGGCAGTGGGTGATGTCAAGGCACACTTCAATTTACTTTTTCAGACTGAGACAAAGCATGTGCATGAAGAAAGTCCAACTCAAACAGCTTAACAGGCAGTTTCAGCTAACCCTATGACTGTGTTTGTGGCTCTTAATTTACACGTCTTTGAATGCACACATTTGCAAGCATAAGAGTAATGAAATGGATAGTATAAAATTCTGTAGCACTGTGTTCATGTGCAGTTCTTTGTACATGCATACATGCATGTTTTCCTAAGAGAGCAGAACCAGTCTTTGCTGAGCATGTCAGCCTCAATAGAGCAAGAATAATACAGCAAAAGAGAGGGAAAGAAAAGGCCTTTTTTTTGGAAACTTAAGTCTGTCTTTTGTTCTTTTATTCTTTCTCTACTTGGCATTCCAGGTATTTTGTTTCGCTCAACTGTATATTAATGGGCTGGAATTTAACAGAGAAAGACATGTCTCTCATTGTAAGGTTATTCTGGTAATACGCAGTAAGTATTGTATCTTAATCGGCTTTCCTTCTCTAAACTTTACTGTATGCTGAGAACCTCGTCCATGTCAAATGTAGACCAGCGTCTCAGGTTCTGAAGTTTTTTCTTCTTTGTTGAAGCCATCTGGTTCTCATAAATCAGTTAGAATAAACCCCTTAAACAAAATGCACAATCACAGACAGCATGTACCAACTTATTACTATGAGAAGGTAGTCTTCCACTGGAGCATTTCCAAAACTCAGTCCAAGTTTTCTATTGAACCACAATGATTATGTCATGCAGAGAGTATTTACTGATATTTACAATAGAAGGTTGTTTCACAATTCCTGTGTCCTTTAATGGAAACAATTGTTCTGTTCTACACTATAAATCAACAAACTGATTGATCAAAATTAAGGTACAAAATTAAGGTACAATTAAGGTTGAATATGTTACAATTACAACACTATTCACAATTATTGGGTTCATTCTTGCCTCAGTTAGCTTCATAAAACAAACTGTACACTTCAATCAGATCAATATCAATGATGTTAATGGATCTTTGAATATAATAATATAATCTATAGCCCTTCAACACAAAGCCCCACAGATTTCCATGCTGTTACGATAGCGATGGCTTTAAGAGGCAGGTTAGGACTTGAAGACCCAAAGGAAAATAAACGGTGCTAAAAAGTATGGAGAAAAGAAGTTGCCTTCAACTGTGTGTATAATATGGCCTCAACAGCCTCTGGCTAATTACAAGAATAAGAAAAAGGTGTCTCTATCAGCCTCCTCTTTGGCTTATCTACCATTCAAATTTCCTTTAACATAAAAGATACTGAAGCAAGACACATGCAGGCTGTGATATCTTTAGCATCTTTGTAAGTGAACAATACAGTAAGGTGATATCTTCAGAAAGACATCTACTCCGGGCACTCCTAAAGGTCCATCACATGCACAAACAACTGGTTTGTAGATACAGTACATTCCCACAGAGCAGTTTGGGTTGGTAACAAATAACCCCTTGGTAAATTATACTCAGGGATCAAGTTTTTTTCCCCCCCAAAGAGATTTTTTACGGGATGTTGTGAGCACTGATCCAATTTTTCATGGCTCTGAGCTATTAGAAACCATGGCACCACAGAAACAATATTGTGATCTTTACAATAAGTTAACCTGAGCTGTAAGGTGAAAAACTTTGTTGCAACAAATATTTATCTTTAATATTCCATTCCAATATCAACATTCCAATCAACGAAAAAACTGTCATTAGCTGGAGTGTGCAAACTATGGCCTGTGACTCTGGTAATCAATGCTTATTATAATTCCCTGGTACAACTGTCACATGGACAGGTTATTGACCTGCATGACAAGACATCATCAATGCTCACCTCTGCACTGGAGAGCTTCACATTAAAGTGAAACATGAATAATGGAGCACTAAAATGATAAGTGGTTTATTTGATAGTTCTTACCTAAGAAGCATTGAAAGAAAGAAAGAAAGAAAGAAAGAAAGAAAGAAAGAAAGAAAGAAAGAAAGAAAGAAAGAAAGAAAGAAAGAAAGAAAGAAAGAGAGAAAGAAAGAGAGAAAGAAAGAGAGAATGACGCAACATTCTCACTCAGTGAATCTCATTCCTCTAAAACAATCATGATGTGTGTGTTGCACACAGGGAGAGAGAGAGGGTGAGGGAGAGAAAGAGAGAATGATGACTCCCTGAAGTCTCTCATTTCTCTCTTGCACTATTCCCTCTCTCTCTTTGTTTCTGCAATGAGTGAGGTGATGAATGTGTGTGTCTGTCTCAGTTCCTATTAATAGTGTGGAGCAGGGCTGGAGGTGTCAACGCTGGGGAGGGATGAAATCTCTCACTCTCTCTCTTTCCCAGTCACATATACACACAGAGTTGAAGCAGACTCCAGATGTAGATGTAGCAGAGGTGGGCTTCTACGTGGGGGTGGGGACGCGGAAAGCAGAGGAAAAGGGGTAGAGGTCGAAGACAATGCCAGCAGCAGAGCTTCAAACAGCATACTGGCGGATTTATTACCCATACGATAAAGCAAACAACCCACAGAGCTTCTCAGCACGGTAGGCTGAAAGAAAGGACTTGCACAGTAGAACTACACAGACAAACACACTGACACATAGGTGCTCAGACTCACACACTGTTAAACAGTGGGTCTACTGATTTAACCCTGTCAGCTAAGCGCGACAGTAGGGGTCCATCAGGACTGACTCCTGTCTTTTTGAAGAGCCAGAGAACAAAATTTATTACAGTCTTAGTCTTATACATCTGGGTGTAATTCCTACCTCGTGAGTTGGTGGCGAGGTCGGCCACTTTTTGAAAGGCATCCAGGAAGGCAGCCACTGCAACTACTGTCGCTCTGCAAGAGAAACACAGAGTCTGAGTGCAAAAGATTTTAGTTAAAAAATAATAAAAAAAATCACACCTGACAAATAATAAATTACAATAAAAGCTCCACACAAAAAGGCAAAGACCACAATCAAGTCAAAAGCCGTTTGTCATTTTCTTCATCTGCTGCTATTCTTCTTCTCCACCAGGTGTTTGAGAGTGGTAGGCAGGCACCTAGGGTGCATTACCACCAAGCACGCTATTCAGGTCTCTACGCTACGGGACCAAATGCAGTACCTAAGAATCTGTGAAATAATTCACAAATATGAACACAAACACATATGCACAAAAAAACATATTGTCATAGGTGCCCTGTGGGATATTTCCATTGAGTTACATTAATTTCCTTGGGGACTTCCACAAAAATTAACCATAACCACTACTTGCCTGACCATGCCAATAACCCCATCCTTAACCTCTGGACCAAAAACTAACGTTTTCTCAATTGGGGACAACGGTTTATTAACAGTAATATTTTCATTTACAATCTAATTATGAAGCTAGCATCTTACTGAATGTGTATAGTGTATCGAGTGTGTCTATATACTGTAGGGGTGTGTGTGTGTGTGTGTAAGTAAAACATAAGTGTGCCCTGCTGTGTGAGGAATGTCTATGTGATTACTTAGAGACCGCTGGAATCTGTTCAGCTCAGCAGAGCAGCTCTGGAGCCGAGTTCTCCACACTTACACTTACACTTACAGGTCAACAAGTACCAGTGTGGGATCCACTCTGTTCAGCTCAAAAATGAAACCTGGCCTGTTGCAAGTTTACAACTCATACCTGCTTATCTTCTTTCTTGTATAGTTTCCCAAGTGTACTTGTTGTGCCAAGTAAACTGCAGCATAAAATACTGTGTATACACAACACACTGCAGACGGGGCAAAATCCAGTCCCATCATAAAAAAAGAAATGGAAGCTTGGTGTAAGATTACTTTCTGTTTTACTCATTATAGACACCATTTTAGTGGTATCTCAACTGACTGCTTGTCTGGCTTTCTGAATGACCAGTTTGCTAACTGGCACCTGGCTGCCCCGGTGGCTGGAAAGCTGCCAGGTGGACTTTAGAAACACATCTCTTAAGATCACAGGTAAGATGAAAGTCTCTTGGTATGTGTGTACGTGTGCACATGCATGTGTTTGATAACTGATCTCCTCAGCAGAGACAAGACTATCTATCAGTCATGTAACCGACACAAAGAAACACAACTGTCAAACTTTCCAAGGCATGTTTAATCACAAAACCTTGTTTGTTGTAACTAAAAGTACCTTAATTCAAAATCACCGGTTATCTTCAATAGACCAACAGAACACCTTTATAATACACCCCGGGAAATTCCATACACACGTACAGTATACCCAGACTCATACCCTTTGACAACTGGGCAAACCAATGACAGAATATTGAAACTTGGTGACTCTCAAGTTTGACTTGTAACCAGTGATTTTAAAGTAAATTTTACTCTGTGTCAAAAATTATATGAGGCCATGGAAGAAGAATTCTTACTGCATGGGCACAGAGGTGGGGAGAAGCTTATAAGGGAAGGGATGTAAACTACATTTACAGATGAATGTCTGTATAGGTCTTGGGAATGCAACTGCATATGTGAGAGAGCAGCCTATGACCAAAAATATCTTCACTGTCTAAATGCTTTAAAAGGTTTTAACTGTTTCATCAGATTACAGCTGCAGAAATGAAGAGTAAACATGAAGAGACTGGCAGTTTGTTCCATTTGCTTCATTATGGAGAAATACCACCCAAAACCCAGGGTAATATTGGCTAATAAGTGCAGTGTTGTCGCAGATCTGAACAGAAGATCCAAGGGTGTGTCCTTCGAATGGAAAAAGAAACATACACTCAAGCACACACAGATTCCTTTCTATTTAAAGCCCAATGTGGGCACCAAAGGAACCTCCAGCTGATATCTGCCTCCACTAATTTATAGCACATACACATTGGTCTATAGATCATATTAACAGCCACTCGCAGCAAAGTCTTGTTTAACTCGTTAATTTAAAACAGGTTTAAGTAGAAGAGGTGGTTTTAACTGAAGCCTGCTGTTACTATCAGGGACACCAGTACACTGAAGTACAGTGTGCTGTAGTTCATCTGCGAGATGTGTTCCAGGCATGTACATGTTTACAACTTCTTGCTCAATGGGTAACCTCTCAAGGCTGAATAATCAGGTTTCACTTTCAGGTGTGACAGTCTTCCAAAACGTGTTCAAACTTCTGACATTGATCCAAATTGCTGCACCAAGTTTTCAGTTCCAACAATAACCTGACTTCTACCATTGGCCTTAAAATCTGCAAAATGCCCTCTCCTAGAGTCAAGACAAACGACTTGAACAAATCTATTCCTCAAGGCCTTGGCCATGCCATCCCATAGACCCTGGTGTAGTAGCAGAGTGTGCTTTCTGACAATGATATATTCAGTGCTGCTGCCCCATCTATTCTTGTTTCTACTGAATTTGGAGATGTAATTTATGTAAATCAAATAAAGATATTACATTTAACTCCACGTGTTTCAGGTACAACATACAGAACTACTACAAGTGTAGAGATTTAATGTATTAAATCTGTCTATCAGCCTCTTAATTTACCTGCCCTGTTCATAAACCTCCATTTACACTCTAAATACTATTAGCCTTTATCCTGATCCCAAATAAAAGTTGTAATCCCACAGTATAAACAGAATTTACAGTTTTGTGATGGTCTTCTCCTCAAAAATTAACTTTAAACCAGGACGTGGCAGTCCTATGTATGAGGCTCGCTCTGACACAGCTGCACCCACCACACAGACCAAACCCTGTCGAGTTAAAAGAGGACTGTGATTAGAAATCAGCCGGCCTGTGTTGGACCCTGCCCAATTTCTTCAAAGCGTCTCTGTGTGCATTAATGTATATGCATGTATACTCTTCTGTGTGTGTGTGTGTGTGTGTGTGTGTGTGTGTGTGAATGAAAGAGAGAGAGAGACCAATATAAAAAAGAAGACCAAAAAAACACCATATTCAGTCCAAAAAAATGACAGAACAGCCAACACTGTAATTGGTTGATTTCCTAGTAGCTTTGAGAGAGGGGCGCAAAGGGGCTAAATTACAGAGCAGTCTGCCTCAGGACGTCATTACACAAACAGACATATGCCGCTACCACTGCCGGCTAGTCACTTATACAGGCCAAGGAGGGAAGGTGGGTGTGTTTATGTTTTACGGTGTATATGTGTGTGTGTGAGTCCCTCTATATAGTGAAGTCCCCAAACTGATTACAGAGGTCCTGAGGGGCGGGGGGGGGGTTAGTCGCTGTAGTCAAAGGGGCTATTTTGGACACATTAGTCGTGTCTAGAGACCAGCTTTAAAGCAAACACAAAGTCTTATTTGTAGGTCATCATGCGCAAGCCCAGATCAAGACACTTATTAGCCCTTCAGGGAGGGCAGCATTACAACATGTATATGCCACAACCACTGGAGCCTAAAACAGGGTGTAGGCCAAGCTTAATCATACCATAATGCTATGCTTAAATATAGCTGTCTCTCTATGAATGGCACCCAATCTGTAAGGGAGGATTTGATCTTTTCTGAGGCCATCACTTGACTTACCTTAATAGAACAAGAAAGAGGGGTCAATTTCATAAACATAAATAGGTTAAAGTTTGGGACAATGATGACAACAGTGTAAATTCAACTCCCCTTCTTACCTCTACAATAACTGGGATATTTGTTCTTAAATCATTGCCCCAATGTCTTTGCACAGAGGCATCCTACTGATAAATATCCAGTCATTAGCAACGAGGCCACAAATGCTCTCCTGAGCTTTAGCATGGCAGGGTCACATATTCAACCCCTGAATGATGGAGGCACTTGAATAACATATCACCTTTAATCAGCCTTAATACTGAGAAAATGGAATAATAGGACACTGAGTGGCCCCTGGAAAGTATTTCTAAATCCCTGAGCCTTTATACAGCTGTCAGTCTTACTCTGTCTATGGACACGTGGACACTTAAATGGCTATAGAACTGCCATGCATTGTTAATCAAAGAATAATTTAGACCACAGGACATCCGTATTTACTGTACTGGTTGGACAATAAGCTTTTATTTCAGCTGTCATAAGTTGTTTGTCTCCTGACACGTGGCCACTTAAAACCAACTAGGAGAGGTGGCTGGGACCGGCATTCATTGTTAACATAAGACCTGGAAAAATTCTGGCAGGAGCCGTGTAAACTTACAGCATTAGAAAGTCAAATTAAATCAGGCTTAAAGAAGACGACATGGGCGAGAATGGCAGATATTGACCTCTGAACAGTATTGTTATAACGCTGGGCTTTTATATATACTGTCCATGCTTGTTAGGCTTAGGACACGAGGCCGTTTGAGAAGAGAATCGTCACTGACATGTAAAAGCCAGATGAAACATAGAGACACAGAAATGCATTGTGTTTGCATAAAGACTCGCTCTCACCTCAGCTGCGACTGCAGTTTGCCAGCCTTGGTGATAAAGTCCTCCCAAATAGGGTAGCTGCTCTGTGGGGAAAACCAGAATGACACAATCATCAGAACAGATTTCAGTATTCTCGCAATTACATAACAGTTCAACTAACATGAGGCTACACTGACGTCTCACCTCATCTACAGAGCTACACAGAACCAACCAATGTTTATGCTTTTCCATTGAATCTCACAAATTACAGTATAGGATAAAACTTGGTTTCAGAAGTGTATAATGTAGTGGAAAATCTGAATACAGTGTAAGATCAATTTCCAAAGAAATTAGTTTTCATCTATTAATGGGACAACAGACATTACCATGATGTCTTGCATGTCTTGTGTTAAGTTGTAAAATGGGTCACAAGCTGCTTTTGGAAAGATCCCTGCACAACACTGGCACCAATGCTATGGTCTAATGAGCCCGGTTCCCACTGGGAATCTAAATTTACCCGATTCAGGTCCTGAGCTGAAAATAGTTGAAGAGCCTTTTATCTAAACTATCAGAGAGAACAAGTGGCCTAATGCATCGACAAGAAGAGGTGAACAGGGTAGTGAGACAGCACATGAGAGAGTGATGAACAGAGCATTGCCACATGTTTCATACTAATGTGCTACTACTGTCAAGAGCCTGAGGAATGTCATGTTATTCTGTCAAACATTACACCCAACATCCACCTCTTTACCAACAAGTTCTCACACCCTCGCCACTCCTGTCCACCCCTTTGTGTCTCACAATCTCCCTTACATCACCTCTGTTCTTTTTCAACCTCTGCCCTCTGTCTCCTCAGCCCGTCTTTACGTGTCTCTCGCCGACGTGTCTCCCTGAAGGGAGCACTACCTGCTCTGTCAGCTGTACATGCTTCAGTGTAAACACCAAACACTGCAGCGCCACAAATACAGACTCCCTCTGCAGTGATTAGGTTTGAATGTAAAGTCGGTGTGTCAAACTGAGACTCTGAATGTAAGGACAAAGCACAGTAAATTTTATTTTTCAACACAAGCTTCACTCACGGAGTGAGTGTACTGAATACTTCCACTGGTGTTGTCTAGCAGCATAGTTACCTGACAGTAAAGAGACAGGGGGCCCATGGACTGGCTACTGGAGTGAGACATGGCACAGTGAGAAGTGCTGACTGTCTGAGCAGTATTCATAACAAACTTCCTGACTCCAGTAGACCCGACGGCTGGCCATTTGACCTGCACATGTCAAAGCCTTCAGACCCTGATGGTGATTTTCTAGCCTGGCAGCTACATTCCCTGGATTCCTCCAGGCAATCACAGCAGCTGGGAGATCTGCTAATTGTCCCATCAGGCAGGCTCTGTCAAAAACGTACGTCAAAATAAGATGCCCCAGTTTTGGCCTCTTCAAGCCACGTCAAACTGGGACAAGTGAAGGAACTGGGTTTTTTCCTCCCCAACAGAAAACAGATAAAACTGGATCACACTGACATTAACACCACTACAACAAAACTCAAACAAATGCAAGGTTAATATTATGAGAGTAGACACACTCTACTAACTATCATTAACATGGATTTTAAATAATACCTAATATACTTAATTTTATGGAAAAGGTTGATATGGCTCTCAGAGGTTTTATGCTAGCTAATGTTTAATTACCGTTAGTTAACTCAACATGCGGTACTCGTTTAGTCTGCAGCTGGAGTCAATCCAAATCCACACCAGACTGATGTTGACTGAGTTAACTCGCCGGGGGGAGTTAGATAACTCGTGTTTCAGAGTTTGTGTCTCTTACTTTCATGTCTGCGATGACAGTCTGGAAGAGTCCTCCGAGAGCGCTGCACTCCTTCTCGATAACAGCCTCCATTTTCAGGAGCGACTCCAGTGCTCGGTCGCGACTCGACGAGTCGCTCTCAGTGCGCCACCGCCGCCCGCTCGTCGCTCACACAGCGGACCCAACAAAAACCAAAACAAAACAAACAAAGCACAAATATAAAACGAACTAACCCGAGCGACACTTCCGCTGTTCGGACAACGGCCAACAAAAACTTTCCCCCGTGTTCAACGTGTGTGGACACGCAGCTCAGTTCTGCCCCGCTGCACCGTTCACTCCCATCAACAGACGGGACGGAGAGAGAAATGTAAACCCCCCTCTCGCCACCACCTCCACCCCACCATGGCTGCACCGCTAAGGTCTGCAATCTGCAGTATCTAACAGTTTGCTGCTCCGAGCGGACACGGCTCTTCCACAATGTCCGGCTGCTGACTCTGTTCCGTATGTTGACAGGTAAACACTGGAGCTGCCCGCACTCTCACACGGAGGGAGAGACGGTATGAGAAACAGGCGTCAAGTTCCGGATGAGAAAATGCTTTTCCGGTTGATGGGTGGCCACCAAAATAAAACGTCTGGTTAATGACACTTCGAACGACATCTCGCCATGTTCATTGGTCGTTTGGTCTTAAAAGGAAAATTAGGTTTAAGTGAGCACAACAAGTGTTTTCAATGTGAAACACTTTGCATCAGTTCAACGCGATATTAAAGAAATATGCAAGGGACCTTGCACACAGCTTACGGTAGTCGCCGTACATTTTACTTTTATTTTGAAAGAAGTCCTGCATTATTTCTGGTATAATATTATTTTATTTTATTCTCTCTGATGACGGAGGATACAAGGTTGAGATATGGGAATTAACAATTCAAGTGTGTCAATTATTTTTATTTGGTATTATTTGCAAATAAAACAGCGTTTATAGTGAATGGTTTAAGTGATGTAGTGGTGTCTTGAAAAACTGGTATCCCTGTGAGTAATATCTATTTCTCAAGTGCTGAAGGTGCGTGATATAAGCACAATACTGGAAAATACAACTTTTTTTGTTGATGCTACGTTTTGTTATTTACATATAAGCATAAAAATAAATGCAGAAAACTAAGTTGAACAGGTTCAGATAACGGGAGACATCTAGTGACATAAATAAAAATAGCATGCAATCACTGCGGGGAGTTTAAGTGAAAATAAGACAATTAGAGCCATTAAATTAAAACAGAGAATGAATCAAGTTTGTTAACAGTTAATGGCAATTCATAGATTATTCACGGACCTTTATTCTCAGTGCTATGTGTGTGGACAGACTGATTGCTCAATGTGTTTTATTTTGAACTAAACTGCATTATAGTGCACCATGAAATGTTTTTAACCATTAAATATTTTTTCTGATCTTCTCTGAGAAAATATTTATGTGAACATATTGTAGTTATACAGTGAATAAGCAGAAAACAACACAATGTTTCATCTCAGGTTTTTCTCAGTATCTTACTACTGGTATTATTAATATAGTATGATAATAATGATTACACACATACTATATTTATTTGACACAGTGTTGTAATGCTGTATAAATATGTATTTCAACATACAGTGAGCTCCAGAATTCTTGCTGTTGGATGGAAATGTGAATGTCATTCTCTTCTATGTCCTCGAGATGTAATGCATACACTAAATAAGTACACAGAAAACAGCAACATACATATGAATATTTCAATTAACTGCATCCATATTACTGAACTGATCTGAGGCTGGAAATAGACAAAAACCTCTGTTAAGAATTAATTTGCAAACAGTTGCATTTTGAACAAACAAAAGTGAGCTCAGTCACAATAGAGAAACTGGAGGAATCGAGTTCAAGAGTAGCAATCTCTGCTATGTTTGTAATATTGTGACGGATAATGCAATCAACAATCCCTGTAATGATTCATACACAAAAGCTTCTTCTTTTCTTTAAAACTTTTATTTCTGCAGCACTAAAATGCAGTTAAAAAGTCAAACACAACAAATGTCAAAATCAATGTTTCTTCATTTAAAACTTCAAATTTTTAATAACTGTAACTGGCTAATGCTAATTAACTTATAGCTAAATATAATTAAAAAATCATGTCGTAATAAGATTATTATTTTGGACATTTTATGATGTATCAGTACAGTTACAATTGCCAACTACTAGAAACTTGCTACTTAAAGCAAATTTATATATATATATTCAAACAATCCAAAGATCACAGTTTAAAATTCAGTAGATGACAAAAGATTTTTTTAAATTTATACTCAGATTAAATGATTAGTTTCTGGTATACCTTGCCAAAACATTTTAAACCGAGTTATATTTATCCATAAGTCACTGGAGTATGTCACAAGGATAACACTCAGAAAGTTGAAACAATACCAAATACTAATATGTGATAACTTTTGACTGAGCAGCTCAATAACCACAATTGTTGTGCAAACACTTATGCTGCATATATTTAGAAAACGTAACAAAAAGTGCTCATAACAATAAAAACTTTGAAATTCAAACATCAGATCAACTTAAATTTTATATAATGGCCACATACAGTGAGCATGTATGTTACATATAGGGGAAGCACCAACGTAACTTGAGGGCATTAAAAACACTTGGCCTTTCAGTCCTTCCATAATGTCTGGATGCCCAAATCATTCTAACAGTATACGTCTATGTGTTCTTGTGGTATTGATTATGGGAATAGTTCCTCCAGTGAGGATGTGACCCAGGAACTGAGAAATAGGGCTATATCTCTAAGTAGGTAAGAAAACAATACCACAGCTGTAAGAGGCATCTCTTATGACTTGCAAAAGTATCCTGTGTAGCCTCAAAATGCACAACTTTGCACAGTGTCCCACATAGATTTTCCTGGCAATGTTGAGGAAAGCTGCAAAACAGTGAACCATGTCAGCAGCAGATGAGTAAAATTTATACAGTGCTAACTGGACAACAGCTGCTTAAATGCTGCTCTCAAAATACATTTAACAGCCCAGACGCAACCCGCAGTGCATCAGACCAATCTTTTCCACGTCTGAAAAGATGAATTACTGTTGGATCATTATTGTCCTGAAATCGTGACAGATGTTTAAACTGAGGCAGAATTCTTTCCTCTACACTTTCCAAGTGTGGTTTAGATTTTGCGATCACTCGCTGACAGTTTCACATCAAGAAATGATGTCGTTTGTACTGAACTTAACTGAGCATCGGGGCACCGAATGGAGATTTAGAAGTTGCTGTGATGTTTTAACACACGCTGAAGTTAACAGAGCTTTTGGAAAATTAGTTGGTTTTCTTTTGGTTTCCAGTGTTAAACCCTCCACCTCTTGAAGCCCATCACCATACTGCAGCCGTAGCATAGTGTCACCACGAAGGCAAATATCTGGAAAAGAAAGAGGGACAAACAGTCAAGCAGTTCATTCAAAATAAGCTGAACAAAACATTGTGCAAAATATGCAACAAAGGGAAGCAAACTAAGTTAAGACTCTTAAGGTTTAACATCAGTCTTTTAGTATATTACCTAATAATTGGCAATATTTTCATCAAAATTAAACTGTTAAGTATCATTAATCAATAGTTATTGTACAATTTCCTCAAGTTGCACATTTGTGGTTGGCACAGACGTTAGTATACTCAGACTGGGGACAAAAACATCCATTTGGCCTTCAGAAGTAATTGATTATAATTTAGTGAAGACTTCACATGGTGTCAAAAGGCCGAAACTAACCATGACCACAGCTTAAACAGCAGGGAGGTTACTTTGCACTTTAAAATGTTTCAGCTAAAGTGATTTTGTGACAGGAGTCACTAGGATGCCTGACAGAGAGTTAGTAATGATTTTCATGGGCACTATTACTTTGAAAAGTCTGAATTGGCACATCAATAGAAGAAGATGTTTGACAATGGGCTATATTTGCTCAGACTGTGCTGTGAGTGCACTTCAGTAATATGAATTAAAAGGCCTTCATTTGAAAAGATAGGCAGCACTCACCGTGGCTGCCACATTAATACTGTATTGCTTGCCATCCATGACTGTGAATATATTGCCTCGGGGGTAGGTAATACACATGACATTTTCGGTGCTGTTAGGTAGTGGCGTGATGTGGGCTCCTCCGTTTGCTGCTGTAGTCGCCGCCTCCAACACGAAGGCAGCAAAGTAGAAAAGCAAAGCTATGAAATGGTAAACCACATCCTGAAAAAAAAGAAGAAAGACTGCATTTTTAACAGTGCAGGATCATGTTCATGTTTCAAAGTAAACAGCTAGTTTTGATTACACCTAAACTACATAGTCTTTGTGCACAGAAAGTTTTAAAAGGGATTATTTAAATATTCAAGTTACAATCAGTAAGAAATGCAGAGGTTTTTATATCCTAATCAATAATCTATTGTAATGCAGCGAATACTTACTGTGACCTCTGGAGCAGGACTATTTAAATAGGGTTCCCAACATTCAAATCTAACATTTACATTGCGCTAATCGGGACAAGGTGTGGAAAATGTTATCACTTGAGAACCAATGGTGACCAATGTGCAAGTGTTATAACACAGGGTAATTATCAAACAACAGTCGCACGGGCTATTGCAGCTACCTAAATATACAGAGGGAGTGAGAGCCAGTGGGTGCGTCAGAAAGGAAAGACGGTTAATGAGACCTTGTGTGGGCAACTATGGGCCGGGCGGGACTACAGTCAGGCCTTTGTTGTGCTTTGGTGTGAGCTCATCATCCATGTCGCTCATTGTTCAGGCTGACAACAAACAACCCCACACGCCTGGCTACTATAGGGAGCAGGGCTTGAAGCCCCAGGTGGGGGTTGGCTTTGTCTGAGAGCCCAGACTTTACCTCTAATATGGCATAAACACGAGCACCTTTACAAACCTAATGGAGATAAAGTTACACGTGAGGTAAATTACTGACCATACTCTAAGTGTAGTAATTGATCTGTTTTCGGACTTATAATCGTTTTGGGTACTTAAGTCTTAAATTAACAAATAAGAAATTGCTGACAATTGCTGCAGTCATATGTACTATCTTCTGTTACATCTCTAATAGAAAAGGAGACAAGGTTTAAAAGGATTAAATCTAAACTATGGGAAGAATGCTTTCACAATTCCCATCATTCCCTCATTGACTCTATTTATATCTACGAAGAAAATCATTATAGTTGTACAGGCTTTTGTGGGCCTGACGGACTGCTCTAATGGATCATGCTGACGTTCTGTTCTAGATCAGTGCTGGCAGGTTAGTCAGACCACCAGATCAGTGTGCATTCACATTAAGCAGATTTGTCATCTATCTGTCAACAATCTGTCAGAGCACTGTCAAAATTTAAATTAAAGTCAATTAGAATACTACATCACAGCTTAGTTGTTCATACATAGACACATATTTCATGCATTAAGAGGAATGCATCATGGATATGTCTACAGAGAAGACAGAACCAGGCATCATAATGTATATTACAAATACTAATATATTACTAATACAGTGATTGCAGTCATCATTTGATGAGCAGTATCATCAAACTTGAACTTTCACCAAGAAACTGCATCTCTGACTTTCATGCACCAAACATCAGTTCATCCCATAACAGCAAACACTGACAGCAACATTGAATTTGAGTTACTGGGCTTTTCGTATTCACATGATGTTTGGATCACTGTCAGCTGTTCCATACTTCTTAATGACATCTGGGAGTCATGTTTTTCCTACGTCTCTAATTGCTTTTCCAAAGCAGACTGCTTTTGAACTATAACAGTGTAAATGTTCTAGTTAATAATTTGGTACCGGGATTAAATGTATTTACCTGCAGACTATTTAGATCATTTATCTATAACTTACCAAGACATTCCAGTCAGTGTTGATGCGATCAGCCAGGCCAGTGATGAGGAGCGAGAGGTAGGTAGAGGACAGGATGAAAGCAGTGACAGAGACAAACATCACCCAGCCCTGCAGCAGTGGCACAGGCACATTGGAGGAAGCCACCAGGATCCATACTAATCCACCAAACAACTAGGGACATAAACAAAAAGTTACTGTATAGGCTGTCAATCAGGCATGTGAAAATGTATGCTTACAAATCTCTTCCTATTCTGATTCCTGAATGATACCAATGTGCACCACATTGTGCAAGTCCTTGGTATCAGTTTTGTTCCAGAAGACTGTAATTAATTTGAAAATGTTGCTTATAACACTTTGTGCTACTTTCTTAACCTCAACCCGTCTAAAGCTAGACACCAGGATACATGTTAGTCCTTGCAAGCCCTACAGATATATATAAGTATTTGGTTTGAATAATATGAGAGTATCGAGTGATATTTTTGATGATAATAGAAAGCACTGTTTCTTTACTGCAGTGTTATTGTTCATGTTGCTGTGTACAATAGTGATATTATGTTAGTCATTGTTATATTGTGCTATGTGTACACAAATAAGCAATCAAATAACTCTGCAGGTGTTGTGTTTATAAACAGGCCCTGAGTTCAGATAACTCAGAGCACAGTGCACTGAAGAAGTCACCTTGCAGGGTTAAAGGTCATAAAGAGAGAGAGAGAATGAAGCTGACAGTAAAAGCAGGAGACATTATGAAGGGACTGTTGTTAAACTCATTAACGTGTTCGTACAATGACACGACACTCATGGCACACTGAGGCGTGTTACAGGCCCACAGCGTGGGAACAGGTGTTGATCCTAGCGACCAGACCTGGCAACCACGCCTCGCGGTGAAGTTAGCAATATGTCAAACATAAACAATCAACACATTAGCTCCAATCCAGAGGCTAACAGTGAGTTTAAACCCACCACATGGGAGATAAAGCACCTCGTTACCATCGTAACTACACACGCGGACTTGTCTTTAACCATTAATAAAGAAATGGAACAATAATTAATGTTATTAGAAGTATTAAAAAACAAGACACGTACTATTTCTAGAAACACCAGGGCTCCGGAGTATGTCCTCAGCACGTCCAGGCCCAGCGGGAGAGAAATGGTAGGCGCTGGGAAGGAGGTGGCGGCGGGATTAGTGGCTGGTTCCGACATCTCTTTTTGTCCCTGTCTGTGCTGTCTCCGTCTCCCCCTCTCCTCTGCCTCTCACCCTCTGTCTCCCACTCAACACGCTCCGTTACACAAAGGACGGAGCGGCTGGAGAAATTCCTGCGGAGTCATATGTCCCCCCCTCGAACAGGTCGGACAGGTGCAGGGGCCACTCCCTGGAAATCCGTGCTGCGTTCAGGGACCTCGCGGAAGCTCCTGTTGTTAAACGTGGTATCAACGTAGTCCTAAAAGTTGTTTGTTGATTTTTATTTTAGAAGACAATTTAAAAATTCAAATATAAAATAATAGTGCTTTACCAAACATTGGGTATGTAATCTATTAGAATGCTTAAGTGTTTATTTGCAAATTTGGCAAGAAAGATTCATTTTAATTAATATATAAATTTATAGATGTTACAGAGTACAACAGAAATTGAGTCTAGTTCTACACATTACAAGTTATCCATAATGATAACAGGCTTTGTTTCTTGTGTGAATATATTGACATTAAGAATGTCATAAGAAACCCTGACACTGTGCTTATAAAAAGACAGGTTAGTCCTTTACTGCTCTGTTTATCTTTTTGGATTTTATATTCTCCACAGCCTAGATGTCAATTCCTCTCAGCTCCACAGTCATTCCTAATCATAGGAGCTCACTGTGTACACCTGGTAACTCTGAGTGAACGAGTGCTGTGGAGACACCTGACTCCTGTGTGAGTGGACAGGCCCTGCACCACAGCTTAGGAAGATTAGTGAGAAGGCAAATCAAACCAGGTCTTGAATACACCTCAGTGATTCCTGTTGGAAAAATTATTCAGATCTGAGAAACAATAGCTCGTGTTGTAATGTTTAACCTTCACAGTGCAGGAGCAAAGTTAAAAAGTAAATATTAGTTTACAAGTCGACTGAAGAGAGAGAGAGAGAGAAAATCTGATTTCTTAACTGATTTAGCAACATGGGGTGTGTTTGCACTAAAACGGAGCTATTCGGTTTACGGGTGTCTTTACTAGAGGGTGGCAGAGGTTTTTGAATAAAGTGGTGACGTAAAATTGCAATAAAACTACAATGGTATTAAATCGGTCAGTAAGAGCAGTCGGTTTTACATCCAGTCACAGTTAATGTTTAGCCAGGATATAGTTCATGTGAAACAATGTTGATATAACCTCTAAAAGGGCACTGAGCTCAGTTCTGTTTAGAATCAATACAATCCTGTAAATGATTTTGTCACAAGAAAGGTTAAGGGGAAGGTTTTGGGAAGAATGGACTGTTTAAAGTTCTATAAGGATAAAGTGAAAAAATATGACCTAAACTGATAAGAATAAGCTGTACAATGGATGCATGGAAATCAAGGACAGTGAAGGACAGTGCCATCAGCCATCTAAGTAAATAATTGCACATATGTACAGTATTCAGTATGCCATATATATATACACACACACACACACACACACGCACGCACGCACGCACGCACGCACGCACGCACACACGCAGATATCTTAGACATTTGGATCTGGATGGTCTATGCAGGTCTAAATGCCACATTAACTCATAAATTGATAAAGTTGAAACAGGTGTCCCTCTTCATCCTGTTCTTCCTCCTCTCCTCCGGCTCTTTGGGAACTCACAGATGAAAAACATGGTGGCCTCGCACTCCACACGGCCCCACACTCCAGTGCTGAGCAGCTCCACGCAGCTGGAGTTTGTGGTCGGAGACGTTTTAGAATCCAGCCCCTCATCCTGACTCCAGGCTGCAAACCCCTGCAGAGGGCTGGAGTCTGCATAAACATAGCTGCTTGTTCCGTTCTGATGACAAAAACACAGGAGAGTAATAACTGCTCTGGTTGTTTTATGACGGGAAACACTCTCAAACACAGTTTATCGTTATTTAAGTGTGTGTGCGTTAGAGAGAGCGAGAGAGAAAGAGAGGGAGCGAGAGAGAGAGAGAGAGAGAGAGAGCTTACCATGTCCTTGCTCTGTGCCTGCACGCCAATGTAAACTCGTGTCAGTCCTGCACTCGTGACATAGTCTGCCATGAGACGGTTGATGCTGGTCGTTTTGGGCATGGCCAGGGTGCCTCCTCTGAGCTTGCAGTACATCGACGCCTCTCTGAACCTCTTGTGTTCCTTCACCAGCAGGTAGTATCTCTCTTCGGTTTCCTTCAGCCCCAGGATAACTGCACAGGACAGGGAGGCAGGATAAAGGTAAAGTTATATGACTGACCTGGCACTGACAGGGCCTTATAAACAAATTTGAGAGGGGAAAAAATATTGTAAATAATTCAAGCAAAACTAAGACAAGCCAAGGAAAAATCTGGTTATTATATAAATTAAATTCAGAAAACGTTTTTTCCCCTCCAGCGCTGCAGCTTGTTATGGTTTTCACACTTTCACCATGCTTATTGCATAGTATCTGCACATCATATTATTAAGGACTTACCACTTTTCAAAAAGCTGACAGCTTTCTTTAGCCTGCCTGTATTGACATCCAGCTGCCCAACTACTTTCCTGTACCTGCCACAGTCACATGTACTCCCTGCAAGGGGAAGAACAGGATAGACGGGATTTAATAACACACACTTGTCACACTGTTGTATGATTGGACAGCTAGTTTTGTTGTTTACAATACCACATGTCTCTTGCATGTATGTTTGTTTGTACACAACACCGGACATACTTCATAACAATAGGGACATATTATGCTTGATGTGCTCCTGTACCCTAAGTTTCTGCATTAATTGGGTCACCTTTTAAAATCTCTACAGGTGAACAGGGCAGCTCCTCTTACATTTAATTTCCCATTTTTTTCACAATCTAATATTTGGCTGTGCAAAAGCTCATTGGCTGGTGCCTTTGACCCACAGAGTAGAGCCAATATTCATCATAATGTCTGGTAGTGCTCTGCCAGGCCTGTCCTGCAGGCATCATCTTTTCATGCTTGTCTCTGGGCACGCTGCCCTCAGTCAGCTCCTTGGTAAGTGGAACACATGATGAGTCTCCGGTGACGTAACAGGTCTCAAAAGACTGTTTGTTTCTGTTGTAGCAGTAAGGGACTCAAATATACTTTGCCTGACTCTGATTCACTCTCATTCTCTGCCCAGTGTTTGTTTATTTATTTGCTGTTAGTTCATCATGTTAGCCGATTGAAAACAGAGTGGGGTTATAGTCTCGTCTTGTTTTCAACTTGAAAAGAAGCAGTGTGTGCACTGTCAGCTTACTCACCTGGTTTCCCCTTTAGACCAGAGGGTCCATCCAGCCCTTTATCACCTGTATCACCTACAGAACGATAGAACAAGATGTCTCCTCTTCTTCTGTCGTTTAATAGCCATTGGTAAACAACTTTTAGGTGCATTACCACTAAATCACATTGCATTATCCCCCACAATCTTTGTAGCTTCACAGAAAATATCATATAAAAAAATACCGCTTATTTCATTTTAATTGCTTTAACCTGAACCAATAACCCAGTAACTCCCACCAATAGGTCAACCACGTTATAAATAACTCTGCTGTAGTTACTAAAAATTACCAGCAGATGGCAGTGCCACACATGAAACGTTTAAAAAAATGGTTGCTCTCAGGTTAATAGAATAGAATAGCATGTATGATGTAACGGTTCCATATAGAGGTCGAAAAAAACACACCTTATTTTTCAATAAACAGATCAATTATAAATTGTAATGTGAGTATGTGTGATCCATTTTTTTTCTTCTTTTATTAGAAACTGTATATGCACCCACTGACACACACACAGCCTGACACTGGAAATTAACCCAACTGGCAGTTGCACATTTTGGGGAAGTGTGGCTGCAGTAAATAAACAGTACAATGGACCGGTGTTGTATGGGAGAGAAACACAACGGTGACATACTGTACCTGCAGGACCAGCGTGGCCGTTCCTCCTCGTTCGCAATTGTCTCAGGACAAATTAATTTGACTGATTTTATGAAAATGTCAAATCTACTTATTTTAATGCTTTGGGTGTGTGGTTTTATTGTAGCAGTGCCAGCTGAGGAGGAGTTCAGGAAGCTGTATATCTTCTTTCAGACATCTATAAAACAGAACCTCACAGCTTTGTGTGTATTAGCTGCAAACGCGTAGCCTGATGTTGGAAACTGCAGGCTCTTCTGCATGTTGAAAACATTTCCTGGCACGGACACAAGGACACATTCATCCGCATGATAGTTATGAAGCACATAAATCTTTTAAATCTTCTCTCCTGCTGGAAAGATTTTTTTATGGATTACTGAAGGAAGCTTGATTCTGTTATTTTGATTACTGTATCTGTATATTACTATCCAGTATTTAAATTAGTAAGGCTAATGAAAAACCATAAGACCTGTTGTACAGAGTTAACTGAGAAAGCGGGAGGAGGTGGAGACAGAGACAGAATATAAACATGAACTTTAAATAATAATATGAAAAAGACACCTTTATCTCCAGTGGGTCCCATCTTTCCTGTGTGACCCATCTCCCCTCTAAGTCCCTTCACTCCTTGTACTCCTGGAGATAGATGACATGAAGATGGACAAGGGAAAGATATTGTGGAGAGGACAGACATCTGAGACAGGGCAATGAAATCTCATCAGTTTGATAATGACTTTATAATCCAACACAGTGCATACAGTAACATACCTGGAAAGGTGGTTTACTCACTGTTTTTAAAAGCTCGCAATTTGCCTTTCAGGTTTCTAACTGTTCCAACTATGACCCTATAACAGTTGTCATCTTTTTTTCTCTTTTGATTATTTTTTAGTATTTAAACCTAATCAATATAATTGCATCCTTCCATCTCATCTTTTAAAAATGATCTCTGTGAGCCCCAGGGATGTTTTCCGTCAAAGTCTGCGTTGTTTGCTTCCTGCTGTCGTGATTATTATAGCTTTTTTGCCAGTAAATAAATTGGAGGAAAAAATGCAGATTTTTGTGGGCACTAACTAAAGTAGTTTGTGTTGCGATTCTGTTTTGGCGAGTTAGAAAATGCGCATTGTTGCGGGATATGGTTTAGACAAAGTGGAAGTCCACATTGGACATGTAGTAAACAGAATGCGCTCGTTCATCATTTATTTATTTATGTTGTTGTTTTATTTTTGATTTACTGATTTTTCTGGAACAATGAACACCGCTGGTGATGGGACATCTCTTCATTTGTAAGCATCTGTATTGATTATGTTATCTTATTATTGTCATCACAATGATTGTTTCTGATTAGAGTCCGTCTCTGTAAACTGATTATTGACATCTGCCTGGCAGCTCCAGTTGTTTGGTGTTGGAAGGACTAACTGAGATACCGATGAAGTAAAATATGAGATATTACAGTAAACGTGTAGGAGAAATATCAGAATGCCAAGTGTCTGTGTATATGTTGGGAAAACTACAGAGCAGACTGAGGCCTTCTGCCAGCACTTGAACGACTATTTCCTCAGGAAACTTTTCAACTGGAAATTGATGGCATTTAAAATACTAAGTGACGCACTGGAGAGGCCTCTTGCTATTAGAGGGATTTGCCACACACACACGCGCACACACACACACACACACACACACACACACAGGCAGAAGGTGTGAGGTCTTATGGATTGTAGGAGGTCACAGCCTTTGGGAAATTTCACAATAATCTCTATACCATTTTTGTATAATTTTCTATGTGCATGCCTGAGCACCACAGTCAGTAAGTAAACATTTTGCCGATGCTGACCTGAGAACAGCTTGCGATTAAACAGTGATTCTAGGTGTTTATTTTATTTTTATTTTTTTTTGTTAAATAAAGAAATGCAATCTCTTGGTCTCCTGTGATTCCTTGTGCGCCTCTAACAGTTGATTAATGATGTTTTCCCAGTGCTTGTGCCTGCCAGTTAAACTGTCTCTCTGAACGTCCAGATAACACTTCTTCCTATCACTGCGTTCACTCTTTATAATGGCCAACCCCTCCAACTGGTTTAACGTCTGCATTCTCCAGCTGCTGCAGGACAACGCAGGCGATTCTTCATCTCTCATCACGGAGCCTGAGACAGTTTTAACAACCTCAAGCTATTTCAAAAACATTGACTTTACGCTGTTTGCTCACTTATAAGGAGCAGATATTAATCCAGTTTCTGCTGTTTGGGACTTTGTGAACAGTGGAAACAGAGCTGGTCTACATGAAACACAGGCCTTGAGCCAGAGTTTCCATCTGTGTCCATATACTTGACTACTAGCTGGACTACAGGTTCCTCACAAGTATTAGGAACATTAGACGACACCAGACGTTAACTGTAACACTAATGCACCAAGCTCAGCAGCAGCTTTAAAGGGGGGGGGGGAATCGCCACTGACAAATTTAAAAATCAAGCTGGGCTGTTTGTTGATGATTAATAAGCCTGGAGAAATAAATGATGCTTCGTTTCCCAGCGGAGCATTAACGGTCATGGATTCCCTCTTAACAATCCAAAATTTAAAAACTGTTTCCTGTAAAAGGGCCTAAATTAAGACGGGGAATACGTGCGTCATTTGTTGAGCTGCTGACATCCTGCAGTTACAAAATCATTATAAGAACCTGCTTCCATGCCTACGCAAAGCGCACACACACACACACACACACACACACACACACACACACACACACAAAGCCACAGTGACTGGGTGTGCTGTACCGTTATAAAATATCCACAAAGATGAAAGAAATTCGCCCCATATATTGTACATACACTCTGGCATCTGTCTCTCACACAGTGTGACAGGAGATGTGTGTGTGTGTGTGTGTGTGTTTCTTGTTGAGTGTGTGCGTGCCTGCATGTGAGGGCCTCTGAGTGAAGTGAGTGAATAAAACAAACATCTGTGGAGAGCACGATGGCAGCCAGGAACCAGGGCTTAGTGTGTGTGCTTGTTTTTTGCTATTTTGCCTTTTTGTGTCTTTGCACAATCACATCTGCTTTTTTGTATCTTGTGCATACATTATACCATACATATGCCTCTGTGTGTGTGTGTGTGTGGGACTGTTTAGATTATATATATTGTGTTGGTCGGCCAGCTATACTCTACCATCCCAGTTGGAACACTTATGGCAAAGTGGAGCACCACTGCTTTCCTCAGCAGCAATTAACACATCTGTTTTCCCCACAGAAACACAGCAGTGCCTGTCTGTCTCTCTGTCTCTGTCTGTCTGTCTATCAGGAGGGCAATTTGTTTGGAGCAGGAAAAAGCAGTTGCTGCCATGGCAAAGTTATGGGGAAACTTCCAGCACAGAAAGTCAGACTTGATTTCTTTTTTTCTCCTTTGCTCAGTGTTAAACCAGCAATGCAAATACTGTTTTGGAGTCAAAGAGGATGAGGCATATAATTAAATGTGGCTGTCATGATAATCGAGGCCTCTTTTCCCTCTGCGGTCATCTTGCAGCATTGCTCATGTTGGAAACATGCTAATAATGATAGCAAGTGTGGGGAATTTGGTCACATTTACATGCATTCAAATTTTTAAAATGCTGGAAGTGGCTTTAGAAGAGCTATTTATGTAGTTTGTGGTATGGGGCAGGGGGCTCTTCAAAATGATTTCAACAATTATAAACTAAATTTTTTTTCAAAATAAACTGACAATCACCATTATGGTTATGCTTTTTATGAAGGATACAGAATAGATGGATCGATAGTAGATACCTGGACGTCCTGTTGGTCCATTTTTCCCCAGTTTCCCCTGATCTCCCTCAGCTCCAACCTCACCCAGATCTCCTGGATTAAGAGGAAAAGATGGTAAAGTGGAATGAAATATATTTACTTTATTATCTGTCAAAGACATTTATTGCTGGAATGATGCATTAATGTACGTAATATTTATGTAGCATCATAAACATTTGTCTCATGTTCCCTGTGCAGCATGGGTTAAATCTGGATATTCCCACTGCCCTGCATGTAAAACCATTTCAGGCTGATGATACATAAGAACAACTATCAGTTGGCCAAGACCTACTGAGTGTTGATGTATGAGTTCCACTGCAGGTCAATTTGTGGGTTTGGATGCTAAGTGCTACAGTATGACTCTGAATCACTTGTAAATATAAACAGAAGTTTTAACTTTTCATATTCCACGCTAGTACGCTGTATGTTAAGCCAAGCCCATATCCATTTCCAAACCGTGAATGACGTGAAGCGTTAATGGCATATTATTCAGAGCTGAGAGCATAAATGAGGTGCAGGAGAAATATCTCTGGTGGATCCATAAACGCGCTTGGTGAAAATCTCTAGAGGTTTGTGAGTGTCAATTAAAACAGTCATCTCACTGCAGTTGATGATGTCAACAGCAGTTTGTATGTTGATGGGCTTTGAAATGAAGGAGGGTAACAAACCCTCTATAAGACAGAGGGGTTGTGTAGACAACCTAAATACTCGTCTGTAGACCACATCAATGTGCAGTACAAATAACATGACTAAACATGTTGGCAGTGATTTAACGTCCTATTAAGCAATGGGATCAGTTTAAAATACATAAGTGAAGAAAAGTTAAGTTAAGTGAAAACTTAACTCAAAATAAACAGAAATGACAGTAAAAGTATTTTTAAACGCTGAAGTCACATTACGGTAAATGTAAGACAAGGATGTTATTGTGTGGATGTGGGGCGGTGGGGGTATGAAACATGCAAAAGCTGACACCCACTCAGATACGCAGATGTGACAATACACATGCCCAAAGACAAACTCTGCTGCAGTCAGTGTCTGCGATGAGCCTTGTATAAATAATCAGTCCAGTTAGCGGCAGCTGTCTAAATACACACTGGAACAATGGGACTTTCTCACTATAGTACATGAAACACAAGGGAAAAAATTCAGATGGTTCATGCACACACTCATTTTGCAGAGAGTGAATGTGACGTTCGTGTTACTTTTCTAACCATTACCACACAATACAACTGGAGTCATTGGGTCGATGGTCGAATTCACATTGGGGATTTTGTTTATTTGTTTATCTGCTTTAATCACAGTTTCTGAATGTTTGTTTATTTTAAGTAACATCTCCTCAGCTCTCTTTCAATCGACCTTAAAGCTAATTTTTTTTTAGAGCAGATAAAAATGAGGCCTAGCTTAACGGCGTATTTTATTAGGTCTGTCTGTCTGAATCAGTGGGGGAACAAGCTACTGGATGTCGTAAAATGAAACACACACTGGGAGGCATTCCCTCCATAAGACTCTGGGGTAGCAGACTGCACGCTAATAAACTACAGGACATTACATACTTGGCACCTTCATCATCAGCTCTGCAAAACCCCGAAGCTTATTTAAGGTGTTTCCTCATATTTTTCCACTTTTCTGTGTCTGACACACTGTGTGTGTGTGTGTGTGTGTGTGTGTGTGTGTGTGTGTGTGTGTGTGCGTGTGTGTGTGTGTGTGTGTGTGTGTGTCAAACAGAATAATGACCTGATCAGTAACACTTTGTATCTGTAAGTTGGTGTGTTTGCATGTGAATGTGCATTTTATAATCCTACAGAGCAGTTTACAGTAAACATTAACACATAGAGGCATGCACATGGGGACGCGTTACCTTTCGCTCCAGGCAGAAGGGAGTTGGTGCAAACCTCTGGAGAGGAACAGACAAAGCTGAACGCAGCCACGCACACACACAGTGCCAGCAGTGTTGTGTTGCATCCGTTCGCCATCATCACTGACCATCACCTGATGAAGATCTGAAAACTTTAGATTCCTTTAAGCACGTAGCTGCTATAAGTATCACGTGGTGATACGCAAATACAGTTTTTAACTGTCCCAGTCTGAGGATCAGAGCTGGACTAATGAGCAAACTACACAAACATACTCACCCGCATTTGTTTATAGCGTCTTATCAGTCACATGTCATCGTGTAACATTTAACAGAGTGCCGCATTCCTCTGGATCTCCTGCCCCCCCACCAAATAGAGGTTCCTGTTGGGTTCATTATATTTTCTTCTTACTCGACAGTTTTCTTATTTGAAGAAGCAGAAGCTCCATTTAGACTTTCACATATTCAGCAGTTCATTACAGTGTGCATATGTTTATATGCATATCTATGGAATCATGTCATATGATACAACTAAAAGAAAGAATGAAATGTAACTTTGAACTTTATCGCCATATTTTTTCATCAGCATAGCAAATCTCTAATCTATTGTTGCATCTGAAGGGACAAAATATGGAAAAAGTACATTTTTGCATTCTAGTTTCAACGAAGAATGAAAAATCTGGACCTGTAAACACTGTCCTGCTTCCTCCTCCTAGTCTCGTCCTGTAGTCTTCCTTCAGGGTGCTAACCATTTGGTAGGACACGTTTATGTGCACACACTGTAGACAAGAACAAAAATGCATTGTGCACACAGATTCTTGCATAATTGCGTCCTCTGGTTTGTCACTATGTGGGGATTAGGGAGTGCGGGGCCTCGGAGGGAGAAGGAGAAAGTGCAGAGTGTGGGTGGTAAACGTGTGGAAAAACAGAGACAGATAATGAGAAACGATTTCGATAAGAAGAGGACAGCAGGAAGAGCGTGGAAGAAAACAGGATAACAAGTAAGGAAGCGAGTGTGGTCAGAGCCACATGCCTTGGCACAGAGACGGATCAGCTCTCCATCAGTAAAAGTCATCATGGCGTTGGTGTGCTCCGGGCGTCGCAGTGAGAGGGAGGCCGATGTTCCTGAGAGACAACTGACTGAAAACACACACATAAAACCAGATTTATCTTAATCAGATAAAGGCTTTTGTTGGCTGGTTGCCGCTTTACAAACCAGCCTTTGAGGAGGAAAAGTCTTTGTTGCTCTTACTGTGGTTGGCCTGTTGTCATGTTATTTGTATTGACACACAAAGAGCTTTCAAACACATCCAGTACTGGCCCTGAAATCGCCGCACATTTTCCTCCTTATACAGTCGAGTTGCAGTTTTGTTTGAGAGGTTCTAACTCTTCCTTAAGGCGAGAGTGTGGTTCCGTCACATGGGAAAAGTCGTACTGTAGTCATCTTTCAGTTTGCGCCGCTGACTGTGATGTTTGTTTCGTTTGGATTATCTTTGAAAAAACACTTTAATCACACACGGGTTCGAAAGCATCTCAGGCATCACACTTGATATCGGTGTAAGGATTTGTACAAACTTTTATTTGGCTTGGTCCACTGTTTGTGCCAGGCTTCGCAGTCCGCCTCGCTCCCGCTCAGGAATTTGTTGATGCTGAGAGCTGTGTGTTTTTGTATGAGAGCTCCTTTATGGCTCTGGTGTTTGGTGTCGCTGATAACTGCCTGGCTGGCGAGGTTTGCTCGGTGGACGTTTAAAAGAGGCAGCCAATTTCAACAGCGCGCATTTGTGCGGCTGGCGCTGAATTTGAAAAAAAATATGATTACCCTGCTGTGACTGAGAAGCCGATGAGACGAGTGAGAATGAAGTGGGACAGTAAAGTTGTTGGCTGCAAAACCAAAGATAATGAGCTGAATGATGCTAAAACGCACCACAGCGCTTAGAGGAATAACGCTCTGCAGTTTTGGCATCTGACATCTGTCACATGTTAGCAATATACAATATAACACCAAGGAAAATTATATAATATGTTTGTACATCAAAATCATGTTAAAAGCATTATTCATTGTTAAGATAGACAATACACACAAAATATAATAGTCAATGGCTCTGAGGTAATAAAAAGACTGATACGTGTGTGTGTGTGTGCGTGCGTGTGCATGTGTGTGATCAGTTCTTAATGATCCTTTCATTTTTGTGGACATCGTGGACATTGTGTGAGCCAAGGTCTGGAAAAGCGCAGCATTCCTACTGTGTACACACACACACACACACACACACACACACACACACACGCACACACACACACACACACACACACACACAAATGAGACCAGCCCTGTTCTCAAGGCTAATTGTTTACATGTGGTTTTGGTTTTTATTCTCTAATTAAGAATGTGATTCACACTCCTGGATTGAGGGTTGACTCCATAGTGGGAACCACACCACAAAACACCCCTGTGCTAAACCCATTTACAATGCTGACTTTAAACAGCAGAAGTGGCATAAAACTATCCGCATGTGTGTCAATGACAAATCGGTCAAGGGCGACTTCAGCATATAAAATACTCAGCTAACCTCTAATCTCAACCACATTCATTTACTGTAGAGCATGAGTCTCATAACTGGCACAGTAACTGTTGTGGAAGTGGCTGAACTGCCTGCGTATCCTGGTATTTATTGGGAACTGGGCACAGAGAAAAAACAGTTTCTCAGGAAAACGGCAGAGGAGGAAACAACAACAGTGGTGACGACCAAAGTAGTGCACTGTGTTGATGTCATAATTTCACTTTGCAAAAACAAGTCAGAGCATTTTAAAACATTTTATGTGTTTTTCAATATGTGGGATGAGTCTGATGAGTCCGTCTGGGACTTTGGTTTTGTTGTTTCTTATAAAATCTAATCTGAGGTTAAAAAGTCAGAAATGTATTTATTACATGAATGTTTTCCTTCAAACCTTATGGAGAGTCCACCCTCTCAAATCACTGTCAGCATCACTATAGACAGGCACGGCTGTCTGAAATGTTATGTACAGTATATGGTACCTGAAAGCTAAGATTTATGTTTTCTCAATAAAGTCAGCCATTTGTTTAACGTGGAAACACTAGGATGAACACAAATGTTGTTGTGGTTCGGTGATGGATGGGTGTTTATATCTGCCCTCAACTCTGCTGACATTGGTTTCAAATCAAACTTTTCCAGGAAGTATTTGACTTTGAGTTTTTAGTCTTCATTCTCAAAAGTTTTCCTTATTCAACCATGACCGGTGGCTTTCACAACATTAAATAAACTGTTTTGTTGCTCAACCTCAACTTATTTCTTTAACCTAATCCCAAACTCAGCCATAGCTGTTTTTACCACACACAATAAGTGACACAAGTGCAAAGTGACGTGTTCAGTGTATTAGATACACCGCGTTCACAGTTTATGGCGAGGGTTTCGGCTGATGCTCACTCAGTGTAATAGCGAGTGTTGAACAGACTCACTTCACTTCATCAAATGTCACTTTTGTTGCCATAGCGACAACATGTTAACCAGCTATTCAAATAAGGGACGGGGAAAAGAGAAGGCTGAAAGCTGTTTGCTGTTATGAAGTCCTTAAAATCAAGCACTTTCAGATTATTATCATATAGGTTATTGCTCCATTTTAAAGAAATGCACTCTTTTCCCCGAATCTCATCCAGTTCTTTTAAAGAAAATCTGTTGCAGCTGCAGGACAAGCTTTGTTTACTTTAAAAAACTTTTATGCCCATCTGCTTGCTGCGTTTCTCTTTAGTTTCTCCCGCCATGGCGTTCGATCAAACCAATTTTCTGGACACAGTTTTGCCCTCAGGACAAAAAACATTGACACTAAAGCAAAAAAATTATAAACAGCAGCTCCACAGGCTGCAGTGTAAACTATACTTGGATGCTGTTACATCTAGAGAAAACGGTTTGGCTTTTGTTTACTCATATAATACGTAATCATTGCAACTTACTGCGTAAAGGTTTTCAGCCTTAATACCGTATCATACGCCATGGCATCAAATATAATGAACCAGGGTAAGACTGTGTGTTTGCACACATTTGTATCTACATGCAAATGTGTGATGGTTATGTTAAAACCATTGGAGCATGGAGTTCAGATTAGAGGCCTGATTTGCTGCCATTTGCATCGTTGGAGTTTTTGCTTCCCGGAGAAAAGTCAGCAGGGGAAGTTTGATTCCCTGCTACCGCCCCTATAAATAGATCCAATACGATATTCTATTCAGAATTTAAATGCACCATTCATTTTTAGAAAGGAGTGGGCAGGGAAACAGTTTTCCTTAATCTGAGACGAGAGGTTATTATGGGACAGACAGAAACAGACTGGAAAGCCAGCAGACACTCAGGAAGACAGACAGATAAATACACTGGAGACATGAGGAGGGGAAGGTAAACACACTCAGTGTCTGGAGGTGAGAGAGCATGTGTAGTACTGAATGATAAACCATTACAACAACAGTAGAAGGATAATTACCTGGGAGCTATTAGACCTGGCACTGAAATCACTGGATTTGTTTTCACCGGTCTTAAAATAACTGATTCAAAACCACCTATCTGGGGAATATTCTGAGGATTGCTGCAATGTAGCATCATTTTTCCTTTAAAGCTGAAAAAAAAGGTTCTACAATCAAAATAATTCCATAATTGTCTTGAGGAGAATTTCTTTTGAGAGCAAAGTGAGGACACAGCCAAGATAAAAACCAATTCCAGTAACAAATCACACGTATCAGATTATTTTCTTCTCCTTGACAACAAAGTGTGTGGCAATGCCGTCTAACGCTGTCAACACACACAGTCACTGCCACAATTATCCACAGAAGAAATGGAGAAATCTTTTAATCAAGTCATGAGCTCACCCAGATTAAAAACCACTCGCAACGTATCCTCTCTGGATTAGAGACACTATTCAAAATGAAAAATTGATTTCGCAAACGTCTTTATCTCGCTCTCTCAATGAAACGTTGGATTGGATTGGGAGCTGTAAGCCGCAAATTGTCATGTGCAAGTCGCTGACAATTTAAAATAATATGAGTCAGATGGGTGTTGAGAAAACCACCTCTGGAGTCCTTACTGTTTTCTCACGGCTCCACCTTACAGCTTTGGATGTGACAGTGTTTATACAGTATACCTCACCCAGATCTGTGGTTGGGCTTTAATTTTAAAAATCTGCCTTGTTCTCAATGATTGACTTCAGCCTAAATTCTTTCTGTGTGTGTGTGTGTGTGTGTGTGTGTGTGTGTTAAATTTTACTAGAGGAAGATTAGCACCAAAATTGGGCCCTTAAATTAAAGTTTAACGTTTATGACTATATTACTTTCTGTTTTTATTAATCTATATTTTTATTGGGTTAAAATGATGACTTAATGAGAAGACAGTTCTCAAGGTTGTTTTTTTCTTAAAATCTATTAATAAAATCTATTTGCATGATTACAGATGCGCAGCATCACACTGAAGACATTGCCGACCACTAATGTTTTCATCAGAATTAGTATACACCAGACAAGACATGCTGCCAGAGACACAGACAGATTTAAGTGCTTATTACCTTGTCAGCTGTCGGATAAGGTGATTACTAAGTCTTTTTTCTTAGAGCGTCCCAGACAATGATCGTCTCTAGATGGATGGATGGATGGATGGATGGATGGATGGATGGATGGATGGATGGACGGACTGTATGAAATAAATGAAAACAATAGAAAAATAAAGTTAGTTAATTTGGGGGTTTCAGTTTGCCATCTGCTTATTGTTAAGCACGGGGACGATCTATTAATTGTAATGGTCCCTTTGGTTATTTGATTTACCAAATTGGTCTTTTTGGTTATTTTAACAGTCTGTTAAATGCTGCCCACATGTCATTCGAGGGAACCAACAGAAAATAAGATGCTGGAAAACGTTTAATAGCATTTTTATGTCACTGTGGATGAATTAGTTTTTTGGAAAATTCCCCTTTGGTTAGAATTAAAAAGCTTCCCGATCCTCTACATCAGTGTCTTGGCAGCACAACCTGTTTGTCTCAAGCTGAGTCTTTAAAGGATGACTGATTACAACATGCACACACACACACACATTTCTGGTAGCTGTTGTGAACATCCAGCTCCGTGTGCCAGATATATGACACTATCATCTTGGTAAGAGCCAATGAAACCAGATTTGGATCCATTTTCCATCTCTGAGCACAACACAATTACATTTTCTTTCTTTGAGCAGTTGCTTTCATTTAACAGTGCTGCATTGTGAAATTACCTAAAGTGGCATTACATCTACATCTCTCCTTGTATATTATATTTTTACAACATGACTGACACATTTTTACCTATCTTGCTTGTCCACACTGGAAATACCCCCCCGATTTGTGACGTTGTATCATGATTGTCATGAATGACAACAATAACTTATTTCTGACTAATACTGTTCTGGGAATTCTTAGACTAAAAAAAGTTCAATTTTAAGAGGGGTTTACTAAAGAGGCCTTGGGCTGAATTGAAATATCTATTTTTATATTTTTTATTTTTTCTTCATACCATAAATCACTGACACAGAGAATTTAATTTGTGGTGGATGACTTATGGAATGACAACAGAGTGCTGGAGTGGCTTTTGAAGATTGAGGTTGGAGCCTGTAGTGTTGCTTTAGGCACGGCAAGTTCTCTGTGTGTGTGTGTGTGCACGCGTGTGTGCGCATGTGAAAAATGTGCGTTGAGTAAAACATTTGATATTTTAATAATATTTAATTTCATAGCTACAGAAATAAAGTGTTTCCCTCCCTATGAAGCGAATTCCTTTGAACTAGAGAAGAAACTGTATGTGAACTACAGCAGACTGCGTTACACTGTGTACCATGATGTGTGGGCTGAAACTGGGATGTGTGGTTATGAGAAGCAGCTTGAAATATGGATCCATGTCGTTGACAGTTTGCGATGCAGACCTACACTGCTGCTGCTCTAACGTTCAGCCTGTAAATCTTAAACAGCGACAAGAGGAAGGGCGGGGAGACACAGTTTTGATGGCGTGCAGCTCGAATGAATCAATTCCAGTTGAGATTTTGGTTTTTCCTCATGCAGAGCGAAAGCGCACGATTGTTGCTGTCTGGTACAGATTCAGTGGCGTTTTGATGAACCCCATTGAGAAGATAGATTTTTGGAATTGTCTCAGAAAGATGATCGTGCAAAAAAAGGTTTTGTTATTGTTAGGTTTGGAAGATTTGTTGCGAGTGAGTTTGTTTTTGCTCCATTAGAAATCTATTGCATATGATCAGATCTTGTTTTACATCCTGTATTGTCACTTTCTCTCTCTTGCACAAATCACTATTAGTTTGGCACAAACTAATTCAGCTTCATACGCACACACAAAAAAATGCATATTCTGCTTTTCAAACATTAGTGTTGGTGCAGATTAGAGAAGCAACATTCTTAAGTCTTAATTCCAGGTGACTCCCTTTTTCCCAAATGGATGTTACATTGCTGGTAATGTGTTTACATGTAAGACATCAACCAAATCAAAACTTTTCCAAAAGTGACTGAAGTCGCTGCTTAAATAGTTTACACAGCTTCTCATGCTTTTTCCTCGTGCCTCTCTTTCCTCCTCTTTTCCATGTCTCCATTCCCACTGTCCCTTTTTTCCCTAATACCGTCTCCTGAAATTCCAAAAAATGAGGCTAATGACTAAAGGTCCAAACACCAGCTTTAATCATGTGAAGTGAGAAACAGCTTTCATCCAACACTGGAACAGCACAATGGAAAAAATGTCTGTCTTCCGCTCCGGCTGCGTGTTCATTTCCAGACTTTGGCTGTGAGGTGTCGTCCTACCTTGATTAAACGTTTGCTTTCTAGTTTGAGTGTTATTCATTTACTCGCAGCTAAAACTTTTCCAAACCTCAAGGAAAGTTATTTTAATATTTGCTGACCTTCTCACACGACATGGAAATGGATTTTGTTTTTTCCCCATTTTTCATCTGCTGCAAAATTCCTTTGAATTTTTCCCACAGGTGAAGCCTGGCATTTTTGTTCCCGTTTTCAGTAAGAACGGATCAAAATGTGTTACGTTTCTCACATATGCAGCACGCAATGACATCACGGCCACATTGTCCTTTTGATGTGAAACGCACTTTGATGCCCACAAACCTGACACCCTGCTCACAGACTGAGGCTACAGTTACATGGCCCAGGGAAACAGAGAGCGCACAGGTGAAGATCCATGAGTTCACACACAACCAAGTCTGCTGATGATACGCTGATATGATCAAATATGATTTTATCATATCAATGGTATGTCAACATTAAACTGGTTAGCTGGATCTGCTATGGTTCACAGCTGACATCAATGAAAACGTTCATTACTTTGAGTCCTATGTTACAGGTATCTCTGCTGCCCATGCCGTCACCACGGGCTCCTCTTTTTTCTGCACTTTGGCTGAGGGGGTCCAGTTTTTGTTACTGTTCCCCAGCGCTGCATCATAATGATGGATGAAAGTTTTCTCTGGAGATTCGATGGGCTTGGTGGGCCATCGCAGACCGCTTAGGTAATCACCGTGTTGTTCTCATCTCGTCCGAGCCCCTCGCTGACTTCTTTCCGTATCCCGGCGGCTCGGATTTCAAATTCCTCCTCCCGGACCAGCTTGCGCTCATCTTTGCCTTCGGTCTTGTCAAAATGTGTGACCGCAGCGCCATGACGGCCAGCACTTTCCAGAATCCAGCGCCCCCACCCACCAGCACCTAAAGCCACAACGCCAGACGTAATTCAGCTCGCAGACCTCTTGTCCATATTGTATTATACAGAGGCCAAGCTGATTTATTTAATAATCAAAAAGCCTAATTACACAAACACGACAAAAAAAGAAACGTACTGGTAAATGAATATCTCTACAAACTGTACACATTTCAGCCTGTGAGCGTTTCCAACCACACCTAAACAGAGGTGACATCTTCAGGCTGCATTTCCCTTCGCTCTCAGTGTCTCTGTACATCTTTCGTCTCTTCTCAGTCCCTCCTTCTCCCTCCACCCAAACCGTGATGACAGCCTGTCACATACAGATGAAAGTCTGCGTATGTTCTCTGTCCCCTGGGGCCTTGTGGAGGAACATATGATACTGCAAAGAGCAGGAAGGGAGGGAGCAGGCAGGAAAGACGAAAAGCAGATTGGTGTGGGTGATTGATTTTGGTGGAACATGTGTCGGCTCCGGGTTTGTGATGATGCTCCTGTCGATTAAGATCTTGGCGTATTTGTCATCCTGGAATATTTGCTGTTCCTTTGTAAAACGATCACCTGATACAGCAGATCAGGTTTTTCTCTTGGACAGGATATCCAGGAACGTTTCCCAAAATGACAAAACTAGAAATCATTCCCGGTCGGATGATTTCAACCTGTTTAGACTCTGACAGGGACCCGATGACATCATCACACTCACAGCGGCTGTTCAGCCCACTGGTTTTGACAGAAGACCTTTCAAATTCTGATTCAACTGGACAAATTCGAGCCACAGTGACTACAATCTCTGTCTTTCACTCTGTTTGTGTTTTTCCTCCACACGCTCATCATCTCCTCTCTTTTCTTCCCGTACCACATGCAGACTTATTTCTCTTTCTCCTGCCAGTCGGCGTCTCCGTCTTGTCTGACGGGCTAAATCTGTCACTGTCCCGTAAGAGAAATAAAGCGAGCGCCAAACGTCAAAGCCTGAGCACAGAGAGCGGCTGTGTTCTGGTCCCGCTGGTTCTGATGAGAGGAGCAGACAGAGCGCTGGCAGCGCTACACTGAGGTCGTCTGGGAGAAAGGAACCGTTTGGAAGAAAACATTACGTCGCCAGAGCAGACCAGAAAGGTCACTCAAGATGCACCCTGGATGCTCCGACACAAACAGAGCTATGCTCCAGTGAAAAGAAAAGAAATAAAGGACGGACCCCCAAAAAAAAAAACAGTGACAGATGTTGTCCTGCTTAGAAAAAGGTTCTTAAAACTGGGGGTGGAAACTTGTTAGCGTGGCTCTCTCATGTTAGCACTGATTTCTACAGTGTCGTTAAAGTTGGATTGCTATAAATAGCATTAACTCTCTCAACTTCAAAGGTCCTTGTGGTAGTGATGTGAAAATGACCAGTCTGTCAAAACTGGTCAAAACGGGTCATAGTGCAATTTCCAAATACGGAGTAACATTCAGAGCAAAGTACATAATGAGAGCGTAAATCATAAAGGTCACAGAGTGATCGGTAGTGAATGACAGTGATTTTTCTTTCAGTAACTGCTTTAGGAGCAAATAAGTGGTCTTCAATGAAATCCTCCTCTTAGTGTAATTCCCTTCACTTTAGCTCTGCTTCACTCAGTGATAGTCTGCGCTTTATTCCTCTGTCTCTCTCTCTCTCTCTGTCTCTCTCTGATTGCATGGTAGCATCTGTTGAAGTCATAACGTTAAGTGGAGTGGTGAAAGCTGGAGCGCTGCAGCAGGGAGAAATCCCAGAGCGTTTCCAGTATTCGGGGAATGAAGGGGAATTGCAACAGAACTCGTCAAAAATAAAAGAGACACTTCAGTCAACACTTTTTTGCGATGGACTCGGATTCCCAGATACTCCTGTAGATTTATGAAATCTGGCCTCATGAGTGGAACAAGTAAAGTCATGCAAAAGCAACAAGTGAACGTGGCTCTGGCCATTAGTGGCGGCATCAAAGCCTGTCCGCATACAGGATCATGGTCTTCACTTCAGGGGAAAGATCTTCATGTGGTGATATTTAACCTTGATGCATCATATTTGACTGGGGTTTAAGGGGTTTCTGCCTGTCTTAGCCTGTTAATCTGTGTAGCCACAGTAGTTTGGAAGCCTGTTGACGTTTAGTCATGGTCGCGTGTCTGGAGGACGAACAGATTGCCACTTTGTCTGTCGTTGTGAGTCAACAGTTGGACTGGTGGTTGATGAGCCCCTGGATTCGAAATGATCCATAGCATGACAGGAGGAGGGGACGTCTGGCAGGTGAAATAACAAGCACTGGCGAATCACAGTTCACGAATTCGAGTGAGTTGTTCAACCGTGCAACATCCGGCGGCGAACTTGTTGCGTTAGCGTGTCCGCTGCCGTGTGGATCGGTCATTCTGAAGTGGAGAATATTTTGCATCGATGAGAAAACAAGTGTGCAAATGTTGCAGCTGACCGCACGGGCACACGGTTACGGACACACAGTGACCCATTCATCGGGCTCTGTGGAGTCTGGAAACTCCCCTGTCACAGCCAGACACACACAGAGACAAACACACACGCACACACACACACTGCATGTGCTGAAACACATAAACAGCCGGGCCTGCTGAATCCGCTTGTCGCATTTTATATGCTGAGAAAATCTGCAACTTGTATAAATCTCCTGTATTTTCACAGTCTGACATGCAAAGCTTCATATAACATCATTGGTCTGTTTTCACACCATCTAAATCACTGAGGCCTGGAACTGCTTTGGCTAATTGTCATGTTGTATGTTATTGTACTTTTGGCTGAATTTGATTTATTCGTGGGTGTAGGAGGCCTTTGCACTAAAAGCTACAGTATGTCAGAACAAGTTAAATTCATAAACCAGGGGTGGAGGGAAAAAAGAAGGTGAAAGTCATTTATCAGTGAGATTTTCTCCTTTTTAATCATAAATCGTACTTTCAAGCTGTGTTCTCATGTCTCCACTTCACAAAATGTTTATTTGTATTAATTGTCCCATTTCGCTGAAAACTGGAATTCAATGTTGGCAAGAGAAAGTGCTTGGGAAGTTGGGAGGACAGTAAGGGCAGAGAGAACACCCAGCTTATGTGCAGCTTTTCTGTTTAGCCCTCTGTTCTCTCACTCAAACATGAGACATGAAAATATAAGATCATCATCATTGTCTTTGTTGTCGTTTTTTCAGAGCTGTTATCACATCCGCAGACACATTTCCTCTAATATTCCTCCTAATATCTCATATTGTCTGTATGTTCAGACCACTTCGAACGTGGCAATTTCATATTTCTTCCAAATTTCCCGTAAACGTCTTTTGAAAAACAACCGTGCTGCTCTGCCAACTGACCCAGTGAAACTGGACTAGTAGTATGATTAGAGATTTTGACTTCAGACGTCTAATTTGGAGGCTCCTTGATGTGATGGCAGAATGAAGCCTGAGCGAGCGGAGAGGAGAAGCGAGGAGAGAGGAGGACCCAAAGTGAAGAGGAGGAAATTGAAACATTGTGTGACCACAAAAAGGCCATGGACGGTTTTAATATGCCCCACTAAAAAGAAGGGGAAAGCCAGAAAAACAAAAGGGGGTTTCGGCTGCGACTGTTTCGCAAGCGACCTGGCCAGCTGCTCCGGCAGCAGGGTGCAGGGTGGGTGGGGTGTGTCACACACACACACACACGCACGGGGGCTGGAGGAAAGTCATTTACCGCTCACTTTCTGTCCCCTCCCCCTCCATCCACTTTCTCTGGCCAAGTCTCTGGATCGATTTCTCCTGAGAACCTCTTTTCTGGAATTTAAAGAATCACCAGTGGTGAACGTTTGACACTGTATTGGTAAGACCTGCTTCATTTACCACACACATTGGACCACGTTCAACATCTTCACATTATTAACATACAGCAACGAAGGCTTTGATATTGCACCATCATGAGGGTAAGCATCTCGAAATTTGACCTGAAAGACGTCGGCAGCCATCGTGTGGCCCAGATTGGCACACGGCTCCCTCAGTCTGCTCTGTGTGACATTTTAAAATGAACAGACGTGTCCATGACAAGTCATTTACCATGATGGAGCACAAAGCCACAAGCATGCGTCTTCACTTCCGAGAATACGGGGACTACCATTAATTTAAAAATATCTAGATTTCTCTCATTTCTGCAGCTATTTTTATCATTTTACACAGACTTAGAGGAATAAAGTCAACTACTTAAACAGAAAGTTGGAAAGAAATTACCCAGTGACAGGAATCAGAGACCTCTAAACCAAATACAGACATCTACTGTAAAGCAGACACACGCAATAACCGACATACATCAACATACACACACACACTATCATATTTGAACCCACAAGAAAAGCAAACGCGGAGCTCATGTGTCATTAACGTGGAAGTTTCAATAAACAAATGTGCACAAAAAGGCACCGGCATCACACATGTGTGTCCTACATTCACCAAAGACTGCATTAACAATAAGAATGTGAGCAAGATGATTATATGATTATTGCTGAGTTGGCGCAGAGGCTGATAGTTTAGATCACAGAGAGAGGGCAGCGGCGGTCAAACGGAAAAGGACATGAAAGAATCAGGGAGGAGTCCTGACCCAACCTTGAAGAGCTTTTAATTTTTCCTTTAAATTTCAAAGATTTACTGATCTTTAAAGAAAGGCCTGACCTTAAACGACTCACACACACACATATGCGTGCATCCACAGTGTCCAGGGTTGATCTTTCTCTTAGATAATAAAATAGCAATACTATGTGACCCAAGTTTAAATTCTCCTGTTAGCTCACACAATAAAAGGCCTTTTTTACCCAGTTTTTTTGTGGAGCTGTCCAACAAAACAGAAAATGTGTCAAAATAGAAAAGGATGTTTGGATCAGGATTGCAAAGACATGTTTTTTGGCTACGACTTTTCTGAGTGAACAACCTCATTCAAACTTTGAGTCCCTGGGTCGCCCTAGAATCGTAGAAACTCAGATCAAAGTTTGTTGGTTCATTTTCCCAAACACATGGACAGATGGCCGATCTGAGACCGTATTTGACCATCTGAGCTCACGTCCACACGCAGAGATCCCGTGTTCCAGATGTTTATTGATAAACTATGGACCCGATTTGGTCAATCCACTCACGCTGGACCACAACACTCAGCCAGCGGAATGGGAGCATGATGGAGCGGCCTTATCCCCAAACCTCACGGCTGCTTTGAACTTCCAGAAGGTTTAGAGAGAGACTTCGGAGCTCGGCTCATAATATGGTTACTGGTTAGCCACTCGTGACCACACTCTGCTCTCTGATGTTCCCTTCAGAGAGCACCATCAGGCCCAGTGCAGCTGGTTGATGGTCGAGGCTTGGCTGAGCCGAACTCTTTGTAGTGCGGCAGGTTGAAAAAGAGCAGGGGATGCCCGTCCATTGGATTCTGACCTTCAAGAGATTATTCTCTATGAAGAAATGTAAACAACTTAAACCTAAAGAACATTAGCAAAAGCGATGAGACCGGCAGTGTAAAAAAATGTATTTAACAGATATTTCACTATGAAGCACCAAACTTGACAAATGATAAATCACCCAGCAGACACGAGTCGAGATGGATTAATGCATTTCTCTGGTAATGTAGTGATGCAGACTGGGAGGCCGTCCACAGTGTGTTACAGCTGTTAGCCAAAGCATTCTGGGAAAGCTCCAGGTCCCCGTGTTAGCCTCAGCAGTTAGAAGCGAGTTTGTCCAAAATGCACAAATCAGATTAATCTAGAAAACCAAACAGATTCAACCTCAGAGGAAAAGTTCAGCATGGTGCGGAATACAGTTACTACTATGGTTAGCTTTACATGTGCAATTTAAAACCATGAGCAATAAGCCTATCTTAACATCAAACATTAAGTTTGCTCTCATCCAGAAAGGCGACAGAGAAACGATTTATTTTGAAGGTGTGGACCAGAAAGCCTTATTCAAACAGTTACTTCTTTGACCACTTCAGCAAGAATCACGTCAAACAGCAAAAAGAACAATTCACGAACGAGAGCCACAACATGAGCTGGAGACGTTTGGTGAAATCGAGCCGGGTAGAGTGAGCTCAACAAGAACTGAATCAAGATGGGCCTGGCTCACTGGGTCTGGCTGCCAGTCGGATGGTATTAGCACAGTGACATCTGGGAAATCCAGCGGGAACAGGGATCGTCTAACATCACAGTGTGAAAATGCTCAGCCGCAGAGAAACCCATGATTCACGCTCCAAATATGTGGCGTCTCGGTCCAGTCACAGCCTCCACAGCTCGATTCACAGAGGTAACAGATAGGACACTTTTCACACTGCTGTGTGTGTGTTAGTGAACCATGACACTTTCACACCCTGGCAGAGCCACACCCAAACACACATCCTGCAGACCGTTCCAAGCTGCTTTCATACAATCACTTTGGTTTCTGCACACAGGCGCACCACTCCCTTTCCACCTCATAACCTTCATTAAATATTTCACTGGTGACTCGTGTGTTTGTCATAGCAGCGGTGGTCTCATTAGAGCTTGGCAAGATAGAAGTGCAGTGGAATGAAATTTCACATGTGGATGTATCCTCTGGGGCTGCGGAGAAGTGAGAGTTCTTCCACCTCAGCTGAAGCACATGCTGCAACTCTCCTTATGTTTCCCTTTGGCCCTATTTCATCCTGTCAATAATCAGGGTTGGCTCTAATGAGGAGGCTCGGACACGTTGATTCCACGTGCTGCTATATGAGGAGAAGAAAATCATACGGAGGTGAATTTATCAATACAAAAGTTATATCCAATCAACGTGTGCCCATTCCTGCATTCAACTTGAATGTCACGACACAGACCTACATGTTTTAACCGCTCACTGGACAGTGGCGTAAACTAAATTATTTTGCATCAACATGTGAACTGCTAGAAAGTGTGTTAACCAGTAAATCACTGTCTATTTACAAAAAGACCTTTTATAAACGAAAATTGAAATGCTTTTACTACAATGTGAAGAGTCTGCAGTTCACTGAATGAGCCCTTAATGAGACCTCTGTTTGTATGAATCGATGAAATTATCTTTATGGTCAAACGCATGACTCTGTCATAGTGATTGGGTTCAGTGGTATTAGATTGAATCTGACTCCAGTTCTGCATCAGTTCCTCAAGTCAAGTCCAGAATAAAATGATTCCTTCCTTCCTTCCTTATTCAGTTGCCTGTTTAAATTGCTTCAAATGTGCCAGTCCAATCATTAAGTGCATTTTCTGTATGCTAAGCCGATCAGACCTATAAATAAATTTTAAAAAGTGTCAGACTGTCGGCCCAAATAGCACGCCGGCCCACTGGGAAAATGCCCGGTATTCCCGATGGCCAGTCCGTCCCTGGTTGTACTAATATTCATGTGAAATCAGTGGTCAAGTCGCAGGCTTCTGTTAAGCTTAAGAACATTAACTTATCAAAGGCAAAGGCAAGTTGCTGCATGAGACCATGAGTGATCACATATTAATCACGTATATTACTCAGGTAATACATTACTCACCTATGACCGTGTACACATGATTAGACACCCCAAACCAAATATTTGGGAAAATTATCATTCTCTCTTAATTACTCACATTATTTACTGGGTTTAACGTGGCTACAAAGTGCAGACGAACCCTAACTGAAGTATTTGTAACTCTTGGTTAACTGGTTTTGGCATCCAGATTCTCTTTGTTTAATAAACACAAACCATGCAGTTTTACAAAAACAGTACATATGAGCCCACCAAAAAAAAGAAAAAGAAACAAATCCAAATGTGCAATATGTCTTTGTTCAGAGAGGAATTCAGTGCAAACACACTGAAAATCAACACATTTCTTCATGTGCACCCTTGTCACTTGTGATTAACTGCAGCAATTTGCTTCCTATTCAGACGATGCCAATATTAACTAATCCAAATATTTCATTCAGCCGTCTTTTTGACATTGCTAAGCAAATGTGTCATTTCTCAGCACTGAAATAGGCCACAATCAGTGCTGTGGGTTACAGCTGGAGACGTCTTGATCAAGAGCAGCTTGACATTGGTTTCTTCAGGGAGCTGAATCTCTTATTAATATCGATTCCACCCAGATTCCTCAACCTTATTCAGAGATTAGGTCTGTCAGTGTAAAGTCACGCCACTGAGTTACCGATGCCAAACTCTGGTCCCCCGTTCCAAATGTCCACCACCACTCTTATCTCACAAAGCTCGGCCTCAGTTCCAGTCCAAGAGGTCTGGAGAACATCCTGAGGAAAACGAAAACAGCATTTGAAGTCTTCAGCATGTCGTCCAACACGCAGCCAGTGTAATTAACCTCAGCAAGAGCGAAGTGTCACCACATTACAAGAAATACATATCTTGATCAGTGGGCTGTCATTCATATAAAGACAGTGTTTATATTATTGCGTCTTCCAGCCAGACCTGGACTGGTACACACCACACACTGTTATTATTTGAAGTGTCTGGTGATGCATTACAGCTAATAAATGTGATCCTAATTGCCAGGGCCCTTTGCCAACCATTACAGCAGCAGACCTCACTGTTTATTCACCTCTGACTCATTAAGTGCTCTCTACCACCCATTGCTTAATATTACCAACAGAGGCACTGGCTGGCCCACACACACCAAATCACGACCTGTCTATTCTCCTGGCTGGCCCACTCTGCCTTCCCAGCACCGAGCCGCTGTGAGATTCCACCAGGGAGCATTTATTTGTTTCCTGTTGTGTCTGAATGTGAAAATAAACAGACGCCACCCAGACAACGCTAGACTGCCTTAGGAGGCATCACCACAACGTTGCTGATTATGAACTTGACATCTGTATTTGCACGAGAAGTTTTTAACTCCTTATATCACAAGCTTGTTATTACACGAAGCCTCAATATAACAAACCCTGATGGAAACTCGTTTTCTTGTTTACTCATCAGTCCTATCTGGTCAGCATCTCTGAAGGATAAACCAAATAATGTTTGTATAAATCCATCCATAAACTGGCTGAACACAAGGAGAGAATTGATGACAGAGGCAAAAAGGAATTTCATGACTAGATCAAGTTACACTTATGCCTAATAGTATGTATTTTTCCCAGCGTCATTTGTTTTTTGTGCGCGGTTCAGGGAGATGACAGGATAGATGGTAAAACAATAAGATTACACTGACTTACCACAGCAGGAATGTGCCGAACCTCAAATTGTCCTTGGATTCCATAAAATGAAGTGTTGAACGTACGGTATATGTTGAGAAAAGATGGAGTTTTTCTCTTAAGCACGGTCATATTTAATAATACCAGAGGCAAATTGAGGGAAATACCCCAAATAACCATCACCCTAACCCAAGACCTCGATAATAATCTCGACCTAAAGAAAGAAAAGAGCAGCTGTTTGACTGTTGTAGATGTATCTCGGTATAAAATAGTGACAAGCTTATCATAAACACCTGAAACCTGGGAGTTACTTTTACACATTTCTATTGTGTGATAGTCACAACCACCAGGTGGCTGAATTATGTGGAATGAAAAAGGCATAATAGCTGATTTTAGAAAGTCAATTAAAATCATAGCAATGTCTTCTGTGTGTGTGTGTGTGTGTGTGTGTGCATAGACATACAGTATTTGCACTTTCACAATCACAGTCACAGAGAAACTAGTAGGAGATTTGTTTTGCTAACAATTAGTAAAAATCTTAACATACGCCCCCTTAACCAACATATCAGATCTAATAGGAAACATAAAATCTGGATTAGCTCATGTGTCTGAGACATTTTTTGTTGATTTTATAAATGAGCAAGGCTGTCATTGTTGGTTTATCGCAATGTCAGTGTGGCAGGTAAATTAGTCTTTTGTGAATAAATAATCACCCAAATGTAAGCCACGGAAAAGTAAGAAAAAACAAATACAGCGCCTTCATTCACATCAGAAATGTGTTTCTGATTATTTTTATAGCAATAAACATGTGACAAATAACCAGAAACATATGCGCTAAAGTAAATACACACATTTAAATAGCCTGTCTAGAAATCTGGAGACAAACAAGTATGAAACGATTGCTTCTTGCTGCTAAAGAAATTATTACAACTGTCACATTACACCTTTCCTGCAGTATAAAACATAATTGTTGTGTCCAGTCTGAAGAAAGTAATGATCACAAATTTTGTACAGTCAAAGTTTCACAAAAGGCTTCACTCCTTGACCCACATGTTGAATCATGTTTGTATCATATGGAAGGGGTCTGTTTGTTTGCCTTGTTGATGAAGGTTGGTGTGAGATGCTCCTTTGTTCTTCCTTTCAATAGATCGTTCCTGTCAGAGATCAAGAGGGCGCACATCTGATGTCAATGAAACCCATTAGTAACAGCGTTCCATTCCATAAACTGTAAATAACGGAAATCAGAAAGGCGACCGACATTGTGTACATACGCTTTCCTGTCTCCTCTCTATTCTGTGACACACACACATACACTGTGGTGATACTTTCCTGGCAGGCAGCTGCTCTGGTGACGATTCCCATTCCACCTCTCTCTGATGGCGCAAGAGGTCATATGCTCAGGTTTTGTGTGTATGTTAGCATATGTGTGTGTGTATGTGTGTGTGTGTTTCCTGCCTGCCTGCCCTATACACATGGTTCACAGGTCCTCCCCTTTTTCTAACAGAATGATATGGTATTCCCTCTTTCCCTTCATGTGGTTGTGATGACGCTTCCAAGAAAGTCGAGCGGGCCGAGAGTTTGGCCGCAGTGTGACCGTCAGCAGACCACTGCTGTGGTCAGAGAGGGAGACCTTGCTGAAAAGAAAAGCTCCCTTGGATGGATGGATGGGGTGAAGCTTAACAAAATTCTCCTCCTGACAACCTCTGTTAAACAAATATGGCACTGTGTGGTGAGCCCCCAAAGGAACACATTCATTGATATTTATTTATTCCCCCTTCTCCGCCAGCTCTTTTTCCTTGTTTGTCATCCGTGATATGTCAGATTAACTTTTCGAGTATTTGTTTTCCTCCAATTCCTCAGCTTTCTCCTTAGTTTTTTTCTTCTCTGTTGTTGTGGCACTGTTCCATCCATGCACCTATCGGTTTTTCTTCCTAAAGGATTCAACGTTTTCCTTTGTGCCGTTTCCAGTCATTCAGACCCAAGTTCAGACAAATATAGTTTTCTACGCCCTTTTACTGGCAATGAACCCATCAGAGGATTCAGGTCACGCTGCTTGCCGGCTGGCAATTTCCATCTATGCATTAGCATTAGATATACTGCATACACTTTGAGGGTCACTGTGGGGCTGAAGCCATTCAGAGAGTTCGCTGGTCTATCACAAGGCTGACACACACACACACACACACATATACATACTTATATGCGTGTGTGTGTGTGTATATATGCCATATGTACGTATAGCAATTTAGTGTCTCCAATTAACCTGTATGCATAGCACGCATGCAGGGTGAACATCCAATTTCCACACAGAAAGGGCCCAGCTGTCACTCTGAGCATATCAGTACAATCTAGTAGTGTTCTGCCTCCACACTGCCATGGGTCATAATCACTATAAAATTGGCCTGAGTATAAGTACATCTTGTTAGAAAAGCAAACAGGTATAATTTGTTGTAAACGAAGGAGCAGGGTTGACTGGAAGTCTTGTGTCAACCCCCGGGCCTCCTAAATTTATATATACTGGTAGCAATAAGTAAATGAAATCAGGAAGACCACATAATCCAGGGATTTCTTGCCATAAAACTTATTGGGCCTTATTTGCCAAACAGTTGTGATAATGTTTTACTCACCACATTAACTGCATAGATTTGGGGAGGGTGACGACACTGCTCGAACCGGCCAACAAAGTAAGCAGTCACACCATCAAACAGGCTCTAAACAACCCCCTATTGTTGCTTTGTTGGAACAGTCAGTCTGTTACTCAAATATTCCATTGCAAATGACTATTAGATAAGTTTTATGTGTAAATGACTGTATAGTTTAAAAAACACTAAATACTTTGTGTAGGTATATCATATATACTACTGATCTATTTTTTCTCTATATACCACTTCTACTATCTATCTATCTATCTATCTATCTATCTATCTATCTATCTATCTATCTATCTATCTATCTATCTATCGAAGATAACATTCAGCCAATTATAATTTAGCATTATGAAATATGTCTTTGCTTTACATGTAATGACAGGTCAAAAATTGTCTTTTGACCAACATGGGAATTCAGCACCAGGTGACTCTCTGTGAGGTCACCAGGATTACTTGAAAGTCATTAAATTTTCCACATCATTTTTTATTTGGTGCATGACTCACTTAAATGAAACTGTGCGCGTATTGTTTCGCTCTCACTCCTGTTGCAACATCTGACACCTAATTTTTCCGTTTAAATGTCCCACGTTGTCAGCTCCGAAATGCCAAGCTAATTTTCCCAATTTACTGTACACTCGCTTCCCATTTGGAATAGTTTCCACAGTGGGAATCGCTTGCATTCATACGTTTAATCATACAAAGTGGAGCGAAATCAATACCCTGCTCAAACATATTTTATGTTCTTTCTTGAGGCTTCTGGCAAAAAAATAAGCAGCAAACATAACATTTGGAGTTATTGAAGTATTGTTTAACTGGCACACTACCCCCAGCCTGTTGTATCCAACATCACAGCTATTGTGGCAATATTAAGCCTTAAACTGCTTTGACCATAGCAGAGTGTTATTATACTGCAACGATGTATAGGTATGTTTAGGAATGCTGTGACCCAAACCTAATGTGCTTCTTTGAGTTGACATGAGTGACATGTTGAAATAGTGATCTAATAGTGTTGGCCACACTCACATATTGTGGCACACACATTTGCTTGTAAACAGGCAGGCAGGCCTTTCGTCTAAGCAGAGCTAAGTGCTGTGTGCTGGGAAAGCCTGCTGGCCTCGATACCAGCGGCATCCTGGTGAGAGCAGGAAAACGTGCTGCTGTTTCAGAGGCCACTGGCCTGTTTGTCATCTTTTCCAAGGTTACCAGAGACTGCAGGAGATTAGCCCAGTGGAAAATACTTGCTTAGCGATAATGACGGAAAAAGACAACAAAGCGAAAATGCACGACTCAAGTGGAAACCCCGTTGTCAGGTCTTGATTATGTCATGTTTGAATGAGCGTCGTGCAAATTACGTACATAATAATTGGGTAGATTTTAGGTCTGAGAGAAAAAGCAAAAAATGACCAAGACATATTAAAAAAGCCAGTTTTCATACTCATCAGCTTGGCTCGAGTGCTGGATGTCTTGGTCCCTGAGTCTGTCCACCATGTTGGCCCAGACCTAAATAACTTAACAGCTACTGTATATATCGCCACTCATGTCGAATTCAGAGTGAAATGACCTATGGTCTTGCTTCCATCATACTTTGTGATACATAATATTTTACAACTGTTCGAACACCATCCTCAAACTATGATGAGAATAAGGTGAAAATCATACCAAACAAAAGCCAAACGGCAGCACATTAGCATTGTCCATCTGAGGACCTTTCCATCATTCATGTCTCCATGTGGTCTCTGGCTCTAATGTTGTTTTTTTCCCTTCACACAAAAAAATGCTACAGCACATCGTCTTGCAACTGCCTGTTTAAAGTAATACAATTCTTACAGTTTGTTAAGGCTTAGAAAGCCCTGTAAACACACACGTTTGCATTTCCACCCTGAGAATATCTGGTTTAGCTGTAGGGAGGATTTCAATATTTCTTAAGGAAACAGAAATATTCCAGAGTTGCAAGATTAGCGGCTCAGGGCCAAAAGCGACTTCCTCTTTCTTTATGGTATGGGTTTAATTTAACTCTGGTTGTTTTAATGGAGGTGTGACCAAGGTCACCAGGGGTGAAGCCTTGTAAACGGACAGTGTAAGTACAGTAGTTGCACAGTAAGACCGTCTTTACTTTGGGAACACGCCACTGTAGATTGTGGCCAGTGAGTAAGAACTTCTTTGCCACGCGCTCGGTCTGGAGGCAAACATTAGGCACAAACACACACATTCAGTGCGCCTCTCATGAAACGAATTACACAAACAGGGAAGCGGGCTGCTGACTTTCCCTGACCATCACTTTCCCCATGTTGGCAGCCAAATTATTAAAATGCTGTAAAATACCCCCCTTGTAATTCAACTGGGAGTTCATTTCAGAATCCTTTTACAGCGTCCTCCATGTTTCCCAGCGAATAATTGTCTGCAACATAGTTGATTCATTGTCACAAACGAATGCACTGCAGCGCTCTCTCTGGTCCTTCCTAAAGCTGTAATGCTACAGTGCACCTGATTTTATCGACCTCATAGACGTTGCTGCTTTTAACTTGATTCGAAATTGCTATTGCCGCATAGTCCACGGTCTAGTTCACAGCAACGTTTATAATGGCCAGGAGGAGATTTGATATCACATTTCTTATTTAAAAAACAATGCACTTGTTGTCTCGGCAACATCAACTTTTAATTACGCGGTCTCTTTCCATCTCTGTATCTGCTGCTCCTTCTCCTGGTTCGACTCTGAACGACTCACTTCTGGCACTTTGATTGTTTAATATACTGCACGTCCAGAAAGTCCTTATTAACTGGTGAACCAGAATGTGAAGAATGTCTTGTGCTGTACATTGTTCCAGTGAGGCTCTCCATGCCAGGGAATGTCAAGGTTAACTGGAAACAGGAGAAACACCGAACTGAAAATCCATTCCTTTGAAAAATGGATTTACTGGTTAGCCGCCGCTGAAGAGAGTAGGCGTGTTTTAAACATGAAGGGGGAAAAAAGAACGCTAACAAACAGTGGCGAACATATATATATTTGCCTCCTTTTTTGGCTTTGATTGTGTGGGAGCTTTCCTGGTAGCAGTTATGTCAGCCTCGTACTGCTGGATGTTATAAATACTCACTATGTTCCTGGTCACAAAGACCAGACACACTGTGCTCTGGTTGTAATTTTCAAATCCACGACACCAATTATGTCATCGTCAGCAAATCCAAAGTCAGTTCAATGTATGACCTTTATACAAGCTGTGGCATTCTGACAGGTAAAGTCTGACATTCCCATGTTGGATGTAGACTTCCTGTTTATTGACCTGCTTTCTTAAAATCACACACTGACGATATATTTTAGTATGGATTAAAACATTTAATTTTATTTATGCTGCCAGTGGCCACAAAGATCTATGTACTTGTTGAGTTATTTAGACTTACCCAAAATAAATCTACACCACACCATCTATACCAAGTATAAAGTTAATTTTTTTGGTTTTTACACCAGTAGTAAACTCACCTGCTGTAGTGTTTGGTTGGAATAAAAACCCACCTGCTCTCAACCTTTGACCACACATCAACTTTGAACTTTGATAAAGTGCCGTGAAACTTTCTCCATCAGACAAGAATGTAAACATCGCCGGCGAATGGGCCTTGATGCGTGCGTCACCCTCGACACCACGCAGCCCATAAGACCAGAAGAGTTTCCTCTAAATCATTTGCAGAAACCTCACCAGAGAAAACAAGGTGACCGCAGAAGCTGCCGTGGAAGTCCGGGTATCCCTCTGCTGTTATTCCTTCTTTCAAGGTCAAAAGTGACTCACTGCTTTGACTGGCAAGACTTACAAAGCTGGGCACAAGGTCTGCCGGAGCCCTCATCCTTTCCCCATGTCTGCCTCATCGTCTTTCCTTGCCACTTACTCATCAGCTACGCTCCTTCACCACTGTCACCCTGTCTCCTGGTGAACCTTCAGTCCAACATGGCTTCTCCTCTCCATGTGATGGCTTCAGTGTAACGTTGAGGCTTTTTTCATCAGTTAGTAAAATAAAGACTTGTCCACTGTGATTTCCATTTGAGGGGCCCGCACGGAGCAAGATATAAAATAGCCTGAAACAAGAACTCTGAGGTGGACCGCAGGAAGGTGGAGAGGAGAACATGAGAAGGTCAAGAACCTTAACAAGGCAACATGCTCCTTCTCCAGCCCTACAACAACATATACTCAAGTGGTGTGGCCTGGGTTTCTTCAAACCATTTTGCACTATGGTTTCCCCACTGACTTATAGACCAACATGAAACAGTGCATTCAGATTTTGTTCAGGTATCGTCACGTGTCAAAACGTCACTGTTTCAAAGAAGCGGGACTCGTCAGTCAACGTTTAATGTACCTAATGTTGGTGATCACAAAGCACAACAATCTGTGTATTTGCCTCTGACCTGAAACTCTTAATGCAAAAAAAAACCCTGCACACAGTTACCAGGCAACAGATGGTAAAACCTAAAGACACCATATATAAAATATATAACTAAATAGATAATGTGCATTGCAGCTTGTGTTTGTAAAAGAAAATGCATACACCAAACATTAGGAACATAATGAACATGAAATGTGAAACCTTCCATCATAACTGCACTAAAAAGTATACCACTGGTAACCATTCATTTGCTAGTTAAAGTTACCGCCACAGGCATTTCAGATACACAACCACAGACCTGAGGCAAATCAAGGTCTTTGTCACATCAGCACTTGGAGATACACAGCTTAATGCTTCCAGGATCAAATCCAACCAGCTCAGATAAACCATAGAGAAAAGCAATAAACCTGTCTAATTTTTTTTTCTTCTAAAATTTTGTTACTTTATCAAGTAAATGATTTTACCGATCAAAATATAATTAACCCAGTGAATGACATTGCAGCCTTGGTAGTTGATATTACCCTTACTCTTAAATCCAGGCTCTGTGGTGCCGACATTAGGATGATGGGTTTAGCTTTATCTATTTCTCTTTCTGAAGTTTACCTGCAATTACTACTGATTTGCATCTGTTTGGTAAAAGCGTTTGTTGCACAAGTGAAAAAAAACTTTTCTCTCTCAGCTTTCTCGGGTCACTATCAACACAGCAGCGGTTATAAGTTCCCTTTTCCATTCAGTCGTTTCTGAGATCTGTTATGAAAATGAGAACGACTCGGACAGATCGGAATCATGATTGGCTGCGTAAGGCAGACATCCACTATTTGCCTGTCCTATGCAAACGAGATGACAAAAGGTCAACAAAAGAAAATAACAACATCTCTGCAGCTGAATTTAAATGAGGAATTATTTCTCACGCGTGTATGTTTATCTCGTGGATTTCACTTGGACTCACAATGAGCAGTCTAAATGAACGTAATCACTGGGGCATAGTGTTTAGTCTAAGGGGACAAAACCTTATACACATTTTGACAGACTAAATTAGAAAGAAGCACATTGGTTGACAGGTCGAAACCAGCAAACAGAGTATGCCTGTGTGTGTGTGTGAGAGTGTGTGTGTGTGAGAGTGTGTGTAAAGGTCATACAGAAGTTGCAGCTGGTTTACACCCACGTTTACCCCACTCATCACCAAACGACTGCTCTAGAAGGTTTGTTGTCAGTGGGTTTTAATGCGTGTGTGTAACTGTTTGTGTGTGCATGAGAGTGCAGAAGTCCACCTTCAGTCCCACTACTGTTGCGGTGTACCCTGACCTCAGCGCAGACGTGTGCGTGTGTGAGTGAATCTGTGTGAGCCTATTTTTCTGTGCTTTTGCATTTGTGCCTGTGTGTTTGCTCCGTCGTCCATGTGGTCAGATGTGACCTCACCACCTCAGATTTCCCATGCAGAGACCCGTAGGCGTACGTGTGTGTATTTTCTCTGATTACGTTTGCGAACCTGTGCTTCTGCGTCAGGGAAGAGACATTTTGTCATCCCTCTATCAACAGTGCAGCCAAAAAAAGACAGAGGGAAGCGGAATTGTTTTTAGCACCTTTGATGTCACAATCAGCATCATGTGCTCGCATCACAGTGTAGGATGCCCTTTGGTTCAGGACGTGGGATCTGTAAGACAGTTTCTGTGGGTTGGAACATTGATGAATGTACGATATAAAATATTTCAAAACACTTTTGGAAACACACAGTTAGAGATGGAGTGTGGGAATATCACATAAAAATGAATATCTGTTGCATTCAAATAATCATAAGTGAGTCAACTCATCCACAACGAGAAGAACATGAAGAGTGAAAAGACCCTGACTCAGGGAAAACTCAGCTCAAAGTCTACAAACCAGCGACCCCCTGACACCATCCTTTACTGTCAGTGTTGTCCCAGGTCTATGACGTCTGATATGAAAGGACTTAATGTGTTCCAAACAGAACTTCCTACATGAGTTCAGGAAGACTAACTCTGATTGGGGAAAAGCGGAATAAAGGAAGCTTCCAGATGTGAATCTGTGTTACTGTGTCAGTTTAGCACAGTGAAGAGGTAATAATACTAATCTCTGTCTGCGTGAGTATGGAGCTTCCTTCGAGCTCACTCTGCTTTGCGAGATTGTGAATGACCACAGTTTTAATATGGAGGATATTCTGGGGCTTTGGTTTTTAGATGTGTGGGATAAATCAGTTCTCTGCATCGTTTCCTTGCCTCCTCAGTGTATGTGCAAATAAGCAGAACCAATTTTATTACATGTCTCGGGCTGATCCAAATAAACAGCTGCCACTCTCTATATTTACACACGGTCAAAACGTTTATTCTGGAAAACGTTTCTTTATTCACACTTGTTAAAGCTACTTTTTAAAAAAAATGTCACACAATGTGTCAGACAGACTGGACACCATATAAAAAAATGAAAATATTTACATTAAAATAGTTACTTTTATATTTTTTTTTATTCCCCTTTATTCTGTGTTTCCCATTTTTTCCAGTGATGAGGAACATTTCAAGAAGAGACATGATTGGCTCTGATTGGTCAAAATATTACTCAGACACCATCTGTCATGTGACATATTGAATGGAGAGTCTCTTGGGGCTTAAGTGTGTGCATCGTGAACAGTCGAGTGCATGGGATCTAAAAAAGTGAATGAAGGCTCCATCATCTGACGATGACTGGATGCTGCTTTGGCCTCGCGCGACGCAGCTCCATGAGGACGCACCGGTTTATTTTTGGACTGAGGGAAGAGGATTTGAAACTGGCAGACAGAGAGAGGGTTGTGCAGTGGAGGTGGGTGGGCTCATGCTCTCTCTCTCTCTCTCTCTCTCTCTCTCTCTCTCTCTCTCCCCCTCTCTCTCTCTCTCTGCGTGTGCGCGTATAAGTAGAGATCTTTGATGGAGACCATCAAACGGCGGTTCACTTTTACGCAGTGGAGATGAGCGCTTGGATATCGCGATCCAACCCGGCCATGAAACTGATAGTGGTGAGTAACCGGTGGAGCTGTCGCGATCGGATCCTCTGGAGCGCATGGGGCATTCTCATAAAGGGCTATTCCGCTTATTTCTTTCGGATGGATTATTGCGAGACGCGTGTAATCGGTGCGCGGCGCGCGGTCTCACGTGGATGAGTCAGCTGGGTGTGTGAACGTGTTCCCATTAAAAATGTCTGGCACGTTACCTGTGGACGTGCTGGGTCTACACAGGCAGTCTGATGATGTCTGGTTTATGGCACAGTCATTGGTAATCACTGGTGTGTGTGTGCCAGATCTGACGTTCTGGTGGCAGCTGACACATCTGGATCAGACATGTTTGCACCATCACCGGTGTGAGGCAGCGAAACAGCTGTCACAGCCTCTGATGTGACCTTTAACACACAGTACCTGTTTTACAAATGCTTTGTTTATGTGACGCATACCTGCCACCCGGAGTAAAATTCCTCTGCTATTTTGCGTCTGCAGTATTTGTGTATTTGTCATTTCCATGTCATTTCCATGAGGAACAGTGAGTCCGATCTCACATGTTTTTCTGCTGTGAATGGGGGGGTGCAGGGGTGTTAATGCCTAATCCTATAGCTTTGATGTGGATGGGTGTGGATGAAATAATAACCTGACGGTGTCATGCAGTTCCATATCGCAGCCCTGCAACACAAGCTCGTGCAGGTAATGTTCAGTTCAAGATGAGACATGATTCAGCGTAGATTATAAAGATGTCATTTCTGTAGCTCTGACATCACATCCTATATATTCTAGTGTAATGTGGTTGTGTTTGGCTTCTGTTGGTTTGTAGGACAAATTGTATGATGAATCCCGTGCAGTGGGAAAGACTCCCGGTTTGTGTGCAGTCACACTGTTTGCCTTTGACGATGAACGGAGCTCACGCTCTGCCAGGCTTTGTTCTCTGCAGCCAGCGCTCGCTGTCCACAAAATGGTACAGCAAATACGATCAACAATTAAAGTCAATGAATGAACGTTTGCTTTAGGTCACAACGCATTGCTTGTGGTATAGCATGTTTGAAATGGATGAAACATCACACTCTGAAAACAGAGTTGATGTGGTGTGTTGCCGGCAGATGGTGTTTACTGTCGGTCTGTCTTTATACTAATTTGCTCCACAGCACTCTGTGCTGCACTGGTTTTTTTTGGTTTGTTTTTAATGTAAGCCTGCAGGCTGAGAACAGTTGTGTCCTTTGGTGTGTTTTGCATGTTGTGCAGTAATGGGCTTTTGCATATGTTCATGCACAGATGTGTATCAGCTGGCCTCATGGGCTGCATATGTGTTTGTGCGTATAGGCAGGAGACAGAGATCCTCTCTTGTGCATGGTTAATAATTCCTCATTAAATGTGTTGCAGGGCTGTCAAATACAAATAAATGTGTGTGTGTGTGTGTGTGTGTGTGTGTGTGTGTGTGTGTGTGTGTGCTTGTGTGCATGTTCCTTCATTTAATGTACTGCCATCCATACAGAGAAGTTCCTCAACACGCTGTACTCTGAATTGACCTATTTCAGGCAAATATTAGGTATATACCACCTAATAAACCTGGTATTTTAGGTAGTGTACACACACACACACACACACACACTACATTATTTACAATATGTCAATACACTTGTGTCCTGATCCAGTTAATCAGTCAGTCCAGTGAGTCAGTGAATGAACCACTCACTCAGTCTCTGCCTGTCAACATCAGCCAATCAGTCTATCTCCACCCTCAGGTCACTCAGTCCACCTGTTAACTATTTCACACCGCACCTGTGTGCTCTACCTACACGCTCCTGTCACACACGTCGGCTGAAAACACACACGTTTTCATCACAGGGTGATGCCTCCGTGTAACAGACATTGAATTGCTGATGCCTATCGTGACCAAAACTTTTCTAAAGAGCCTTTGTTTGGTACTTCTCTCCATGTGTCCAACCAATAATCACATACTGTTCGCCCCCGACACAAACGCACACATACGCACGCATTATCTATTATCTTAGCCCTCTTTATCTATACACTTCCTTTTACTCTCTGCTGTAGCCGTTGATATTAGTTGCCAACTTCCCCAAACCCAGCTCCAGGTTCACACACAGACTGAATGCAGAGCTGTGCAGAGACCATGGGGGCCAGCAGCCTCCACTTGCCGGCCAGTGGAGAATGGTTGAGGAAGTGAGCGTGTCAGGGGGTGGGAGACGTGCAGAGGGTGTACAAAGGTACGGCATCAACATGATTTAAACAAACAAGTGCAAATGTTTGTCCAGAAAGTGCACCCCTGGAAGCTGCTGCCACACACCTGACTTCCTCTTTTTTTAACAGTAGGGCTGATAGCAGAAGTGTGTGTCAGCGTGCATGCGTGCCTCAGTTGTGGCGAACTCATTGGTGCAATCAGTGTATGTGTGCACGAGGCTGTGTGATTAAGAGACACAAAGGGCAGCAAGCGCATAGACAAAAGACATAGAGCTTTTGTGCTGGTGTCATTCATGGTCGCACACAGGTTCTCATCGCTTCTCATTATAAAAACAATGTGACTAGCGTGATGCATATACTTGATTTATTTGAAATTTTGAGAAAATACAATTTGAAGTTGTAAATAAATCTTTTACATGAATAAACCATCAAACCATCAATATCACAATATCACTAGTAAATGTAAGATACCTGCTTTTAACATCATACTTAAAGAAATGTTCTGAAGCGACATGTACTTATAGTTTCAGAAGCAAATGGACTCAGAACGTAACATTGTACCTCAGGTGCAGCTGGTTTAAATTATTTTATATACAGTTTCCCACTACTTCATTTGGAGCCCTGTCCAGTAGGGAAACAAGATAATTACAAGAGGGGTTTAGAGTTAATTAATGGAAATGATGAAAAGAAAGGTTCAGCTACACAAACGTAGATTCCTGTTTGGAAATTTATATTTAAAACATAATAAGTAACAGGCTGATTTTTATTATCTATTGTTATATCTGATTTTTATATCTATTATAAAGAAAGGGGAAAAGAGACTTAAGTGAAGCAGTTATTAAATGTGATCAAAGTCCATAGACACTGTTGAGAAGGTTTTTCTCCATTTCTTTTATTCTGCATTAAAGTCATTAGTCTGACTCATCAGGCCTCTGCTTTTGAAATGAACCAAATGTCATCACCAGATACTCTTTTGATTTAAGACAATGATAGATTATAGATAAGATAGTCAGGTGTGCATGGAGTGAACGTTGGTTGCATTAGTGAAATATTGAGTGTTGAATATCATTTTAAGTTACAGTATATCAAGTTTATCCAGAATTGTGATGATCCACTTTATATTGTGAGGCTACCTGTTCCTAGCCTGTCTGTACACGCTCACACACATGCACACACGCACACACACACATACACACACACACTCGGAATCCCCCCTCAGACCACCTGCGTTCTACAGTTAACTGAAGCCATGTGGCTGGTGGATAAGCTGGTGTAGTGTGGTTTGGTCCCTTTTAGCCATGACTCAGGTGACCTCAGGCAAACTGAACTCTGACTCTCTGTCTGTGAACATCAGTGTGCTCCACATCCAGTGGAACCCTGAGCCTGAACCCTAAGTGCTGCAAGTTAGTTTACTACACAGCTTAATTCCACCTGGATGCACTTTTCCAAATGTCCACTGTCAACACATGGGACGACAGGTTTCCTGAATTCCTGAATTACATCCGTTAATAGCATGTTGTTTTTGTTGACTGTTGCCCAAACTGCTAGACAACGTCATCATTGATATCTGTTCACCGTTTCTATCACAATAAAACAAATCAATGTGTGCAACATTGATATCAATCATGATCCCAGCTGCCTGTGTTGGCTGTGCTTTATTTGCACATGATGGTGCATCATCAGTGCGAGGCATTTGAATTCCACTTTACGAGTATTAATTAAACCAACAGAAGCTACTCTCTTCTCGGGCTCATATGGAAAGCATGTGCGATCACTTATAAGTCTATTTATGTCAGGTGCCTGCACTCTCCACTTATGATGCTACATGGTGCCCCAGTGTCATGCACCGCTGTAATGCAGCTCAGCCTGTGTCTCAAACACAAAGTCCTCTTTACACATGACTGAAGATATTTTCGAAAACTGACACAACATGGACAAACAAAACTCCTCCTAACTCATATAAACGCTGCATAACCAAAGGGCCGGTATTATTTCAGGAATTATCACAACCAGAACCATGTGTTGCTGGTCAAAGTGTATTTGGATTTATTTAGACGCACACTGAGGAAGCCGCCGTGAAAGAAAAGGTAAGCGCAGCGTTTGCCAGTAAACATGCGACTGGATGGTCTCGCGTGTTGTTGCCTGTTGTGGCGACTGTGGCGATTCTCCACGATCCCGCGCAGACTTAACAGCCTGCAATGCACGTGTGGTGTTGTTTGTGTCCTCCGAGAGGATTCGTCTGTGGACTAACACACATGTTCTTTGTTAACAGGCTGGTGAAAATTGTCTTCCCCCTGCATAAACACAAGGTCGTCTCTCAGCTCGGTTTGCTTTGGATTTACTGGCAAAGATTACATAAGCGAGCTGTGTCAGAGGAAGATGATTAAACCGGTGTAAATACATGGCGTTTTAATTCGAATCATTATAGATCTGCGAAAAAGGCGACCAAGTGAATCTGCTTTTCCCCAACAGGGCACCCTCACGTCCTGCTTTCTTCAGTTACAGTCATTTACATAGCAGCTGCTGTGCCTTGCTCAAGGGCATCTCCACAGTAGTAGAGCAGGGAAGGTAAGACTTAATCCTTCCCTTTCATTCAACCCTCTCTCCGTACTGGCTGCTCTCCATGTAGGATGTGTCTCTCCCCGAGCTTCACTCTGATGATGCTAACAGTGTAATTATAGCTGTCAGTGGCCCCTGTCTGCTGTGTAATTTGGGTCGCCAGCGGTCGTCCGTGATGGCGTCAGATGGCAGCTTGCAAGGCGACAAAGAGGGTGAAAAGTTCAATATCTCTTTCAGCCGCTGATAGACTGACTCTTACGCGCCACGGGACATGGTCCCCATAAAGTTCGTTTTTAAAACGTTGCCGCTTCTTTGTGACTTCTATAGCGGAAAGCTACTGTGCCTCACGGTTTGGAGAGGTGCGGTTCTGTCTGAAGTGTGACATTTCCAGAGAATCAACAATTCCTAGATTTATCGGTGGAAATATTTTACTTCTACGTCAGCTTGACTTGATTACCCAGCGAGACGCTGATCAAGTGAAAGCTGCTCTCTTGTCTTCATTAGCAGTGGGTTACGTCTCGCTCGACTGGTCTGGTCTGGTAAAAATCTTCCACAACGCTCAGTGAGAAGTTTGAAAGCTAATTATTACCAGACTACAATAGTATTCACTCTGAGCTCACATGCTTCATCGGTGATTAATTTTTTTTTCGTTTACTTTTAGCAGTCGGCTGCGTTTTTGGACAAGTTTAATTGCACGTGAAATTATAAAAAGAAAAAAAAAAGAGAGTGAATAACAAGAGAGCAGTAAACGCACACTGCCCGCAGGGTTACTTCCATTACTGCTAATTACTCTTTCCCTAAATTGTTTTGCTCAATATATTTTAGCTGTCTAGCAGCTCGGCCAAAATACTGTGCTGTGTGAGGTATTAAAAAGCCAAACGAACACGACCACTTCCACTCGCGCTCAGGCTCATTGGCGCTGAGGACGGAGGAGAAGCCATTTCTGCCAGTAAACTCATCCCGACTCAAATCGTCTAACCGAATCCAGATTTGCAAAAAAACCCATGTGACCCCGCGTCAGTCCGTCCACACTGCACTCTGCACATCCTGCAGATGTTTCTGAATTGATTGGATGTGGTCTCACGGTTTAATAGTGTGTACATGCACTTCTTAATTTGAAGAGCAAGACTATGATTATGGGTTTGATTCCTGCTGGGGCCACCCATGCTACGAACAAACATATGCGCTCAGGGTACTGCGCCGCGAGGCGCTGTGGATGAAAGCCACCAAACGTCGTGCACAGAGGTCGATAGGTTTTGCCGGGAAACCCGCAGCACTCGCAAGGCTGTTTGAAGCCTTTGGTTACTCGTATGGGCAAAACCCATTCGTCTATTTTTATGAAATGTAAAAAATGTTCAAAAGTGCATCGATATCATTTCACACATTCACACGAATACCACACACACACATATATACACACACACGAAGAACGCTTGTTATGGCAGTTTTTTGATTTAGTGAACAGACGCACACACTCCTAGACACATGTACACACTCAAATACAAGTTTTCTATTTTGTTTACACACATACATACACACACACTACAGCATACATAGTTTTGTGGTTGCAAGTTATTATAAGGAAATGGGATGAGCACAAACACACACAAGCAGGGATCAATAGAATGAGAGGGGTAAACTGTAGAAGAGATTGGGTGAGTGTTTTGTATTCTGGTGGTGAATGGGGAAAGCCCAGTAACCTCCAACAGTTCTCTTTATGAACAGCAGCCAGGAGCACAGACCACAGAGCACACGGGCCAATGCTGTGGAAGGCGCTCACAATGGCTTACACACATACGTACACACAAACATACGTACATACACACACACACACACACATTCCCGCACATGAATGTTTTGCAGTTGTTTGATGCATGGATTCAGTTCATTTTGAAGATGCACACACGAGCGTGGTGGAGAGCAGAAAACCACATACACACAACGCAAAGAGCGCCTATTGTTATTTTGTCCGAGCAGTGGGGATGCATCACGGGCAGTGGGGAAGTCCACAGAGCCAATGGCTGAGAGCCTTGGAGATATAAGAAGCCTGTTGTGTGACATCTGGTCCGCATGTGGCCACGACCAGCTGCATGGCCGCACGTTATACAGGCTCACCACCTGATATCTCAAATTTTAGATTTGGCCAAAACCTTTCAGCTCTCGCCTAGAGGATGATACATGGGCTTGTTTTTGAGGAAACGGCTACATATGTCCAACTCACTACAGTGTGCCACCCACTGGACAACAGGTCCATATGGATGGGTTGCTTTTTTATGAGGGAAGAGATATATGGGTGTGGCGGGTTCTTGCTCATGGGTGTTATTAAAGTGCTGTAGATCACCACTAAATCATGTCAGCTACAAAGCAGCCCATCTTACAGAGCTGGCGACATGTGCAGGAGATCACTGGGGAGGTCAGGGAACACAGGGCCACACAATTTGTTTATAATCCTGTGGCACACAACTTTAATTTGTATTGGATATGTGCAGGATTATGGCACAATGGTGCCATCTGGGTTCATTAAAAGGCTATGGGAGACTATTAAATGTCAACAATGCAAGAACATGAAACCTAATCAGCTCTAACAGTCAGGCTAATATTGTGTTCACAACATTTGGCATCACAATCATTTTGATTTGAGTTAAAGCAAAGAGCTGATCATTTCTCCAGCAAATATATACATATTAAAAGGGCATTGGTATACATACAGTATTTAAAGGATTAGTCCTGTGAATCTTACCTGTGTCAATGAATCAGCTGCTTTCGGGCCGCATACCCAGGAACTTCAACTTCATCTTATTCATCTTAGTCTGAAATTTCAAAATATCAGAATTATGGGCAAAAGAGGAACTGAGATGAGTTTCATTAGAAGTCAGTCATCACTGTTGCTGACTGAATGCTACTTTCTGTCTCTCACAGCTCTTCACAGCTTCTCTCTCCTGGGCCTTCCAGCAGCAGGCCGTACCGCCAAAGTACCAATACCGTGACCCGGTGACATCTGATCTCCTTCTGTGTGACCAGTGTCCTCCTGGCACAGCTGTCAAACGACACTGCACCGCTGACACACCCACAGAGTGCCAGCCATGCCCTGAGAGGCACTTTGCTGAGAACTGGCACTGGGGGGACACGTGCCAGTACTGCACCTCGGTATGTAAGAGGACAGAAGAGTTTCCACACGAGATCTCAGCATTTCCACTCGTTCTGTAGCAGCATGGCAGTTTTCACGATAAACAAGATTTCTTCATAAGATGTTTTCAAGCAGCGATGAGCTTTCTGCACATCGCTGTCAGGAACTTTGACCTTGTAATGTTTTCATCCTACAACTTGTACTTTATGCTGCTCCCCTGTGGGTTTTCTGGTGTCTTTTCTTTAGATCCTGTTTGTTTACATTCTGTTACAGCATCTGTCTTCTTTTTTTTAAAACCAGAGTTTCCACTTCAATTGTTGTTGCTAAAAGTGAAGTCTGACATTGTGGCAGAGGGATCTTACCGCAGGGTACAGATGATTTCCTCTTTGCCACTGGATAAATTATGCAATGTGGCCACAGGACAGCTCCATACTGTGCATTGTTATGTTCCCCTGCAGCTATTTTTATATCCCTGTTCCAGTATGTTCTTTCTATAACATATCAAAACACCACATATATCATAACTGTGGCAGCAGCATGATACTCACCATGACATGTGTTCTCCTTACAAATCACTGCTGTCACTATACACGTCCACAATGTCCATATGTCCTCTCTGATGTGATGTAAATGCCAATAGGCTTTCAGTGTGTGACAGTGCCCCTGTGTGTTTATTGTGTTCAGGTGTGTAAGGAGAGGCAGTTAGTTCGGCAGCAGTGTAACAGCACTCATGACCAGCTGTGTGAGTGTGCTCCAGGTTTCCACCTAGTGGTGGAGTTCTGCATCACACACAGTACCTGTCCACCTGGCTATGGGGTGACTGCTTTAGGTAAGACCTATTAAAATATACATTATTTATTTATACAAGAAAGTCTCTCAATCATATTTATAAAAAAAACCTCACATTATCAGAATCTGTGCAGACGTTCGTCAGGAATCACAGATGCTCTGTGGTGGTGTCATTATCATTATTCTGATGTCATAGTCGTAGTGGATATGTGATATTCCACACCGATTCTCTCCCTGGCGTGTCACCCGCGATTGTGGGCAACAGTGAACAGAACCTGATATTTGTGCTGGAACCACAGCACAAGCTGGCGCTGCACGTTTCATGACTTCATCTCAGACCTGAGACCACAATCCAGCCACTGCACAGATGAAACAACATTTTCCATGGACGCTGGTTATCATCGGACCCCTGTGGCACTGGCACTGTTCAAAGATCACACAACATTTTCCACTACATTGTACAAAGCTCTGCAGCCATGAGACAGCATTTCAGGGGATTCCCCTTCTTGAAGCTGTAGGACTTATTATGTAATGCCATGCGTTGTGGTTTAGACCTTTAAACCACAGGATGTTAGAAAAACCATGCTCCAGTCCTCCAACAACACATGCATTTTATGACTCTGTTCCTTGATGTGGCTGTTTCAAGTTTTGATTCTTTCTCTTTCTGGATGCAAGATTTGAAGTCTTTCTGGGTTGTTTTACAGTTTGTTATTTGGTTCTGGTTGATGTTGCAAGAGAGAAAATACCCATAGATATTCCCTAAAGTACACACATTATATAGCTTATAATATAGCTCATTATATAGGTGGGTTGTCCGGGAAACGTAAAAATCCAAAGATATCTTTTTTTAAATTTTCTTATAGTTACTTGTTGTTGATCTTGGTCAGGGACACCAGATTCATCAAGTTGTTGCTAACTTTTTACTATTAATTACGATCAACTGGTTTACAAACGAGATACTGTATCTTTATTCAACCAATTAGTTAATTATCAAAACCAGTTGAACACGCCAAAAGTAAACATTTCTTTTTATTTATTCTGTCGTGCTTGTGCCATTTCTTCTGTATCACCGCTTCAAGTGACATCTTGAGCTATTTCTTCTAAAGCGTTCAACATGCTGATTTTGCACAGACAGAGGAAATTCAAAGAAAGAAAAAAAAAACCCTAGCACATGAAACCGTTGTGCAGGTATGCTGACACATTCTCAAACGGTACACTGACAGCGTCGCAGGAAGCATTATCGCTTTGCTATATGCATATCAGCGGGTGGTTTTGTGATCTAATGCTGAATGTTGAAATGTTTTCAAGAAAGAGCGCTCTGTGCCCTGATGGCGGGAAACAAGCTAAAGGTTAAATCTGATACAAGCATGGCTCATTCTGCATTCAGCAATTCCACTTCAACAGTTTAAGACGTTTAAATCAAATGAGGATGTGACCCATTGCGTCATCATATTGTCATGGGTGCAGCAGGTCATATACCAGACGTTATGTTTTACTGTAAGTCATCATGGTAACTGCTGAGAAGGGCTGTAACCTGATTAAATAGAGTATATATTAGTTAGGTGCGTGGTAAATGGCTTAAATATAGCAAGATTATTTTACAAATGATTATTATTTAGTTATAGTCATTACAATGTGGTAACGTTATGCAATTATTCAAGACTGTTTTCGCGCCTAATCAATTAAGAGTAATTTTATTTTCATATTTATTACACTTTATTGCATATAATATTAAAGCTAAAGGCCAGAGAAGTGTTTTCCTTTAATTCATGTTTTTATATTGCCAGCAGATATTGTTACTGATACAGTGACACGTGGAAAGGGGCTTTGAGAATTTTCCCACCCGTCAGTGTGAAAAACTGTCTGTGACACATGAGGCCATGCAGTCGTAATAGTAATGAAACACGCGTATTGTGATTCGAAAATAAACGCCAGTCTTGTAGGTCTTGAATTGAGCAGGGCAACTGTGAGTCATTCTGAGAAATCACACAGTCATCTGTCATCATGACGGCTCGTCACATGTCACGGTGGTTGAAGTTCTTGGAATCACTTCATGTCTGATATGCTGAATGTTACACGTCGTGTTCACGCACTGGAAAATGCTGAGATGATGCGAAATTAAAGTTGTGATAGCGAGAAAAGAACCTGTAATGAGCATGTGTTTTCTCATAGTTTAAACGATGACACATTTTTTAAATACATAAAACCTCACACAATAATGTTTTCATTCATACAACAAATACACTATGCCTGTGTGTGTGTGTGTCTCCTCCAGGTACACCACTGAGTGACACTGTCTGTGAGCATTGTGCCCCCGGTTATTTCTCCAGTAGCAGCTCATCCACAGAGCCATGTCAGCCCCACAGGAACTGCTCAGATCTGGGCCTGAAGACACTGAGGTGGGGCACGTCCTCGTCAGACAGCCTCTGTCAGGACAAGACCGCAACGCTGGAGTGTTCGCAGCATCACACTCTGTGCCACACTGGTGAGAACACACTAGACTTTAAACTACAATGCGCTGCAGCAGGGCTCCGTCTGAAAACGTCATTTAATAAAGGGTTTAGGAAAAAGTCAGGCTGGAATCAATGTAAAAAAAGGTCGTTTGTACAGTGCACACAAACACACACACACACACACACACACACAAACACACGCACACACGTGATAATGATTTTACGTAAACCTCAATTGTCAACAGCTTAAAATCAGTCCGAAGTGAATAAGTCTGGACATGTAGTAATTTTCATTCCTGAAGGCAGGGGATTTCCTCGGTCAGGTTTGTTGTCCAAATTCCTTTCTTTTCCAAATTCTTGCGAAACCGACACAACAGGGAAGAGCCGGAGTAAAAGGGTTCACTGGGGTGTTTATATCACTACTGTCATAATGGCCCATGATGGATCAATTACTGCTTAAACTGTCACATCCTCAGAGTGCAGCGGAGGAAACTGAGTCAAGCGGTAATGAGAGAACACACGAGCTCTGACTCTTTGTTACTCAGACTTTAACTATGACAAGATGCTCACGGTGGATTTTCGAGGAGAAGCCTCAGATAGGACACTGAATAGCCCGGCTCTGCAGAACACACACACACACATATGGAAACACCGAGCCAGGCACACTCATGCATACTGTGCACCACATTTAGACCAAATCACACAGAGCTGTTGCCCTCAGGGGGGGATGATGCTCCCCTCAAACATTCATTCACAAATTGTCTTCCTGCAGACTACACAACCACAGATAGTTTGTGGCGAATCCTGGAACGCCTCGGCCTGTGTTTTGAGCAGAAATGTCAAATTGAAAGCAGTTGGGATTCCCAAAGTAGCTACGTGTTTCTGAGGAACGACTGGGATGTCAATGCCAGTTCTACACCAAGCCACGCGTACAGCATCCAGACATCAGAGACACAAGCCTCATATCCTCCTCACATTCATCTCAACGACACGCCACTGACATCTACCTCCAAATATTAGTCACGCTCCGCAAACCAGGCAGAAACTGTTTTCACACCCTGTATGTGGCAGCTGGAGTTGCATCATCTTCAGACTCATCACTGGTGTCAGGTTGGCAATGTCGTCAGGGGCACAGTTAGTCGGACTTAGGTCAACAGTACTTCAGAACTTTCAATGGGGAAGAGAAAGAGGAAATCCTCATGCCGTTGGAACACGGGCAACACACTTGACACGCACACAAACATGTGTAAACAAACCTAAACAAACCACAAGCTGATATCACCTGTGTGTCGTTTGTGCTCATCAGCCAGAAGTGACTGTGACTGTGACCTAACACTGACAGTCACAGTGTGTCAGTGTTAGGTCAGTGAACTGACATAGAGTCACACTCTGTTATGTAACAACATCTATTTGAATGCATGAATTGAACTGTAACAGTCAGCTGTATGAGACAGCAGGTCAGACTGATGCAGACTGATGATCATGGCAACATTTTACTGCCTATAGATCCGGCTTTTTATTTGTAAGAGGAAGAATATTATTATTTTTGCTAAAAGCTGTTGCATCTCTAGCAACTCTGCCAGTGTATTTCATTATTTTTAAGGATCATGTTGAAATATTCTCTCTCTGTATTGTAGATGTGACCCTGTGTGAGGAGGCAGTCTTTCAGTCTCTGGCCTCGCTGAGACTCTCCTCCGTGCCACTGGAGCGGCTGCTGGAGAGTCTTCCAGGGCGGAGGGTGGATCGTAAGAGCCTGGAGCGGCTGAAGAAGTCCTGCTCTCCTCACGAGCAGGTCCTCCACCTGCTGCGCCTGTGGAGGGAGCAGAACAAGGACCAGGACAAGCTGTACGGGATTATACAAGGTGCAAACTCCTTTGAGCACCTTTTAGATTTAGTTTGCTCTTCTTCATGTTTGGCCATTGTTAATTCATTTTTTAAAATCCTGTCCCTCCAGGAGTGAACCACTGTGAGAGGAAGGTGTCTCGCTGCAACGGCCTGAAGAACCTGACCCTAGATGACCTCCTGAAGGTCACCAACAGCCTGCCAGGGGTGAAAGTTAAGCAGGAGGATATACACGCCATGGTCTCTACCTGCATGCCCAGGCAGTACATCCTGCAGCTTCTGCACCTCTGGAAGTCAGCAAACTATGACCTGGATCTGGCCAAAGGTCTTTCTCACAGTCTGCGGGTGCTGCGCAGCCAGGGGGCGCCACGCTATCTGCTCAAAGGCCTGAAGAAGATCAGCCGCATCATAGGAACCACCTCGGCGCACAAGCTGTACGAGAAGATGTTTGTCAGCATGCTTCAGGACGAGTTGTGTTTAAAGCCTCACAAGCCGCTGAACGAATAAAGCTGTGGGAGGTAGAAACAGGAGTTAGACGCAGTCTAAACACAGACACAAACACATGATGGCAAAAAGCAGACACAAGCGCATTATCAAAAAGTGAACACGCAAATCCAAAACACACACGCGCGCACACACACAAAAAAAACACACACACACAGTGAACCAGGGCATATAGGTAGTATATAAAAGAGTCAGACATGGGTCACATGATAATGTCAGATCTTGACAATATCACCAAATGATATCAAGCTATGCACATAGTGCCCTGAGGTATTTTGTCATACAGGCAACAGGGGCAGATAAATTATTCTTCCTGGTACCTACTTTACGTCAAAACAACAAAATGTGGTTTTCATGATAGAAGATAAGGATGCAACAACGTCAACCTGACTGTACAGTATCTGTCTGCAGTTAGGAAATATGAATTGAATCAATAATTGAAAGGGAGAATGAAATTATTACACTTCTGTGTACTCCATGCAGACCTTATCAAAAAGTTTTTTTTTAAATAGATGCTTCCTGAACTCTTTTTGACCAGAGTCTGTGAAAAAAAGAAAAAAAAACTATTTAAGATGTAAATATAACACTATTTTATGAAAAAAATGGGCTGGCTGATGTTTGTGTTGTTATTTTTGTTGCTTTCTCGCTGTTTGAGAGGAAGGATTTGGTTTCATAATGAAATACATGTATTTTGTAGTTTTCAGTTGTTTGTTGGTTTGTTCTGGACTGCTGGCAAGTAAAGCTCATCTGATATTTTTTTGTTGTTGTCAGCTTTATGAATGTACAAAGGAGTGCAATTGTTTTCTATTTAAAAATAATTTCAGTTTCTGAACATGTAAAGGCTTGTTTTTATTACTTCATCGGAAATACTGGATTCCAAATGCTGCAAGTTCACAAAGTGATGTTTGTTTTATATTTTGTTTTATCACTTTTATATTATTAAGTGTATGATCTCTGTATATAGGCTTGACTGGTCCTCTTTAAGCTTGTGTAACTTGTGAACACTATGTCAAATGAGCTGATTAAAGTCAGTTTGTAAAAATGCATCGTGTTCATAAATAAGCACCTAGCAGAAGGACGAATAGTTGATTTCCTTTACTGCTGTGATTTCAATAATCGGAGGGAAAACTAGTTTGATTTTATACAACTCTTAATTCACATAAAAATATTCCCCTGGATATTAATTTCATATCAGTGTTGGGCAGCTTCGATAAATTCTGCATTATAGTTTCATGAATATTTATATTTTGGAATTTCATTTATCAGCAAAGCCACTTTACCCTCACTGGTACAATGTATCAATATGTCAATGTAAAATCTTTTCAATCTTTGCAAATGATTAGAAATTAAATCCAAACACAGTGTGTGGGAAACAGTAGATCACCTGGGTGATACACTAACACAGCTGTGAAACATGGCGGCGGCAGCAGTAGACCTTTCAGCATGACAGTTGCTTGAATGGCTTCAGGAAGAGTCTAAGACTTAAACCTGGAACTTAACCTGACTTAATCCCCATAAAACTATAGAGAGACCTGAAGACAATTCACACATACGCACACATTTAATCTGACAGAGGATTTGCCGGGAAGACCCGGATCACTTGGCCAAATCCAAGAGTGCACAGCCTGAGGAGATTGAACCGAGAGGACGCTGAGATGTAACCGCTGCCAAAGATGATTTTACAAAGCACTGACTGAAGAGGCTGGAGATTATATCTGACTAATTCCAAAAACCATGTTAAAACATTAACCATTAATGTTTGCGTAAAAGGAGTGAAACAAAATACCTGTAAATTATGAATGATGCACCCTTATCTCTAACACTTCATATTCTGAGGAAAAAGACACACAGATAGATACTTGTTTGACTCATCGCAGTATTTTAAAACAATTCATCTCATTTTGCTTAATAAGCACACAGTCATATAGTACGTACCACCAAGTGACTCACTGACATTTTTTTACACAGGAAATAAAGTTTCGACAACCTGCTGGCGAAAGGAAAATCTTCAAATGTTATATTTTGGGTTTTTCTCAAATGTCATGCAAATGACAATAAGAATAAGCGTTAATGGAAATTCATAAATGAGTTTTTGACTTGATGGTGCAAACACAGATAATTTCTTAAATTTCTTTTGTTTCAAAACCCTTGAGGTCATGATCTTTAATCATCTTGTAATTAAATGGCACAAGTTGATAATCTCTTAATTTAATTCCAGTAAATGAGAAACAGCATGCGAGGAAACATGGGTTTCTTCTTACAGACAGGAAGAAACTGACAGCAGCTGACCTACTTCAGTGTCACTGCAGTCAAAGTCTATATTGGATCAAGCATTTTGTTGCTTTAATCACCTATAAACGTGACTCTCATCTTAATACTTCCTAAAGCTTTTTTTTTATTCACCATCGTTTACAGCCCGTCCAAATCTCAGCTTCCCTCTACGTGGAAGTGGAAGTTGTAAGATATTGACATTTTGTTGTCAAGGCTTTTCCACAACCACAGACACCCACGCAACAAAGAGCAGTTCCTGTTCAGACACACTATAAGAATGAACCGGGTGATGCTGTCAAACCCTCGTCAACTGAGGTCACAACATGATCAGCATCAGCATGGTGAGTGGCGTGTCTGAACACTGTCGTCTCTTTGAATTTAAAATGATCAAATCCAGCAAAGACAGAGAAATGTTGATTAGTGGCACTTTGATTTATGCCTGATATAAGAAACGTAAACATTGATCTATAATAAAAAAGTGTAAGAATCAAAGAGGAATATAGAGAAGAATAGAAATTGTCACTTCATATATTTTTTTAAAGCAGAATATCAGAAATACTAGGCTGTAACAACAGCAGGTATAGAGGTACCTTTAAGTATTTGCAGTAATGGTAGTAGCTGCAGAGGTCTATGCAGTAATACTTGCAGGACTCGTGACCATGCTCCTCGCGCCTCTCCTCAGCTCCTCCTGCCGCTGCAGCTCCTCCTCTGCGGTGCCTCGGCGGTATCATCCGATCGCACCTTTAACTACGTTGACCCGATCACCGGCGAGAGCCTCACCTGTGACATGTGTCCACCGGGCACGCACATGACCTCGCGCTGCAGCGCCACCACGCGCACGCAGTGCGCATCGTGCAGGAGCGGCCACTTCACCGCGCTGTGGAACTACCTGCCCAGGTGTCTGTACTGCAACAACATCTGCAGCGGGGACCAGGAGGTGGAGACGGAGTGCTCAGCCGTCACCAACCGCGTGTGTCGGTGCAAACAGGGGCTTTACTGGATGAATGACTTCTGTGTCCGACACTCAGAGTGCGAGCCCGGACACGGCGTGAAAACTATAGGTATGCGCCTTTATGAAGAAAGTGTTCATCATGTTTTTTTTATTTTACTTTTAAATCGACAAAGTGCACTGAGACTTCTGAAATTCATTGTGGCTCCCTGGAAACAAAAACAACTCCAACGCGTCACTGACCCTAAATGCACTGTGTTATTTCAGGTACAGCCCAGTCGAACACCGAGTGTGAAATGTGCTCTGACGGCTACTTCTCCAGCTCCTCTTCTGCGCTGGAACCGTGCGTCAAACACAGACAGTGCGCACTTGGTCAGACTGCGCTCCTCGCCGGGTCAATTTACCACGACACGGTGTGTGGCACGTGCGAGGATCTCGCAGAGGGAGGTGTGTACGCTCAACACTGATGATGTAAACAACAATAACACAACAACAAAAACTCTCAGTCATACTCATGTTTTACATATGTGTGTGTGTGTGTGTATTTCTTTTAAGGTGAAACACTCAGGACCTTTTTGTCAGGGCACTTTGCCATGCACAGGATGCGCGTGGCAAAAATGAAGAAATTTGTCAACAGGTGAGACTTTTCATCATTTACCACTACTACAACTCACACTTCTCACTCTACACTATTTGGATGCCACTAAACCACCATCTCCGTGTGACAGGTACATTGACAGGTCAATCCCCAGACAGAGAGGTCCTCTCCAGCATCAGATCAGAGCCTGGCTGACCCAGGCTCCACTGGAGGAGCTGAGGAAGCTGCCGCAGATGCTGAAGGCTTCACAGCTCAGCTCCATGGCGGAAAAACTAGAGAAGAGACTCCAGGAGATCCAACAGGAAAACCCAGGCTGTAGCTTAATCCTCTGAGGACGTCTGACAAGCTGACAGTCCATTACATGTAGGAATATATCACAACATGTGCCACATACCTCTCTCTGTTTTGTTTTTGTTTTGTTTTTTTGCCAATTTGAAAACAAGTATTTACCATGTTGCTACTGTTCACTTTACCTGAATAGGTGTATGAATTGTCTCATGTTGACATAACAATGTTTAGTGTTCGGGATCAGTGGGTAATATTTATGTGAAGTAATATATTAGAGAGTAATATATGAGAAGTATGGCGATGGACTGTTTCCTTGGATTGAATACATGAATATGTATGGTATAATTTGGATATTGAAGGATTTGCAATCATCAAGTTGTTAAAAAATATTTTCATAACTTCATTGTTGTATGTCTGTCTGTGTGTGTGTGTGTGTGTGTGTGTGTGTGTGTGTGTGTGTGTGTGTGTGTGTGTGTGTGTGTGTGTTGGGCAAATTCCCAAATTCCAAATTTATAAAAGGGAGAATAATCATGTGAGAACTTTACTAGTAAAAATATACAATCTAGGATCACATAACAAACTGCTTCATATGAAAATGAGATACTACTGGAAACGTGTTTGTATGGAAATGTACTAGCACACACGTATAACACACGTATGACCGTGCTAATTACAGTAACCTACTCGTGGAATACATAATGTTTCCAACCATCACGTCAGGACACGGCGCGGCCAGCAGGTGAATCAATCTGTGATTTCAGCAAATGACCGCTAGATGTCGCCCTCCTCCACCTTTGCCTGCTCATCATTTGCCAGCTATTGAAGCACAGGTTAAACGCTGTTATTTGACACAGACAGTGTTTGACATGTTAAAAACAGCCACTGTGATTTAGAGTGAGGGATCATTTATAATCAAACTTAAGACGATAAGACTCTAGACTTTAAGTATTTTAGAGTTCAGTGAGCCTGTTCATTACTGTTCATTCATACATCTGGATGAAATGAGTCTGGACTATCTATCTGTTACGTTTGTATTATTCTAAGCGCATAGCATCTATGTTATCACTTACAACACATGACCCCGATGGGGACCGTTAGAGGTCCGCGGTTCCCAGGTTGGGCACCGCTGCTGGAGCGTGCTCATGAATCAAGAGGCTGACAACACCGCCTCCTCCTGCCACGCCACGCATAGCACCGTCTCCCGGGCTGTCGCATCACGGGGATGGGAGGGGCCCCGGGCCCGGCTATTGGCTGCTGCTGGCTCAGCCACGGCTGGAGAGGATGTGCGTGTGCGCAGTGGTCTCCCTCATCCCGCAGGAGCGCAGCGGTTGGACATGATCCTGATTACAGCGTAGTGGCTTTGTGGCTGTGTGTGTGTCTGCTGCAGCCCGCAGCCTGCGAGTGAAGCGCGTGGTGTTTACAGCGCGTGGCGTTTACATCGCGCAGAGATGCGTCAGCGTCAACACGGATACACGGTCCGGACGCGGCGAGAGGAGGAGACGCGCGTGTAACCGGGAGAGACGCACCGGCGGCGCCACCTGACACTTTCCCCCTCTCCCTCCCTCTGCTTTCTTCTCTGGACTCTGAACGGAGAGCGCCTCCATGTGCTGAGTCAAGCCGCGTCGTCGTGTTGGATATTATTATCATCATTATCATCATTATTATCACCTTCAGCGAAATGAGCGAGGACGTGTCAGAGGTCCCCAAAGAGCTCGTGGGTAAGAACAGCCATGTGTCCAGACTGGAAGCATCACTGATGCCCCATCTGACCCCTCTGTCATCTGACCCCTCTGCACCTCTCACTTTACACTCATCATGCATGTTCTGTCTTTTCATCACGTGATACAGCCACAATGACATGGCAATAACATGTTAACGGTCATGTTATTGTGCTGATGCTAACATTCAGCCATTGTCCCAGATGGGGTATGAGTCTCCAGAACACATGTGGTCAGATCAGACATGACCTTACAGCTGATGCACATGCTGGACTCTGTAAGCCAGGCAGCTGCAGTGAAGCTTGAGGCTGTTTACACAGCCAGGTGAAGGGAATGTTACGTGGGCAGCAGCAGCAGCCTTTATTAGGAAACGAGAGGCCAAATAGTTTAGATCAGCCTGTCAACCCACAGCACATAACTTACAGGATTAATCGCCCCACAGCAGCCGCAGCCCACTCTCACACTCACACATCGAGTTACAATACATCTGGTCCCTTTAGCTCAGGTCTGCCATGTTTCTCCTGACTTACTGTGTTTGTGCTGAGAGTGGACACAGCATACAGTCCTGCAGGCTCTCTTTGTTTGGCATTATAGCTCAGTCTATGACACCAAGGTGCAATGTTGGACAAGCACAAGCTCTACCTCTCTGCCTTCATCTCCCACACACACACACACACACACACACACACACACACACACACACTCAGTACCCGTCCTGCCTTTGAATGAGACATAAAGGCAGAGCATACTACAGAGGTGGCTCATGGGAAAATGTTACTAGGTCATGCAGTCACTCGGCCAGGCATTCACCCACAGAGTCTCTGAATATTCCAGCCAGACAGTCGCTCAGTTAACTCTATCCAAACATCTGCAACGTCATTTCTGCCTTTGCATGTGTGCACTCATACACCACTAAGGTGGATAACACTCAAGTGTTGTTTGAACCATTAGTACGTTTAGGATTAGGAACAGAAGAGCACTGGAGTAGGCTGTGTCAGTCTGAAGTGGGAATTTCACCACCTTGATGTTAAAGTGTAGCAGAGAAACATGCTCAACTGTAAATACTATCTACTGTATGTACTGTAAATAATTATCTGCCACCTTGTTCCAGGTCTTTAATCAAGCCGTACTGTCTCTTTATCACAAATGATGAAGAGGATGGGACACGTAATAAGTTTTCCTCATCAGAGAAAATGTCAAGATCCTTCTCAGGATTAGAAATGTGAATTTCCTTTTGCACAACTTCCACACACACCTTCAAGCTCTCTGTATCCAACTTCTACAGCTGATTCGTTTGCCCAACACTAAGCACTTAACTTGAGGAAATTGGTTTGGCCTGATCCTGCAATCATGATCGTGATGTTATCTGGATGAGTATATAACCAGCCATTGTTATAATCATTCACCGGTGCTGGTGATTCACCGTCATGCAACTTTAGGGTTGGTATCATGTACATATAAATAATGTCAGTGCAATGCTGCCAATGGAACAGTATTAGAAAAGATGAGGATTTTATGGATAATGGGTAACTGTATTTTTTTTCTGTAAAATTATATTGACATAACTTTTCATCTTCTTAGTCTTAAATGTAATGATTTTACTGAAAAACATTTTCATTAGGAAAAGGCAACAGAGTAATATAAGTCAGTTTAACAGTAAACTAGTTTGTCTGTGTGCTCTCACAGACACATGTTTACATCTGAGGTAAAGCCAGATACCTCAGGGGGAAAGAGGGTGAGGACAGAACAAACCAAACCAACTGACCAAAGCAATTTTCAGATTTTCTCTAAGTTTTCCAAATATTTATATTTTTCTTTGTATTGTACTCGGTTCTGTTTGTTTTACTTATTCGATGGTCAGTGACAAAACAAAATTTACATGTTTGTCATTAAATCTCCTCTGTTTAGTTACATACTCAAAACAAAGACTGTTTTTAATGAACATGTGAATTGTTATGAGGTCATAGACCCCCCCCACCCCCCCACCCCCACTTCCTCACAGATAAGTCCCAGCACAAATGCATCTTGGTGTGACCTCATCCACACACCTTATCTGCCAAATATGAGCTGCAGTGGAGTCGGCTAATAAAATGTCAACCCTTGACAAAGTTTCAACAAATTTACATGAAAACTGGCATAGTAGGAAAATGATGTAGGAGAATCTGTCAGGATTTTTTTGTCTGGAACTGAAAACTGCCAAAGCTCATTAAAACATTTCATTTCTCATTTTGTGTAGAGGTCCTCTGGAGACATCTGTACAAGTTATTGAGTCTGCAATCAGGAGTTTTAGAAACGCTGCAGGAGAAAATGCCGAACATTTTCCTCCCAGTGTCTGTAACAAGCTGAAGGTTGGCAGATGAACCATTTTGCACTTTCCCTAATTATTAGTTTCGCTTTGATCTGACGGTGGTAACAGGAAGCCGGTGGGCGAGGGTACGCGCGTGCCAGCACAGATGTACACACACTCAGAAATCACACACACTGTCTCAGACATGTGCACACAGACTTTGGTGGGGGACTGGGGAGTGTGGCGAGGCAGCTGACCCAGTTCTGCTATATAAGCCAGACCCCTGGCTCCTGCTGACTGTGAACAATCAATCCGAACAGCGGAACACACACTCTGCATCATCCTCATTTAAATCTACTGCGCAGCCTCACGTCAGTATAAAAAAGAGGATGACAGAGGTTTGATTCCAGCTATTATTTGATTGATTAGTGTGTGGATTAATTATAATCAATTGTTAAGGAAAGAAATTGTATGAAAATAATTGTATCCTGTAGTTGTTGACTGACTTCCTGTAAGCGTTAACCTCCTGGTCATCCATAGGAAGTCAGGGTCTCTTCAGAGTCAGCAGGGTTCATCCTCTGGGGACAGTACATCTGTGAATACAATTGGATGATCTGTGTCAGTACAAATATGACATCTACACACAGATTTTCATTAACATACTGCTTTCTACTAAAGTGTGTGTGTGTGTAGTGGTGGTTTCATATCTGAGTCCGCGAAAGAGAAACTTCTGCAAAGTTTCTGAATAAATTGCCTGGTAAAATGTTTCCTCTTTCTTCTGCGTGAACAGTATGTACTTTGTTACTAATCAGAGTATATGGGGAAATGATTGTCACTCACACAGATGCTGGAAATCTGACTAAGGCTTGAGCTTCTGACTAATATCAGGTCTGTTGTGAGACTTTGTGGGAAAGAGCTGACTAAGTAAAACAAACAAAAAAAACTAAGTAATGCATGAATCACTTCATTTTTAATTAAAACTCAGAACAAGATACATTTGAACTCAGGCTCACATGTGCAAATATGTCGTGTCTAGAGTATCTCCTGATTGTATCTGCTCTCTTCTTCCTGGTGCAGAGAGTGTGAGGGATGCAGTGGGGAGGAAGGTGAAGCTGTCGCTGAGGAGGAGAGTCAAACTGGAGATCAAAGGAGACAAGACGGAGAACAGAGTCTTGGTGAGTAACCTCCTGCTGCTCTCAGACTGCTTCTTCATCAATGAGGGGTGGGAGGGGTTACGTCTTTCTTTGTTTCTTTCTCTCGAAAATGAAAGTTGGATAAATTGTGACAAACTGTACAACACAAAATCGAAAAATATGTGGCCTCAGTTAAATTGAGTGGTGCCAGATTTCTCAGTGTTGTTGAAACTGGGTAAGTGGGTTGCTAAATTATAAATATAAAGAAATTAACTGAAGCTGCACCCAGATGATTTACAGTCTGCATATGCCATGGTTTGCTTCCACTGCCTAATGCTGCATTTATCCTTTAATGTGCTGTGCATTGGACATTTCACCCCCCTCACAGTGTCACATTCTGTTTACTGTGCTTTCAGCTCGCAAACCAAATCTTAATATAAGCGTTTCTACAGGGTCGCCATAAAACATCTTTATGTGCACTGGCTTTAGCGGATCCAGAATAGTACATCAGATCATTTTCTATATGATTCTCCACATTGTTTCCTAGGATCTAGTACTTAGTTACACTCTAGTTTCTCCAGTTTTATCGAAATGTAACCATTTATAATAGCTTGAAAATATCAACAAATCTCCATGTACACTTCATGGCAAACATTACAAAATTGAGTAACTTTCAGCTCTCCGGAAAGTGGAGAAATAACACAACCAGACAAGTAGTGAGGTGTAGTTGAGCCAGAGATTTCAAGACTGTCATGTAAATTACACAAGAACATATTGCACAAGCTCGAAACGACTGATGACGAATCACTGTTCATTATCAGAAAGTCATGTAAAGCCAGAGACACAGATTCAGTAGGTTACACGGTGGGATTCATTCATCCAGTCACCACTGACTGTGTATCCATATCAGCCCGTCAGTGTGGCTGTTGGCCATGTGGAAAATAGCAGCTTAGGCCATTAACTTTTGTCTGTGAAGCTGTAAAACCACTGAATGCTAAATAATTAATTGCTGGTGGATCATTAAATATGCATGTTGTCTCTGTCTAGGCTTATAGAGGCAAAGAAGCTGGGGATAGTTTAGACAGAAGAATTTCCCTCAGTTAATCAGTGTTTGAGTAGGGTCCATAAAGTTTGATGGTGGAATCAGAAAGCTTTCAGATGCATGAATGATGAATGAATCCATGTAACGTTGAATATGTAGGGCTGTGGGCGGGAGCCTGTTAGTTATACAGCTCTCAGTGGAATGACAAGCTTTTAGTTATACAGCTCTGTGCGGACTACAGAGAGAAGTTGGGAAGGAATGGCCACAGGCGTTTGTATATGCAAGTTGTCTGCTTTAGTGTGTGTGATATTTCCCGTCTGAGCTCCACTTTCAGCTCGACTCCTGGTGCACGATGCATCTGATTCATTTATTTATTTTTCCCCACTTCAACACACAGACACCAAATCCAGGAACTTAAATGAAATAGTAACGAGGCAGGACACAGGCAGAGAAAAGATGTGCTTCACTTTCACATCTCCTGTTCTCGTTAAACGATCTGGGACCACGCTGAGCTCTGAAGCAGCAGGAGACTGTGCGTTCCTGTGCCGGAAAATTGCACTTGTCACTTTATGTAATGTAATCGTTAATCAGAGAGATTATCATTACTGCTGGACTTGGGACCCATCAGCAGTTTCCTATATGCACTAGTGATATGGAGATTTATAGCATCATTTAAAGATCTATTTGATGAGTTATTTTATACAGTCATATATTGGGTTTTATTATTTACCATCAATGTAATTGAATCCAATTTTACAAAGAATTGAAATTTTTGTATTTTCATCTAGGTCCTTAATGTCATTGATCTTTTTAGAAAGTTGGAAAATGCCTATCTATCTAATTCAGTCCAGTAAAGGACCTTGACTGAGGCTCACTCTTTGGCATGTGACAATGAGAACAATGTCATTGTGTGGGAGTTGGAGACAGAGTCTGGTAGTGCTCAAACACGCATGCACATAGACACACAACAATGTAAAGTGGGAGTCGGCATTGGGAAGTGCAGAGCATGAGAATGACGTGGTGAGTTTGTATCAACGCTCTGCTTGACCACGTTGAACAAATAAACCACTGTTTGTTGTGCAGAAAAAACAGACTCGGACGGGCCGATTATGGAGGAAGTGGCTTCGAGAGAAAACAAACATGTCATGGAATTTCAGCCTGAGATCGCTGTAGTATCTGATGTCAGATGTGACGAGGGGAAGAGTTTAGAGGTTGTTTTGGTCTCATGTGTTGTCATCGGGAGTTCACTTTCGACCATGGTTACTTTAATTGACCTATTTTAAATTTCATGACGCAAATGATGGAGAACGGTGGACCGATGCATAGTAGCAGATTTAAGATTTAATGTTGAGCTTTACCATTATTGCACATCCAACTGTCTGATGCATGAGATGTATGGAAAAATCTGCATTTCCCATTATGGTATTTCCAAGTATAAACCACTACAAATGTCAAACACGTTTGTAATTCTGTGTTCACCGAGATTTACAGTCCAGCTCTGATGTTTGTAATTGGCATTTATTGAACTTCTCTTGTCAAATAGCTGGAGCCCCGTATAGCGCACAGCTGGATTTACATCAGACAGAGCAGGGCATTTATCTGCAGTAGAAAGTACACAGATAATGAAGGGAGGAATATGGCTATTTCCACTATCAATTTTCTAGTTCGCCAGATACACACAGGGCTTTTGCCCATTCTCCCGCAGAGCTTAGCTCAGACTGGGAGTGGAGCACTACAGGGCCTGAGGCGTCTCTTAAGCACACTAACGCTTGACAGATACAGTCATCTCCCTTCTTTGAAGACAGGGGGATGAAGGAGGTAGAGATAATAACATCAGTCCATCAAACACACCCTGGGGAAGAGGAGGGGAAAGAAGACGGACAATAGCAGAAGGAGGGGGTCACTGTGACACACTGTACAGGACAGATGGGGAATAGGGAAACTTGCTGTGAAACAGACAGAGACCATCAGACTGAAATATTCCAACTTTTGGGCGAATTACTATTAACAGCTGTTTTTCCTCGCATGATCAATGTACTGAAACTTATTGTTTTTTAGCGATACATCTTTCTAGATATTAGTTTTAACGAATTATGGCACAGACATTCATGGTACCCAGAGGATAACCCCCAAAGGCTTAAATGTTCCTTTGACCTATAATAATAACAATAATAATAATAATAATAATAATAATAATAATAATAATAATAATTATTATTATTATTATTATAATCACTGGAAATAGCTTGTTGATGAATTGTCACAAATCGTGATCGCCTGGATTGTTTTGAATTTGCAAATTTGCTAATTTTGTATACATAAAATTCCCTTATACTTTGAGTAATGACCACCATATATACAAAACTGATGGTATGCATATAAACGTAACTTGTGCATTAATTTATAGGTAATAAACTATCGCTTGGATTCAAACATGCTCCAGTAAGACCATATACAGCTGCACGTTCAAGCTGGTACTTGCAAAGTTGTTTAATATGAACCTTTGTTGTCTGCTTGTAGTTTTTGTGGGGCAGCAGGGTTTCCAGTCCGAATGAGCTCATGTGAAAGGAGAGAAGCAGACTCCCGTGATGCTGTTAGATGTGGAGATCACACAGTGTTTTCTGTTGTGCTAACATTAGTCATGGTTCAGTGTTACTCATTCACAAATCCTTGGCTGCCACGAACAGTTGCTCAAGTGTTGGACTTGTGTCCTACTTCCTCATGATCTCCTTATATAAATAAAGGAGCGTTAATGGGTGTGCGCAGGTCTTTTAGTCAGAGACCGGCCACAGTCTCACAAACATGTGGCAGCAGCAGACTCCTGCTCATTGTGGTCACCTCAGTAACAGTGTTCCCGCTGAAGAAGTTCTGTTTTTATTTTTGACTAAGCTATAAAATCTCAACCCTGGACCAGCTCGTCTCTCCCACCGTCCCTCGCTCTCCTCCTCTCTTTTAAACCTCGAAGTCTGTCATTAGGGACAGTGAGCAATTCCATGCTACCACATGATCACCTGTATTGGCCTCTCATGGGAAACTGCAGCTCAAAGGCTGCGGAGCAAATGTCCTGTAGACTTAAAAGTCCTTTTAATGATGGATTGCAACATCTTGTCTTTTGCTTTAAGCTGCCATTTTTTTGTGTCCTTACTTTCTAATCATAAAGGTTTTAAAAAAGTAGAGATTACACAGATAGTTTTACATGTTGAGGGTATTTTTAGTATTGGGTCGTTGGTTGGTCACTATGTAGCATATAGAGGAGTGTTTTTTTATATAAATAAGTTGTTGATATTATAAGTCATGCTTTATGTGTGTGTATTTATGTTAGTATATGTATATATGAAATGAACACACCCTACTGATGATATGTATATTATGTGTTCAAATCGTTGCTTGAGTGGACGTGAACATAGACATAGTGTTCCAGTCATGGCTCAGTCTGATTTTAATCAGTTCTACTGTTGTGAGGCAAATGATCATTGTGTGTTTTAAACAGTTAACCTCGCTTGATGGTTCTGTGTGTGTCTGCCATGATGCTGCGGTGATTATTAACATAATTGGGGGTGACATTCAGAGCTAACCAGGCAGAATAAATGTGTCCAACAGGTCACTGGTTCCCTGCGGTGTTCGCCACAGTCACAGCATGGTGGATAACACTGTCCATAGTGTTGTCTTTACTCATTTGTGTTTGGTCAAATGGACAAGATACATGTGACCAATGATTCATCATGTGTTCCCTTTAACTCTAACTTAAAAAAAACTCTTTCTTTGCGAGTCCTGCACCAAACTTGAGTAGAAAATATCACCGAATGCAACAAATCCTTGGAGTTTGGACTCAGCGAGCACAGAGAGGTCCCAGTTGCCTCAGGTGGATTTTACACCCAGCAAGTTGCTTTGAGACGTCAGTGTTGATTTGCGTCTTCCCGCCCGCACATCAAAATATGGACATATTTAGGCATCATATGTTTCAGTCTGAAATAATCGCATTAGCTGTATGTCTTGGCTTCTCATCAAGCAGCGCCATGACTTCTCATGCCTTTTAAAGAGAATGAGCAAACCTGAAACACTGAACAGTGATTTTGCTCTTAACTTGAAGCTAATTCGCTGCGTCATACTGTGGCCAATTCAACCAGAGTCATCTGTCACAAGAGGCTAAATGCAGAGTTCAGGTTTAGCTTAGTCAGAGAGTCTGGTTTTAGTTCTGCATTTGTACCATGTTATCTGACAGGTTTTTTTCCACCTCTCTCTCCGAGTGGTTTGGTTTCTGTAAAGTGCTGAAACTCAAAGCTGGAGAAAAAAAAGAGCAGATGAAAAGAACATGTTAGAAAAAAACATCTTTGTTTACAAAAATGAAAAAAAAAACATTATATCCACTGTGTACTTGTTTCTAATAACTTGGACTAACGTACATTTTAAAAAAACGGTATAAGAGATAGCTAAACCAGATGAAGTTTAACCCATAAACAACTAGTTAGGATTAGTTTATATACAAAATAAAACAAATGTTTCATTTTCTGATTAGACCTGTAAAAATCTGAGAAGAATGTGAATTTGACATTCAATCAGTTTACAGTCAAAACAGTATTTCAACACTTAAAGAGAGCGAGAGCAGGGTTAAGTGGAAAAACCAGACAAAGAGAAGAGTGCTTGTCAGCTTTTGATTGGTCAGTTGGTCGCAGGTAAAAATAATCTCAATAGGAAAAAATAAAAATAGGAAGAGGTGACGTTCAATCACGCGGTCACTGACAGACATCATTTACATGGCTGGTATTTGCTGTTATTAGACAGTGTAGTTCCATATGTGGGGACGGACATGCAAACTCCACAGACATTGAACTATCCATCGACCTCAAACATCACCACTTGAAACATGAAAGTAGCCTAACATTAGCGAATGAACACGTGTAATAGCCCATATGGGTTACAAGTTACAAGTCAAATAATAGAGCCCTAAATCTTGAAGACATGTTCTTTATACCATGTTCAGCCACTGTAACAGTTTATTGGCTGAGTATCTGACAGCCTCCATGTTGAATGCGGCTCCACCAGGCTGAAAAGGGATTTTGTTATAGCATGTTTCCTGCCCACAGTGCCCCACAAAGCCCTCCCTGGAGACATATTACCCAGCCTCATAGCCTGGCTCCATGCACGGCCCGCCCACACTCGTTCATCATTATGTCATAGGTCAGGGCCATTGTCATTCGCGTGGTCTTATTGATATAATTGACCCTGCCTCAGGTCACAAGCCCGATGCGTTTGGGTTTTCATGATCTCGTTGACTCGGATATTGACCTCCGATACGTTTCAACCTCGAATCCCAATACGACAAATGAGGCAGCTTTTTTTTTGTCTTTTATATCCATTTTGAATTTCAAGTTTGTCCAGATTCACTTGTCTGGGGTCATATTGTGTAAATCATGGCTGTTGTGTGTTACAGTGGAAAAGTACCAGTCTGCTCTTATTGGATGGAAGTGAATGGGTTTATAGGTCACAGCAATGCGTGTTTTGATTGGACATTAATGACATTTGTGACCTGTGTCACAGTAGACAACTACAGAACAATAAATCAAGTGAGTGGGATTATTTTTCTGTCACAGTCCTGAAGCATGTGTGAATGAAAATATATATATTTATGTGCTAAAGTGACACTTTCTTTGTTTCATTGCCTGTATTATCGCTGTTATATAAAATCATACAGCCAGTGAATGTGAAACCACCAATGCAGATCAGAGGAGACTGGCGATGTGTTTGACACTGGATGTCTGCCCTGTCTGTGCCTTCCAGGACTCTGTCAAGACATTTGCTAGCACACATGCTGCAGCTTCTCAGAAAACCACTGCAGTGTCTACACTGCCGGCCATGTCATATGCTTTTGCCGCATGGTTGGATTTTATGATGCCCTTGCAGTTTTTATTGTTGCCTTCTGCAAATGGCTAACCGTCTTACCTTTGCCCTCCTCTGTTCTATTCTGTTTGATTTCATTTGGCCCGTTTTATTTTTGTTATTGTTGACAATAATAATATAACACAATGCTGATACTGGGTTTAAAGTCCATGTAGCAGATTAGTAGAGGAACCTTTTAGTCCTGGCGATCAGTGTGGGTCTTTGTTTGTAGTCAGGTGTGTGTATGTGCTCATCATCTGTGAGGATTTTGACAGATCAGCACTATGTTGCATTGGCTCTTGACATTTTATGACCATAACGCCATTAAATGTAATGCCGTTCTTCATCACAGTTTTTTTTCCCAAATAAAAAAGCCCAGCCTGGCTTTCTCAGATCTATCTGTTTCCTGAATGAATGAACGAAGCCAAATTGTGTCTCCTCTCATGTTATAAGGCGGATTTCTCCCAAAAAATTATTTTTGAAGCTTGCAGTAAAATTAGTGATGTCACAGTCCTTATATATACTGAATAACCTAATGTACCCACTCAAGCTTGGAGAAATATACTAAGGTTTTTTCTGATAATTTGATAACATAATCTTAAGAGGACATTTGCTTAACTGTCGGGCACTACAATTCATGATCTTAGCCAAACTGACTTCATTATTTTTGTGTGTGTGTATGTGTGTGAGTGAGAGAGGGTGTGAGTGGGAGAGAGAGAGTTATTATGGTAAACTGATGTTATCTGCTCACTCCAGAGGGAAAACATGGGTAATGCCAACACCAGCCCAGAACGAAATCCCCCCTCCCAAATCCCTCCTCCCACTCCTCGCTCTGCCTTTGTCTCTGTCCGTCCTTTCTTCTCTCCCTCTTTCTCTTTGTCATACCTGGGTATGTCTCTCTCTCTCTCTCGCTCGCTCCCTCTGACAAAACACAGTTTCAGAAGCTCGTGAATTTGGTTTGGTTTGAGATGAAAAAAATAACAACCTTTCCATCTCAATTCGATTTTACTTTCTATCAGTGGCAATGTTCTCCTGTTTACCCAGAAGCCTTGGCTTACCATCGCATAGCTACACACACACGCGCGCGCACACACACACACACAGAGAATCAGAGAGAGAGAGAGGGAGAGAGAGCAATCCATTGTGTCTGGTTGTCCTGCTGATAAATAAACAAACCCTTGTCATTATTCCACATCTCTGTAATGTAAACACACACAGGGTTTTCTGGGGACGCCCTGCAGGCTGACACGGTTGGAAGAGGAATCTCCCTCTGTGGTTCCCACCAGTCCACTTTCTCACAGCTCTGTCATACATCCACTGATAGAGGGCATCTTGCCAACCTAGACTATAATCCTAATCTAAAAGCACAATCATTAAATCCCTCTGTTGTTGTCCTTTGAAAGCTTAGTTGCTCAACCCCAGTTTTGCTGTGCAAGACGCGTTTGGGAGGTTGGGGGAATATTTAGGTGTTTGATGAGGCTGTGACCCCCCTCCCAAATCCCTCCTCCCACTCCTCGCTCTGCCTTTGTCTCTGTCCGTCCTTTCTTCTCCCCCTCTTTCTCTTTGTCATACCTGGGTATCTCTCTCTCTCTCTCTCTCTCTCTCTCTCTCTCTCTCTCTCTCTCTCTCTCTCTCTGACAAAACACAGTTTCAGAAGCTCGTGAATTTGGTTTGGTTTGAGATGAAAAATATAACAACCTTTCCATCTCAATTCGATTTTACTTTCTATCAGTGGCAATGTTCTCCTGTTTACCCAGAAGCCTTGGCTTACCATCGCATAGCTACACACGCGCGCGCACACACACACAGAGAATCAGAGAGAGAGAGAGAGAGAGAGAGAGAGAGAGAGAGAGAGAGAGAGAGCAATCCATTGTGTCTGGTTGTCCTGCTGATAAATGAACAAACCCTTGTCATTATTCCACATCTCTGTAATGTAAACACACACAGGGTTTTCTGGGGACGCCCTGCAGGCTGACACGGTTGGAAGAGGAATCTCCCTCTGTGGTTCCCACCAGTCCACTTTCTCACAGCTCTGTCATACATCCACTGATAGAGGGCATCTTGCCAACCTGGACTATAATCCTGATCTAAAAGCACAATCATTAAATCCCTCTGTTGTTGTCCTTTGAAAGCTTAGTTGCTCAACCCCAGTTTTGCTGTGCAAGACGCGTTTGGGAGGTTGGGGGAATATTTAGGTGAGGCTGTGATAGAGAGGCAGCATGTAGAGTTTCCAGACTGTGTATGGTATCATGTGTTAACGTACTGCTGTTTATGTTCCTCATTTCAATCAAAAAAAGGATTTTGTTTTACGTCTGCAGGCAAACTGTCAGCTGCCACAGAGAAATATTTCATTGCATCATAAGAGTCTCCAAACATTTGACTCACTGAGCTTGCATTGCGTGCGTCTCATTTATTATTTAACACACAATGCTTATTCACTGGCCCTTTATGTTCAGACCGAAAACTGAACGAGCAACAGTAGCAATATAAAAAAATAAAACTGAAGTAAACCATGAATTGTAGCATAATCAGGCGCCGCGTTTATTTAGGCCTCAGCTCGCTGCAGCTGTGGTCTGATGAGTTCAGCCAATCAAATTTGTTCAGGAAGTGCCAGTGTCAGCCGCCTTTGTTCCTCACCTCGCTCATCTCCTCAGCAGTAAAACACATAATGATGAACAGGGCAGCGATAAAAAAAAAAAAAATTGATGTCTCTCTCATAATGATCTCCCTGGCTGCTGGTGCAGTGAGAGGAGGACATGCACGCAGATAAGGGCTTCATGCATAATTTGAAAAAAAAAAAAGTGGAATGTATCCTGGAAAATTGATTTGGAGCTTTGCTATTTGAGGTCTGTTTATAAAAAGAAAGCATTTTTGATTTTTATTTTGTGTTTTTCATATCATATCATATCATATCATATCATATCATATCATATCATATCATATCATATATCTCAGTTTTATCTTGTATGACACAGTCGAAGCTCTGTCACTGAACTGTTTGGTGCTGTGATCGAAAACCACATGGTCCCATTGTGCCATGTGATTGTGGCGCAGTGTGAGTGTGCTGACGTCACAGGACCTCAGCTGCACTGTCAGCTTCTTGTCTTGGCAGTGGAGAATCATAGTATTGTAAAAGAAATGATTTCTCTGCCTGGGTTTGGAGCAGTCAGGGGGCTCCTTCCTCAAATCACATTCACTTCAGATCCCACTATGATGCTTTCTCCTCACTATAGTCCCACTCTTCCCACACTGATAAGTGGTTGTATTTGTCTTCAGAGTCAGTTCTCAGACCTATGAGTGTTAAGTTGTGCTGGAGGATGTTTTGAGAGGTTTGATGGGGATGTGTGGTACAATTTTGAGACTGCAATAGATAAATTAGTTTACTGTGTTATCCTTACAGTGAACCTCATCTGTATCAGGAGTTTTGATATTTGTAAAAAAGAGCATTTTATCAATGCCTCTGTCTCAAATCCATACTCACCTGAGCCTGATGGAATTCAGCTTCATGTTTCCCATAAAGAGTGAATTAGACCCATGGGTTAATACAGGTGTACCAGTAATCCCTGAAACAGAGAGAACATCAACAGGGTGAAATTATATTATATAAAACAAGCATTATAAGAAAAAGTCTTGACGTGCATCAACAATAACCGTTCTTCTCATTTGAAGGAACACATTTAGCAAAAGGAGAGCAATCTTCTGCACTTGATTCAGACACCGCTGACTAATCCCAGTGTATCAGAAGCTAAGACGGGGTCATCCAGCAGCACTGGGGTTTAACATAGATTAAAACTGCTTTTAAACACGTCCCTTCATTAAATAGCTTCACCACTGGATTTCAATCTTGGCTCCTTTTCAGCTAAACAGCTTTTAGGATCAATTAAGTAATTTGCCCTTCTGTCTCTTCTCCATCACTCACTGTCTCACCCTATGTCTCTGGTGTCCACACTGCTCCTGTCTCTCTCTCTCTCGCTCTCTCTACTCTCCTTGTGTCACTAAAAATATCCTCATTTCCATTGTGCTGCACTGACATTTTAACTTTGCAGCCAGCACACCGTGACTCATTAATGTTACACATGTAGGACATGCTGGTGTCAGTTATGTAATAAAAGCTTGTACCAGCAGAGTGGGAATGAAGGTGTCTGTGACAGGTTTTCCTCCCAGTCTTAATTCAAACCAGTTACTTGACATTTAATTTAATATTTTTGGAAACTTTAATCTTTAATGATCACAGTCATGTCAGTAAAAGAGTAATTATATCATTACAAGAAAACCCCAGGAGAAATGTCTAAATACAACACAACCTGATGTGACACACAACCTGTGTGTGTGTGTGTGTGTGTGTGTGTGTGTGTGTGTGTGTGTGTGTATGAATAATGCACAGTATGATTTGATGGATGGATAGAGGGGTTTTGGTGGGAGGAGACTTCCTGTGGCTCAGTGCTGCCGCAGCTGAATAAAACCAACTTCTCCGTGTTGCTTCAGTTCCTACAGATTCAGTTTAACTGTGGGTCAGCGTGAATGTTGTTTAAGAGGCTGAAAACTCATTGACATTCTCAAGCAAGACCTGGCACTGCAGCACGAGTGTTTGTCAGAGTGTGTATTCACAAATTTGTGTGTGCACAGTATGGGTTAACTGTTACCATGGTAACACAATGTGTGTGACTTGCACATGTGGTGTGGCTAACTGCTGAAGAGGGTGGAGGGGTGGCTGACAGAAGAAAAGATAATCTGGGTGTGGTAGTCCTGTGGATGACTATACAGCACACACACACACACACAGCGTACAGTTATTGTTTCACAGTTTTATAGTGTTTTTGAACCATTAAAAAACGTTTTAATGGTTGCTGCATCTAATAGCTATTTTAAGGTGTAGTTTATGAGATGATGGAGATGATTCCTAGAGCCTGTGGTACTTTGGAGTTTTGGAGTGTGTGTGTGTGTGTGTGTGTGAGAGAGAGAGATTCTTTAACAGCTGAAAATGCAATTAAAAACATTTTTATCACTTACAAATTCTAATTAAAAATGGCTTATACCATTTGATATAGCTGATATTGGATATTATTATCCTGCCCAGTGGGTTGAATTCTTAGTAGGAAGTGTGGGTTTCACTCAGTCAGCATTTCTTCAAGCAGAATTCTGCAAATACATTTTACACATGAAGGAAAACACCAAAAAATGCCTTTGGAGCTGAATTATGCAGATGATCACTTACAATAGCACACTTTTAAAAAAATGACACAATAAATCCAGCTTCCAGACACCAACCAGTCCAATGACCTCCAACACCAGACTAAGTGCCCATCAAAACACACACTGACCAGTCTGACAACAGCACTGCTTTCCTCCACAGATAATGAATTGGCAGAATATCTTGTAACGATAGGTTAATTACAAAATGATGGTTGAAGGGACAGTCTCACTTGAGTTGCTCCATTGTTCTTTTCTTTTTGGACTTTTTTGTTTGTTTGTTGTTGTTGTTGTTGTTTTTGCTTTGATGTGATAATTTCAATTCAATGTATGGATTTGAATTTGAGATGAATAGCAGATGCTTTCTGGTCCTGTATTCATGCTCCAATGCCGCTGCCATCTGGTTGGCTGAGAAGGGCTGAAGGCAGGATGGTGGCTGCTGTGAAATGATTGGCCGATGAAAAGGCCCAGAGCTTTGAGTCCACTTTGGACAGAGAGCGAGAGAGAGCAGGGGGCGGCGGGCGCGGGGGGGGGGGGGGGGGGGGGGGGGGGGGGGGGGGGGGGGGGTATCATGAAACGGGTGGTGTTATGGAGAGAATGATGCACTGTGGAAGAGCAGAGGGGAAGTTTGGACTGATACAAATATCTCTATATTTTAATAGTGCACAGTATGGGTTAACTGTTACCATGGTAACACAATGTGTGTGACTTGCACATGTGGTGTGGCTAACTGCTGAAGAGGGTGGAGGGGTGGCTGACAGAAGAAAAGATAATCTGGGTGTGGTAGTCCTGTGGATGACTATACAGTACGCACACACACACACACAGCGTACAGTTATTGTTTCACAGTTTTATAGTGTTTTTGAACCATTAAAAAACGTTTAATGGTTGCTGCATCTAATAGCTATTTTAAGGTGTAGTTTATGAGATGATGGAGATGATTCCTAGAGCCTGTGGTACTTTGGAGTTTTGGAGTGTGTGTGTGTGTGTGTGTGTGTGTGAGAGAGAGAGAGATTCTTTAACAGCTGAAAATGCAATTAAAAACATTTTTATCACTTACAAATTCTAATTAAAAATGGCTTATACCATTTGATATAGCTGATATTGGATATTATTATCCTGCCCAGTGGGTTGAATTCTTAGTAGGAAGTGTGGGTTTCACTCAGTCAGCATTTCTTCAAGCAGAATTCTGCAAATACATTTTACACATGAAGGAAAACACAAAAAAATGCCTTTGGAGCTGAATTATGCAGATGATCACTTACAATAGCACACTTTAAAAAAAATGACACAATAAATCCAGCTTCCAGACACCAACCAGTCCAATGACCTCCAACACCAGACTAAGTGCCCATCAAAACACACACTGACCAGTCTGACAACAGCACTGCTTTCCTCCACAGATAATGAATTGGCAGAATATCTTGTAACGATAGGTTAATTACAAAATGATGGTTGAAGGGACAGTCTCACTTGAGTTGCTCCATTGTTCTTTTCTTTTTGGACTTTTTTGTTTGTTTGTTGTTGTTGTTGTTGTTTTTGCTTTGATGTGATAATTTCAATTCAGTGTATGGATTTGAATTTGAGATGAATAGCAGATGCTTTCTGGTCCTGTATTCATGCTCCAATGCCGCTGCCATCTGGTTGGCTGAGAAGGGCTGAAGGCAGGATGGTGGCTGCTGTGAAATGATTGGCCGATGAAAAGGCCCAGAGCTTTGAGTCCACTTTGGACAGAGAGCGAGAGAGAGCAGGCGGGGCGGGGTGGGGGGGGGCGGGGGTATCATGAAACGGGTGGTGTTATGGAGAGAATGATGCACTGTGGAAGAGCAGAGGGGAAGTTTGGACTGATACAAATATCTCTATATTTTAATAAGTTAGTTGAGTTAGTATTGGTTTGGTGTCATCACATACAATCATCTGTAACTCATCAGATTCAGCAATAAAAGGGAAGCTAAGCAGAACACCTGCAACCACACACCATGTGCTCGAGCTACCTTTTAGACGACAAGAAAACAGGAAGTGGAAGGATGGGTTGAGTGTAGCTGTAGTGACTGGTGCTCTTTAAGAGAGGTTATGTTTGGTCACACAGGCCTGTCTGTCTGTCTCCATCACATCAACCCACGCAGACCCCTGAGCCACAGAGGGCTCAGAGATCCTGTCGTCTTTTTTTTTTACATTCATCCCTCATCCCTTTGTTTTTTTCTTTATATTTGAAAACAATAAATGACATAGACTTCTCTCTTGTGCCGTCCCCTCGCTTTCTTTCCTGCTTCCTTTCCTGTTTCCTTTCCCTCCCTGCTCTTCATGTCAGACATTGTTTATTTGGTACTTGTTAGTATGCCATGCTCACTCTCTCCCTCTCTCCGCCTTCCTTCCCTTGTCGTCTTTTATTTAACCTTCTCCTCATGCCCAGTTCTCTCTCACATTTGATCCCGAGTTTCTCATATTGCCTCTTTTTTTATCTTCATCCTCATGTTCCCCATTCCATCCATTAGCATTTGTTCTCTGTGGCCTCAAACAATGGCCTTTTTGTCATTCGATATTCAAAAGGTCTAATGCTCTCTGAGCTTTAACGTTGTTTTATATGTTTATATTGACATTACAGTTTCGTCTCAACATGCAAAGAATAATTAGGAGATAGTTTGTCACAACACTTCAGCTTGTTGTTCTGAAAAATAATTGTCAACAATTCTGATCATTGTTGTCATTAGTAGTAAACTGGATATCTTTGGATTCTGACAATTTCCTGTATAAAAACAGTTTGGGGTGGAAAATAATTTAATAAATAAAACAAAATGAAACATCTTTCAGCTGGAAACGTAAAGTTTTTTCTTAATAAAGTAAACATCAGATTCCCGTTATTAGACTCCAAGAGAAAATGTCAGGACGTCTGACTCCAGCTTTAAAACATCACTGTGTTTTCGATGCTAAACTTCATGATTATAAGCAGCACCAGAATTGTTCCTAAAATCACGTCTCCGTAAAGCAGCTCTCTCAAGGCTCTTCTCTAGACAGGAATGTCAAGTTTACATTTTCCACTCATGCCTCCTTGAGCCTTGATCCCCCCCCCACCCCCCCCCTTGCTCAGCCACAAACTCAGTCATTAACATGTGCTGTAATGAACAGTGGCAGCCGAGGCATCATAAGCAGCAATGAAAGAAAAACACACACCGACCTAATGAGTGTCTCCCTCAGATAATAAAAACAAAGCCATCGTGGCCACATGTAATATGCATCTGTGTGTAGTGTGGGTTAAATGGTTTTCCAGTTATTGTCTGTTTATACGTTTGTTGTTCAAGTCATGGTGAATGTGTCTTTGTACTGTCATCTCCCAGACACAGATGTTTCACAGTCACAAGCTTTTTTTTTCCATGCTGATGAGTCAGTAGGAGAGCGCTCTGAGCGCTGTGTCATTTCCATAGTCCAGTTGTTCAAAGTGTGTGTTTACAGCTACGTGCTCATTATTCTCTCCGTTTCAGGCTCTGGCGTCTCACCGAGTCTACCTCCTGACGGCACGCATTCCCGCCAAGGTAAGAGCACCCACTCCCGTTCAAAGTCTGTTTCATGGTGCACAGTCAGCACTTTGGGACCAGAAACAATTAAAACACCATCCTATATTCCAAACACCACAGTTGTATTCAACACTTGTCATCTCCTTAATCTGTCATGAATGGATCAAAAGGCTTCATAGAAACAACACTTTTTTGTCATGTTGCAGACTATTTCTTGACCAAACTGACTGTTGTTTCTAGTCTAGGTCAAATCTAGATTTAATGTAAATGGAATCATTATAGAATGAGTTGCAGTAGGTGCTCTCTTCTAGTCACTCGCCACTTTTGCTATAACTTTGTACATGTGGTTCATGTGCCACTGCAACGAAACGGTACATCAGCATTTAATTGTAGCTTTGTAACTGCCCTGATTAAAGTGTGATCATATAGTGGGTTGACAAGCCTGTGCTTTTTTTGAAGTTTTTTTTTTAACTTGGCACAGCTGCTGCTATAATACAGTGCAGACGGCATCTGTTTGCACCATCACCAGCCATGAAACATCTGTCGTCATCTTTGCCAGCATCATTGTCGCTGCAACCACATAAAATCCAGCAGGGCAGTAACACAATGCAGATGTTCACTCAAACTTCTCGCACCACGAGTCCAACAACTATCACTGGCACAGTTGACATTAAAAAATGACACATCAGGCGCAGGCGTCTGGCCTGTGACCTAATGAGCTATGTAAGCTCCAGCACTGCTGCTAAATGGACTGTTAAGACGAGATAGTTTGTAAACAACATTCTACCTCCGCACTCTGGACTGATGATTCCCCCCTGTTAGGAAAATGCATCTTAACAGCGTTTTCCCAAACTCATGATATCACAGGACGTCATTCAGGATATACGGCCGCTCTTCAAATAGATGCTTTCCAGTCAACACGATGCCTTCAGGGACAGTTAAGGTGATTGATTGATCACCTATATAAACTGATTTATGGGTTTACTATGGGTGGAGGAGGCCATAAAGAACATTCAAGCGGACCCTGTTTTACATGACGTCATGTGTTTACTCTGTTGTGTGCAGTTTATTTAGCTGGCTCCGCTGTTTTCCATCTACTCGGACCTGGAACAATTAGACACCTGCTTTGTGAAGAACTAACCCCTGTGTTGTCCGTCTGCTGTGTCGCCTGTGTTTTTTCCATTTCATCTGCTGTACATTTGCTTCCCTGTTTCAGATGTTCCTCTCGTATTCTGCCTTTTGATTGAGTTAGGAGAAGTCATGTTACTTCACCTTTTCGGAGTAGTGCCACTCAGACCGTTCTCGTTCAGCAATCCTCTTTCCTCGAAACCAGATTACACCCTCAGATAACCTCTGCTCTCCTTTCCTTCTTTCCTTTAACCATTCCTTCGTGTTTTTCCCTTTATCTCTACCCCACTCACCACGTGCCAGAAATAAGAAGGGGTAATTAAAATGATTTAAAGCCAGTTACATCTCGTTTTCCACCGAAAACCCTCTGCAACTATACACAGCATCACTGATTTTAAAAGATGTTCAGTAGAATTAGGTTCCTGGTTTTAGTGACATTTCCCTTTTACGTATTTTTGCTTCTGGCCCTCTGGATGTATTGGAAGCCATGTATTTGTTCTATCATACAATATGTGTGCAAATATGGACCCCTAGAGATGCATCTGTGGTACAAGAGAGTAATCTGCACATTGGATTCTGTTAGTATTGTGTGACTGAGCAGAGCTCAAGGCCTTAACACATACAACTACTGTGTGTAAACCTTCAGTTAATCACTATTGCTCTTCTCTCAGTGGAAGCTGAAATCCCCCTCCAGCTTCCTCATGCACAACTCAGTGGGTTTTCTCTGTGTCTGTGTCTCCAATTGATGGTTTGGCTGCTCTTGAGATGCTGCAGGGCCTTACAGTCTGTCAGTATAACCCCCTAAACGTCTCACACACACACACACACACACCCACACACACACACACACACACACACACACACATAAATACAGTACATTTCCATTCATCCCTCCTTTCTTCTTGTCTCTATCTGTAGCTTCTTGTTGCCATATATTACACACACACACACACACACACACACACACACACACACACACACACACACACTTACTCTCTGTTTAATGTGAGAATTAGAGGAACAAACCATTCCTAAATGACAAATCCAAGACACACATCGGTTTTTGTAAACCATCTCCTGGAACAGTCTGAAACATGTTCCACTAACAAACAAATCTGAATCCTAATCAATGTACACTTTGGGATTATCACCGGCTGTAACTGCATCCTGATGTTCACTATCAGAATCAATACCAACCAAACACAAATACAGCAGCGCGGCAGTAGTGCGGTTAAAGTGGCAGACGGACAGTGAACGAATGAGTGAATAATGCAATTACTCAAGCATTTGGTTTCTGCCCATACCACCCAGCATGACGCCTGCCACTGGCCAGTGCTGCCATTTCTCATAGTTACTAACCCATTCAGTCATAGTCATGAGGACGTCCACTGACACACAGGGCTGCTTTTAAACCAACCTTTGCACTCACAACAACAGAAAGACAAGCACACAAATAGAAAGGTCAGTCAGGCAGTAGACAGACAGTCTGCCTTTACTCTCATCTCGAAGCCAAGCCTCAGGAGCACAGCGCCTACCTGGAATAGTCTGGCCTCGCTCGCCCGTCTGCCCTCAGGCACTGCGATGTATCTGTGTGAGAGAGGGAGAGAGTTGATGAGACAACGCAGGAGAACTGTGTTCTCTGTGTACAGTCATATGAATTTGTATTCAAGGTTTCCCCTCTCACATAACAGAAACCCTCTTTCTTCTTTCTGGCTCTCTTTGTTTTCTTTGTCCTAAAATTCACTCTGGATCCAGGAAAAGAAAAGACTCCTGTTTGTCTTTACCCTGACGTCTTTACCATGTGAATATAGAAATTATGATTCTTTCTCAAGTCACACAACTCAGGAAGGAAATTTTCAGCACTTCAAAGAGAAAAAAATCATCTTAAATGCCAAAAGAGAAGCATCTATTCCAACATTCGATGCTGGAATATTTGGGACAGTATCTGTTATTTGATCAGACATGTTTCCCATGCTGCTTTGAGAAAGAAAACACATGTTACACGTTGTGCGAGTCCGTGAAGTAGCTGAGGGAGAAACACAAAATTACTGCATCCACACCTACTAATTATACAACAGACATTTTTCACACATTCCTCAATGAGTCTGTCGCTGTGCTAGTTTGCTATTAGCCACAATTACTGTCACACAAACTGCAAGCTCTCACACAAGCACACGCACATTAATTCAATCAAATGCATGCACGTGTACAATGCACATGCTAAACTATGCTGCATTACTTTCTCTGATTTAAGCAAAATGTGTTTCCTCATCCATTCTTGTTATTTTCATCCACTTATAGAGCAGCACACTTTTTGACTTGACTGTTTCTCTGAATGTTCTGTTAAACAGCCTGTTGTTCAACGTCGGCCAGAAAGAGACTGGTACTTGTAAATATAAGTATACTAATGATTCCTGTGCTCTTTTTTAGGTGGAACACTCCTTTAATTACCTGGAGATTCAGGGAATTGCTTGCAACAAGCCCACACAGGTACTGAACCTTAGACCAGTTACTTTAAGCTTTTGCTCACCATAAAATATACTTGCATCAGGTATTATGGGTCCAAGAGGCATGTAGCTTAGCACAGGCACCAGAAGAAGTAAAACATAGAGAATATCTATATATTCTATATATTATCAATATATTAGAATATCTTGAGTACAAGCAAAACACTGCATCATCTGCATGTAATGTACATGAAATCATTTACTCGTGAGTCAGAGCTAGGGCCTAGAAATGTCTGGCTCTTTGACCTGTACTGACTCGTCATTTAGCAGGATGGGCCTACAACATATGATAATCGGTCAGGACCAGCACTTCCTGCAGCTGATCCTCTCACTCCATCACGTCTCAGGAGACGCGTCCTATCAGCGTCTTGCCCCCCGCTCTCCTGTACCGTCTAGGATTATGTTAATTCTGGCCTATAGAGAAGGCACTTATCAATTTACATGAGCATTTGCATAACTCCCGTCTCGGTAAATGTCGTTAAAATCACACTTAATGCAAAGATGTGGGATGTAGATGTGAGTGAGTGGACAGATGGTGATACTTTTATCACTGTTATTTATATTATTGTATACATTATTAAGTAAATTCATTAGATACAACCTGGGTGTAGCTTTGCTGAACAGTAGTATATGAAATGGAAGGGAAATAGAAGAAAAATTCGAACACATAAAGCATTCATGTCAAATCATTTAAATACCAATAAGCTGTTGCTATACATTTGATCCCTTTAAAGTAGGTAGAATGACTTGGTGATGTGTCCTTTCAGCTGCTGATAGAGTACGAGCGTGGCTCTTTCTCTTTGAAGCTGCTCTCGGCAGACGAGGTCAATGAAGTGGTGGCACACATAGGAAACAGCCTGGCGAGGATATGTCCCGGTCTACCACCGAGGTGAGTTTAACCTCTGCATGTTTACACAACACGTTATTCCTCCATGAATTATACCACATGAACCACTACTCGCATATTGTGACGTGCTGATTGTCATGTCACGACCGTCCCCTTATCTTTACATTTGTCTGGATAAGAGCTACTCTGTTGTGTATGCAAAACAGGCAGCGTCAGGCTGTGTAATGAGGATGTGAATCCGGTTTGCTATGTGTTTGGTGAGAACAGGAAGCAGGGATTTAAATGTATGCTGATATAAAACCTTTAACCTTTCAAATCTGAAGTGGACTGTGTCTGGACTGAGAGTCTGATGTTTCTGTTTTTAAGCTGCAGTGATTTAAATGCTTCTGCTCGTTTGTGTTATTTTTAGGTTTGGTTTTCACTTCTTATCATGTAATTGATATATTGTGAATATTTTAAAGGGAATGAATTATGCATTTTTGAACAATTCGCCAAGCAACAGTGTAGAAAATGGATGAACAAGTGATGTTTTCATTCCTCTTGTTTTCTCAGTAAAGTGGTGAAGAAGCTGTGCATGGAGCCTGCAGACAGGCTGACCTCTCTGCAGACGCTCTGGGAGAACAACAAGCCTGCTGAGCCTGGACCCTGTGGTAGGAACCAATCACTTTATGCCTCTTGATCCCATTTCTCTCACCACTCACTTTTACAACGAGTTAACATCAGTTCTATAATAGTTTTTAGTGTTTGTTTGTTAAATTGACTGTCATGTTAAAATATGTGTAGCTTTGCACAGCTGATACATATCGGGCAAAGTTTGGTGTAATTTACCTGTTTTTGTTGTTTCCTCTCTCGGTTGTGCAGGTGGGTTTTCTCAGATGTACAGATGTGTTTGTGACTGGCTGGGGCTGCCGTACAGAGAAGAGGTGCAGTGGGTCAGTATTATTTACATTCTTGTTTCATTTTGTTCAAAATTGAAAGACTTTCTCTTGTTTATATCGATGTTTTTATTGGTCTGAGTATGATTCTAAAGATCATGAAGAAGCTTTTTTAAAACAGCCTGACATGTTTGTTGATGAACTTCCTGCTTCAGGATGTAGACACCATCTATCTAACACAAGACACCAGGGAGCTCAACCTGCAGGACTTCAGCCATCTGGAGAACAGGTGAGAGCAGACTCTGCTGTAGCACTCCAGCATTAATACATCACACAGACGAAGGCCACGTGGCACCAAACAGAAGGAAAAGTGAGGTGTTGTAGGTGTGACTTGATTTATTTTCCATTTTGTAAAAATGCTGAGGTCACCACGTAGTCTGTGGGAGAACTGACAAAGAGCTATGACCTTTTCTCTCCCCCTCAGGGATCTGGTGGCCATCATAGCAGTTCTTGAGTTTAACCAGTGGTTCACCAAGCTCTCCACCAAGGACTACAAACTGGTCAGTTCTCACTCCAGCCACCCTCTTCCAATTCTTCACCACACTCCTCCCACACCTGTCTTTTCACATCATACTTGATTATTATGATGGATAAAGAGTATAACGCTGTTGCCTAGTGCCACTAAACAGCAAGATAATTCATATTTAAGCCCAACACAGAGTTAAGTAGTATTAATAGTCTGAGTGTTTGTCTCTGCCTGGCTGCCAGTTTCCTCTCTGTGCCTGTCAGTGGTTTCCTGTGATAAGACTCCTAATCCCAATGAGACAAAGGGACTCAAACGTCTCAGGCTGTTGCCCCCCTGCAGCACTTCATTACTAACTCTCTGTCTTCAGGCGCATCTCAGTCTCATCCATAACCACACGCAGCTTCCTCAGTCCCAACAATTATCTCCTGCCTCCATCGCAGACTGCTCCTTTTGTGCTGACTTTCACAATCCAGCTCCTCCCTATGCCACACGCACATGTAGGCGCTCACAAGGGCACGTTTGTGTTCCTAATGTCGTCTTTAATCCTGAATTAGTTACAACATGTGTGTTAGTCAGGTTTGAGATGACGTGTGCGTCTTTATGTTTGCACAGTTTGTGCTTGAGGCACATCTTGTTTGTTTTATTTAGCGTGACTGCGGCTCCTTTGGGTGTCTTTCTGGGGGAAATATATCATCCCTCTGTTTTTTTTAAGTCTCTTTGTGCCTCTGTGGCAATGAAAGCTGTGACTGGAGGCGTTATGGTTTTTGGTTGTCAGTTTGAACACCACATTTCAGCACACAGGAATTTATTTAAATTTGGCACAAACGTTGGTGGTCAAAGGTCAAGGACAACTTGACCTCTTGTCTGTCCCATTTTTGTCAAAGCAAATTAAGAACACATGGAGGGAATGGTTGCAATGCTAATGGGATTTAGGTCAAAGGTCACACTCGTGGCCACTCGGTAATTGTAAGAAGCGACAAATTGGGCAGATTGTAATGTAATGTTACATGTAATGTTACGTGATGTGATGTGATTTGACAGTAATGCACCGCCACTAAACAACAGATGAACAATGAGGTGTGTGTGTGTGTGTGTTTGAATGGTGATTGTGGAGAGACAAAGGATGTGAGGATGTGCTCTGAAGCAGGAGTTGTTTTTGATACTGTGCCAACAGGAACAATAACAAGTTGGAAAGAAAAGTGGAGCACAGAAAGAGAGAGAGGGAGGGATAGAGAGAGAGAAGGAGGGATAGAGAGAGAGAGAGAGAGTTAAACACAAGGTCAGCGTTGAGGTGAGTGGATGGACAAAGACGAAGTGATGATGAGGTCAAATTAATAGGGCAATGTATTATAAAGTGTCTGTGTTGAAAGATTCGATATGAAGGATGAAGGCAGAGAGGTAGAAGAGGGAAGAAGAGGATGTAAACAAGCTCTGTAAACTTAGTGGCTACTTTCCACAAGCAGCAGTGAGTCAGCTGATGCTCCTGCCAAATCTATTGGTATGCAGAGGGTCAACTCCAGGGCAACGGTGCCCATCAGCCTGAACTATTGTATCTGTGCCGGTAAACTGTACTGTCTCATCAGAGACAAAACAATGTAAAACAATGTGTCTGCGGATCATGAAGAAGAATGTACCGTACATGCTTACATACAGTCAAAACGTCTCTGGGTGAGTCTGGGTCAGAGCAGCACAGCATGACAAGGCTTTTCTTTAATGAGTGGTAAATGGTGTGACACACACACACACACACACACTGACAGTATCACCCAGCTGTTTTCTTTTGACTCATGTGGGAAATACAGGCCTCTTTGTTTACTCTCTGCTTCTCTGTAAGGCCACGACCAACTGCTCTCTCTCCTCCGCTTCTCCATTTCACCCCTCACTACCCGCAAATCTGACTTTCCTGTATGATGTCACCCCTCACTGCCATCTACCATCACGTTTGCTCTTCTGTAATACTCTCAGTTACACAACATGAACACGCTAACAACAGTCCCTTTCTCCCTTTTTTCCCTCTTGTTGTCTCTGTCACCCTCCATTATCCCTCCCTACATTTACCCATCTTCCTCACCCCGTCACCGGGACAATGTTGCCAGTGTTGTTGGTCACACTGAGGCAACAGGCCGAACTGTCTCCTGTAGGAGGAATGTCAATCACCAAGTATAACAGTGATGACCCAGTAAAAGTTAGATTTACTGTGACACTGTAGCAGAACCTGAATGTGCGTGTATACATGTGTGACACAGCACACAGTGAACCGGGTCACTGAGTATCTGGGTTGGACACAGACATCCAGCTGCTACATTTTTCATTTTTGTCTAAATATGAGTGTTTTTGCTCCCTGGACTCCTCCTTTCCCCCCCTGTGTGCTGAGACCACGGGAGCGAGACCACTTTCTCCCTCCTAAGTGTCCACAGTCTGTCCTCCCCAGTCTCCACTTGTCACGCATAAATGGTCTTTAAGTAGGAGGCTGAATTTACTCATGTGCTGCTTTTATACACTCAGTACACACAATACAACTTTAATTAGCATAAACAAACAGACTCCCAGAGTGATAGTTCACAAAAATGTTTGTGTGAAATCACAAGTCCCAAAAGTACATTTTATCTCTCATGGCCTTGAATGTTAAATTCTACTTGCAAAAGTTTGAGTTGCAAAAGTTTGAACTGACATTTGTTGTGTGTCTGTGTGTGTGTGTGTGTGTGTGTGTTCAGTCTGCAGATGTGTGTGAGCAGATCCTCAGAGTTGTGTCTCGATCCAGTCGACTGGAAGAGCTGGTTCTGGACAATGCGGGACTCAAAACGTAAGACAATGCAAATGACTGAAAGGGCACTAGAACCATTTCACATGTTGGAGACAGTTAACCTTTAAAAAATACATTTTTACATGTAAATGTAAATCCATATTATCTGTACTATATAATGTAGTGTTTTTATTTGAGCTCTATGAGTGAACCAGGTATATATTACTCCTGTGGGGGCAGTATAGTTGGTTATGGGTTGGTAAGAATATTCATGTATGTCAGTAGGTTTCTCATTTATAGTGCATTGGTCATATATATATATATATAGATACATATTCATATAATGGAAACATGCTCTCACCTGAAACAGTGATTTTGCTCAGAAGCTAGCTGCTGCTCTGGCCCACAACCCCAGCTCAGGACTCACCACCATTAATCTTGCCAACAACCCACTGGAGGACAGAGGTATGATAAATGCTCCCATCTACAATAACATGCTCATTTCTGGTCTGTTTTATGCTCTTCTCTTCTTTAAATAGCTGGTATTACATCTTAAAGATTTCAAAGTAAACCCATAGCTGGACTATTATCACACATATAGTTTTTGTTGTAATGGTCTGAGGAAGGAGGACAATATGTGTGCTTGGAAATTCTCCTAAGGTAAAATATTACATTTACCTACAGTTTCAGCCCTCTTCTCACAGTGCACTGATTTCAAGAAGTTTAATAATTCATTACGTTTATCATAAGACCTGTCAGTTCATCCAGGACACACAAATTAAAGATACAGTCCACCAAACATTCAGGCAATTGCATGTAAACACACAGCAGATTTCTGGGACTCACCGGGCTCTGGATTGTTTCTTCGTAAGTAAGCTTCACCGCAGGAATCTGTTGAAACATCATATAAAGAACAGTATCATTTCTGACAGGGTACTTTGTTTTACATCAATAGACATTTATAAATTAGACTTTTTGGGCTTTTATGTAGAATGAATAAACTATACTCACATATATTAAACTGGAAACAGAAAGCCTTTTATTTTAAAACAGTAATTCCGGCTGTACACTTTGTTTGTTTTTTGTCATTTGAGAATTGTGTGCATTATTGTTATGAGTGTTTTTCCATCAAAACCATTTCAGTTAGACAGCCTGCTGCAGAATGTAGCAGAGATGCAACACCTGGAAGTAACAGGACAAGTAACCTGTAAGAGAAGTGACAGGAAGAAAATCATCGTCTCTTCCTGTTTCCCCTCTCCTGCTGTAGGTATCTCCTCACTTGGTGCTCAGTTTGCCAAACTTCGTATGGGGCTGAGGCATTTAAACTTCTCCAAAACCTCAATATCACCCAAAGGTACGTGCTGTCATTTAAAGCGTTCTTGTGATTTGCTGACTCCCATGCGATCCTATGCAATTCACACTTTCCACTAATCTGATTGCGTCTAGCACTGGGATGCTAATGAGACCGAATTATTGCACTATTAATATTGTGGGTGTGAACGGGTGGAAAAGAAAATCTGTCTTTGTAATGTGACTGTGCAAGGACAGTCTAGTCTGTTAACTGTATGCAAAATTTCATTTGCATAAATATCTTGGCACTTTGGAAAAATCCTTGTGCGTTTGTGAGCAGTGATAAAATGCCACAGGGGGGTGTGACTGTGATATCTTCACTTTGTTTCTCTTTTCATCTGTCTCTCATGGTCTAATCAATCATTTGACAGTCGCTATTGATTTACTGGCCCACAGAGTCGGTCAGGGCTTAATAAAAGTCAAAGTTTAGTGTGTCAGCCATGTGGCTCAGGGTGTGATTTGGGTCAAAGGTCATTTGTGCAGAATTTCAAAGTAAATGCATGCAAAGATATGTATACATGTAGATTTTCTCTCTCCAATACATACTCAGAATTGGAAGTATTTCAACTGTTGATGAGGCTGATCAGGTCTGATAATAATTTTATAATTTCTCTATTGACATCCAAAAGTGGAGAATGGCTCATCTACTACACAGCAGGACACAGACAAAGACGCAGCATAACAGTTATCACACAAAGTCGTACTCTTTTCAATCTCCATTTACATTGCATTTACTCTACATTCAGGTCCTGTTCTTTCCTGTCTCCTTCACCCACTGTTCATTTCCTCCCCTGTTTCCTTCAATATGCTGTCATAACAACAAGTCCAGATTTGAGGGTTGAGATATTGCTGACTCTGTGTTTGTTCATGTGTGTCTGTGTGTGTGCATGTGCACGCGTGTGTGTGTTTCAGGGGTGAACAGCCTTTGCCAGTCACTGAGTGCCAACCCATCCATCCCCAGCAGCTTGGTCCATCTGGACCTCTCAGGGAACATTCTCCGCGGAGATGACATGCAGGTACAAACAGTAGAGCACACACAGCTACTAATCGACCGTAGAGCTGGTTATCAATAACAACTAATCAATTGAAGCAGCTCAGTGCTGCAGTTATGTGTAGGAGTTTTCTGACCCCTATAAATCAGTCAGCAAGTCACACTGCAGGAAAGCATCAACACAGAGAGGACATATAACAGCATGTGGGAAAAACTCTTGACTGTGAAATTCAAATCGCACCCATCACCAGATTCTTTTAAACCATCAGCTGATTTTGTGTTGTAGCAGTGCTGTCTTACAAATGAGTGTATGTGTTCTTTTACATTAACAAGGTCTCATCTTCTAATCTGTAGCCCTGTGTACTGTGCGTTTCTTTTAATGCTTTGTTTATAGCATTTCTACCACTTCCTTGGTCAACCCAACAGCCTGGCAACCCTTGACCTCTCCAACACTGACTGCTCATTGGACCAGGTGAGTCATGAGACTCGAGAGTGAATCGATAACCCGGTGCAAGGAGAAATAATCAAGCGATGAGGTGCAGTGCAAAATCACAGCTTGCTGTTGAGGTTGTATCTCATTATACAGCATTGTAAGAGGTGGTGCCAGTCATTAACATAAGTGTTGCAAGGAATGTAATGCAGTTCTATACACGCACTCAATCTGTGTTGCTGCCCGCTGCTTGTGTAGAGCTCTGAATACTGTATGTGATTTATTGATCTGGGTCTAAGGGCCAGATACAGCGTATTGATTAGACTGTGATGTAGCCAGCTGTCGGTCTGTCACTGTAGTTATTGATGAGATTTTAAATCATATTACAGTACGTCTCTCACTCACATCCAGCTATAAATATATCTACATGCTTGAGAACACACACAGCAGGGTTGAAAGGTGCAAAGGGAGAGTTTGCAGTAAATAAAAAAGTCATTTATATTTAAAGACCGTTTCAAATAAAGTGTTTGATGTATTGTTTGTGTTTTCCAGGTTTGCTCTGCTCTGCTGCGAGGTTCAGTCCAACACCTCTCTGTTCTCAACATGTCAAAGAGTGTCTTCCCTCACAGGTGAGAAGCACTAACACATAAACAATGAAGGGGAAGAGTCATTTTCACATCATGCCTGTCTTCAGCCTGATTTCATACATATCGCTGAGTACTTCTGTAAATGCATGTAGTTTGATTTGATAAATATAAGTAATATATGTAATCGAAGCGGTATTAAGAGATGGTCCCCTACTGAAATCAAACCCAGCAGCATTCACATCACAAACACACAGTTGACAAGACAATTTAGCCATGATTTCAGTCTGTATGTTGTTGTGTGACACCTGCTGGTGACAACATGCTATTACAAGCGGGAAACTAGATCTGTGAGTGTGTGTGTGTGTGTGGTTTGTAACAGATGGGTGGCTGGTGGAGTTGTCTTCCCATTATTATCTTTCTTTCCAGTGAGTCTCCTGGGAGTTGAGGAGTTCAACTCCCAGGAGACAGTTCATCAACTCCCTCCTTCCTTATACACACAGGGTGTGTATAAGGAAGGAGAGCAGAGAAAAGGTGATGGGGAGGTGGAGGAGCTGGGGAGAGCAGGATAGTGAGTGAATGTATTTAAAATGGAGGGAAAGTAAGAGGATGGAGTTAAACGAGTATGGAGGAGTTCAATGAGTTTATCCTCTCTCTGGGACTGTTTGGAAATCCACTCCTTTTTCAGTGTCTTATAACGTATACAAAACGGTAAACAGGTCACAGACCATTATCATATCCAGCCGAGATTATTTTATTTCTTCCTCCCCTTCTGTAGGAAAGGAAAAGAAGTGCCTCCATCTTTCAAGCACTTCTTCAGCAGTGCCATGTCTCTCAGCTCCATCAACGTGTCAGGGACCAAACTGCCACCAGAGGCCCTCAAGTGAGACGCCGCAGATTCATTTATTTCCCGTGTCTGACAAGCAGCGCCTGCTCGATCATACACTTTGTTCTACTTTCTCCGTGTTGTTTTCTTTTTACTGCCCACTGTATATCACCGTTTATAACTTTGAAAGCTACAGTAAAAATAAACGGGGCTTGTCAGCCCACATCACAGCAAGCAGCTGCAGAAGCAAGCAGCTGCTGTGCATCATTACTATGTGGGACACTGCAGATTTATGTTTTTTAATAAAAGCGGTAATACTAGTATTTAAGTTTTGGTTATTGATGTTAGAGCTAACAAATGTAGACAAACAGGACAAGCTACAAGTCATCCAGAGAAACATAGATTCACAAACACTACACTCTGCGATCATGTAGTGACTCTGTTGTGTGAATTGTTTCAGAGCGCTCCTGCTTGGTCTGGCCAGTAACCCTAACCTGAAGGACGTGTCTTTAGACCTCAGCTGCTGTGAGGTGAGACCCGCAGCCGCAGACAACAAGTCATCATCCCTCATACATAATTTATTGACGTTATCTTTTACTGTGCATACATCTGTACCTGCTCACAGGGGATTATCCTCTTCTGAGGTTTTTTTGTAGACCAGGACAGAAATAGGGGGATGTGGAGTGTTTGGGTCATGGTGGGGATGGTGGGGTCTCCATGCACACTCATGAGTCAGCTGTTCTAGTTACGCAACGCAGCAATTACGGACACAGTGGTCACTTTCTCGATCAGCTGCAATTAAGAACAAACCTGTGTCCCACTGCTGCAGTTCAGTATTTTAATGTTTAACCCTGTGTCTAGAATAAGTAGCACAAGTATAAGTGCTGATGTCAGCCAAAGTTTGGTTAAAGTGCTTTTTTTTTTTTAAATATAATTTTGGAGGTGCCATGTTTTGCAATCAGCTTTTTAGGATCCACTCCAAACCCATTTGAAAGGCCAGCGACAGCGTTAAGCGTCTGTATAATGGAGCACTTGGCAGACAGCAGGCGGGGGCGGAGAGGTAGAGATGAGCAGAGGGTGGGGGCAGTTCTGTGGTTCATCTTAACTCTCTCAAACACACACACTCACACACACCAGCCCCTCACTATCAGCCCAGCTTGAACAGATAGTCAGATAAAGCACACAAGCTGGGGTTGGGGGCAGGGTTATGTATTATGTCTTTTTTTTTAAGCCTTAATGAAGCGTTTGGTGGAGGAAGTCCAAAAAGAAGATTGCATAGGACTTCTTATTAAAAGTGTTTGTGCAGTCACATGCATGCAGTCATTAAGCATCTGTGTGTACTTCTTGTTGGTAATTGTTGGCTTGGCTCTGACATGCTGCTCTCTCTCCCTAATGCCACTCTAAGCTTGGCCATTGTGTAAGTAACAATGTACTCACTCTTAATAATTAACACTTTACTATAAATGAGAGGCTTAAAACTATAAGCAGAATCCAGCTGCAGTTGTTCTGCAGGATCTTTGCTATTTTAAATTCAGAATTTTAAAAATTTCCATTAACACCTTAATTACCCAACACAAGGTTTGTCCTCATACAGTACTGTTATGATTCCATCATTAGCTGCATGTTTAATATAAAATAAGGTTCTTGTTCTTCTTTTAGACTGGAAAGATCTGAGCGTAGTATTGTAGAATTTTGTGTTGGAGTTTGTCTGCTAAGCAGCTGCCTACATAGAGAAAGGCTATTCTACAACATGTCTGATGTGTTGTGTAGGTGTGCATTTAAAGGTTGCTCCCTGTCTTTATAGCTGCGATCCGGAGGATCACAAATCCTTGAGGGTTGTATAGCTGAGATCCCAAACATCTCCAGTCTCGATATCTCTGACAATGGTGAGACGGCGTTATCCAGACTTAAGCTAACTCATATACGCCGAACTTTTCAACACAACCACTTGGTTAAGTAAAAGGTGTGAAGACACCGGTCACTCTTTTCATCAAGTCTAATGTGTTTCTCTCCGGTCAGGACTGGACTCAGACCTGTCCACGCTGCTGGTGTGGTTGGCCAAGAACCGGTCCATTAGACACCTGTCTCTGGGCAAGAACTTCAACAACATCAAGTCAAAGTGAGAATACTTTGCAGGAGGGGATGGTGCATTTTCTCTGTATTCATTTTTGTGTGTTTTCCTCACTTTCTCTTTCTTCTCTTTCTTTTACCTGACTTAGAAACCTTGCCCCGGTTCTGGACAGCCTGGTCCACATGATTCAAGAGGAAGAGTCGGTGAGTTTTTTAATATCCTCTGTCTCCTTGTGGTAACAAAGAAAATCGTCCAGACAGATGCCTCAGGTCCGAATCCTGTATCAGCAAGCATCTAACCAGTTGAAGCAAATGACCGCAACTCTACCAGCTGCTCCACAGCTGACCTCCGACCTCTCCAGTGCAGGGTGGTGTGAATAGCATTTCCTAACATTAATCAAACTGAAAGGAAGCCATATGGTAAATGAGAGTTGTGCCAAAATACTGATGCTGTTTCACTGGCATTTAAAGGAAACAACAGAAAAACATGATGGCTCTTCATCAATAGAACATTAATTCTCTCATTAACACAAATTACAAAAGCCTTTGTTCAATTTGGCATACACCAAGGGATAAGCAGGCTGTATATAAACACTATAGCTGTCCAGTGGTCCTGTTACACTGTCAATGACAATGACTGTGACTGACACAAGAGTCCGTCACAGTGTAAGTATATTTTATATCTTGTGTTCATAATAGAAATCCTCTCTTAATGCTTCCTTTTCTTTCCCCTTCATGCACATTCTGTCCTCCATCCATCCTCACCTCCGCAGCCCCTCACCTCCCTGTCCTTAGCAGACTCCAAACTAAAAGGCGACCTGACCATCGTTCTCAACGCCCTCGGTAGCAACTCTTCGCTCACCAGACTCGACATCAGTGGGAACGCAATGGGCGACATGGGAGCCAAGATGCTGGCCAAAGCCCTGCAGATCAACACCAAACTCAGGTGAGGATACAGTACATCTGCCAGTGACAGAGTAATAAGACTACCTGCAGCATTTACTGTGTGTTATACACTGCTTTTTAAATGCTTATGTTTAAAAAAGAAAAAAATAGGGGGTTAGAGTAAGGTGTTATAAAAGACAAAATACACAAAATGACCTAATATTCTGCATTTAGAAGTCTACATGCAACAAAATAACATATGCAACGTTTAAAGCAACAAATATATTGATTACTGCAGGAAGATTTAACCACTTGACCTTCAACATTTGCTCATCATACTATGCATGTGTGCAGGACCGTGATCTGGGATAAGAACAACACCAGCCCTCAGGGTCTTCAGGATGTTGCAGCTGCTCTGGAGAAGTAAGCAGTACTGTTTACATTACTCATCCCCCCCATTATTAATTTATCTAGGAAACTGTGTGTCTGTGTGTGTGTTTGTGTGTGTGTATATACACACAGAATATACTGTATACACACACACACGTTAGGGCAGCAATAGTCGTCATCCTCACTATAATGAACAAACTGTGAATAAATATCTTCTGGCTGTCTCTGTTAGGAATTTCACCATTCGCTTCATGCCCATTCCCATAATCGATGCCTCCCAGGCTCTAAAGGCGAGCCCAGAGAAAACAGAGGACGCCTTGCTGAAGGTATATCAAGAACGGTCAATGGGTCCTGCACCTACTTCCATGATAATTTACTGCGTTCTTATAGTGTATATAAACAGCTACATCAATGAATGACATTGAAAACATTTAAGTCATTATTACTTTGTTTAAATATAATGACAAGGACTTGTGCTCACCCTCCATCCAGATTGAGAATTATCTCTACAGGAACCACGAAACCAGAAAATACCAACAGGAACAGGCCTATCGGCTCCAACAGGGCATCGTCACCACAACCACACAACAGGTGTGGACAAGCACACAAATACTCACTATAGAATTATACAATATACTGTGTGTGTGTCTAATATCCATATCTTGTTTTTTTAATCTTCTAGATGATTGATAGGATTTGCGTTAAAGTGCAGGACCACCTGAACTCTCTGAGGAACTCGGATACAGATGCCATCTTGGAGGATGTCAGGTCAGCAGAAAACCTCATCAAAGATGCCAGAAACTCTAAAACGGTGAGAAGGCACATGTTTTACACAACATGAAACATTTCATTCATTCATTCATTGATGTGTTTCTATAATTCTTATACTTAACCCCCTAAAGAATTGACATAAATACGACTTTACTGTTATGCAGACGTGCAGAACTATTACATGTTTCTTTCCTAATGACGTTGGTTTATCTTACCTCTCCATAATTGACTCCACGTCCTTCTCTTTGTCTCCAGCTGCTTCCTAACCTCTACCACCTTGGATCAGCATCCAGAGATGAGGTGAGCAGCTCAACAGCGGGACCCATCCAAGAGAAACTAGAGTCCATGGCTGGGGAGGTGACTAATGTCATGGACCAACAGCTGCAGGTAGAATTAGATCATTTACAAAATCATGTTTTATTTTCGTCCAAAGACCTTAAATCGAACATTACGAGGGTCTTAAAACAGCATGTGTGATCATATATGCATATACCTTTGCCTGTGTGCTTTATGGGCTTTCTTAAATAAATAGAGGAAAAAGTGATTCATGATGCCACCTGAAGACATTAAAAGTTACCCAAAAGACAAGCTAAGAAAAATATACTAGTCATATACTAGTCAGCCTACTCTCTTACCTTTTACTCCTTCCAGACTCTGCTGGAGTCTATGGTGGACACAGCAGAGTCCCTGTGTCCACATGTGATGAAGATGAGCAATCTTCGTCCAGACCTGATGAAGGCTAGCTCAGCCAAGATGAACGTGCCCAAGAGCTTTGTCACCAAAACCCTTCTGGAGCAGTCTGGGGTGGATATTATCAACAAAATCAGGTGTGTGTTTGTGGGTTTTACGTACACAGATGTATCTATACACCTTTTATATACAGTTTACACGCACGCACAAGCGCACACACACACACTGCAGTTATGTTTTCACTCGCTGTCTTTCTGTTACAGTGAGGTGAAGTTAAATCTAGCATCCTTCCTGTCCGATCGCATCGTCGATGAGATTTTGGAGGCTCTTTCCACTTCACAACACTCGCTGGTAAGATAACAATCATCACATCTCAGTGGATTATCTACAGTCATTCACAGTAGCCCTTTGTCTCTAAATGGTCTGTAGCATGTTTCAACATTCAATTAACATTCCGATTCCCAGAAAAATGAGAGATCAGGAAAGCCTTTCTGTTTTGCACGATTAATTATGGAGTTATCCAATTCAAAAGTTGCAGCAGCTTTTTTCTGCTGATTCCACAAATCATCTTCCCACATCCCTGCACACCATCTCCCTCGTTTCCTCCACATGTAACTCTTTCCCCCTCTCATTGTGTATTTCTCAATTCTTATTATTCTCTCATTAATCTGTTACTCTCCGTTAACTTTTTTCACCTCTCCTGCTCCTGCACTGTTTTACCTCTCCTCCTCCCAGGCGGATCATTTGGTACGACGAGGTCGCCCTCTGGTGCAGCAGGAGTCGGTGGATCTGGACGTCCCCGAGGAGAAGATTCCTAAACGGGCATCAGCAGAAGTATTAGAGGCTGAAAGGCTGGAGGATCTGGAGTCATGCATGGTAGGTTACAGTGGGTGTGTGCCATCGAGACAGTATTACAAATGTGTTGAAGGAATTATTTTGGTTTCTGAACTTTTCCACATTATTCTATAGGATTTGAGTTGAGGCATGGTGTCCACTTAGTCAAAATTCATATTCAGCATTGTTTATGTAATAGATTATTTTGTCAACTACAACCTGATGGATGATATGACGGAGAGTAACTGCACACTGACGTGGACTTCGATGTCCCTGGTTGTACATTACTGCCCTCATAAACCTGCGCCACCTTCTTTCTTTCCTCTCTTCCTTTTACTTATCCCTCTTTTCCACTGTAAAACACTGTCCTCAGTATTCACAGCTGTCACAGCTCTCTTCTGTTTTCCCTCTTTTCCTTTAGCTTACTGTATGATGTCTGTCTTTCTCTTCTTTCCTCTGTTCTTCCTTCTCTTTCTACCTTTGCTCCTTGGAGATTTTATGCTGCACCAGTGTAAGTAATCTCAGACTGTCCCCCCTTTTCTCATCTTTCTAACCTTCTTTCAGTCTCACTGTTCTTGTCCTTTTCTGTCTCTCCTCACTGCATCTGTCTGCTCTTCAGTCCTCTGTGCTGTGGTTGTTTTCTATAGCATGGAGCTGATAACTGAAATATTATATTTAATTCCTCAAGGCACATTGCACTGCTTACCTCAACTCAATGCACTTCATCAGCAGCCTGTAAATGTGGATCACTGTGAAATATAATATGCAGCATGTGTTGCCAGGCAATAGAAACAGTTAGAGTGAGTCACATTATGGCACAGGCATCGCAGATTTTATCTTCTTACTTTTACGCCTGTGATCAACAGCGCCAGTGAGCGTTAATCTTAATTCTTTATTAGTAGGCATATCGCTGTATTATCAGTTATTCACTTTTAATAATAATCATAATTATCTGTTTCTCTCTTCAGATGACTCCGAAATCCAAAAGGAAAAGCATCCACAGCAGGATGCTTCGACCAGTGTCTCGTGCTTTTGGTAAAGTTTTTCATTTGTATGACGTTTGTCCTTATAAGAGTCCATCTGTGTCTGAATATTTAACGCAAATTTCACAACAAACCAACAGAGATGGAGTTCGACCTGGACAAGGCCCTGGAGGATGTGCCCGTTCATGTGGAGGACGCCTCAACTGCATCGCGCCCTCCATCGCAGGTCGTGGCCAAACAGGAGCAACGTCTGCCGGGAACGATGGTGGAGCTGCCATCTGAGGAGGAGAAAAAGCTGCAGCACTTCACCAAACTACGACCCCGAAGGAACAAAAAAACACACTCCAGCAAAGTACCTGTAAGTGAAGCTTAAGGTTTAGTTGGCTGATAATATTTTTCTACATTGAGTCTTAAAAACAAGTGAACTCTTTTTAGATACACACACACACACACACAGAAACAAAACATTCACAGTTTGTTAGATGGTCCAAATGTGGTTTCTGATTCTTTAACCTTTTCTTTCAGCAAATCAACAGTGCTCCATCTCAGGATGGGGAGCAGAACGGCCTCATGGGAAGGGTGGACGAGGGTGTAGATGAGTTCTTCTCTAAAAAAGTCACCAAGATGGATTCCAAGTGAGGACTTTACTTAAATTTATTTTCCACATTATATTATTTAGGCTAGTATTTTGGCTAACTTGGGTGTAATAGTTACTGTAATCATCTATTGAGTTTTGTATACACTAAACATGGAAATCTTTTTCCTACTTTTCTTTCCTTACGTTCTCAGGCGGTCCCAGAAGAGTTCAGAGTCTCAAGACGGAGAGAAAAAGAAAAGCAAAGGAGGGTTCCTTAACCTCATCAAACGATCCTCCAAATCAGATAAATCTGACAAATCAGATAAATCAGATAAATCTGACAAATCAGATAAATCAGATAAATCAGAGAAAAACCAGGCTACCACTTTAACGTCCACTACATCCTCAGCCTCCGTAGCCTCAGCAACAGGTTCACCCATCCCTGAGGAGCCCACCTCTCCTAAGATGGCAGCAAGGAGCCCAGCACTGGAGCCCAAGTCAAGGTATGAGATGAAGAGGTTACTAATTCACTACATTATCGTGAATGTCCAAGTCTTCTACAGCTTTACTCATACATTCTGGCTACATTGTAGAGATGCCTCCAGTCGCTCACAGCCCACAGACTACAGCAGCAGCTCGGACCGATCAGAAGAGCTGAGGACGCCTGACTCCATGGACGAGCCCTGGGAGGGTTCAGACGGCAGGGGAAGTCCTCAGGGAGGGAGGCGGTACCCAGGAGTGCAGATGATGGGCAGTGGCCTCCTGGCTGAGATGAAGGCCAAGCAGGAGAGGAGAGCACACAAGGTGAGGTGATGTGACTGAATAGTCACTGCAAATAAGGAAAGAAAATACATAACACTATGTATGTCAGTCAGTGGTCAGGCGAGGTACTGACAGATGCCGGAATTAGTGTGCTTCTGTGCCGGTCAACATGTTGACATGAAAATGAAAACAACAGAGAGAACAAGGTGAAAGGAAGGAAGGACACAGGGAAAAGATATAATAATGAAAAGCAAATCAGTATAATGACGATAAGAAAAAGGCTGGGATACAAATTCTCTGTATTTATTTATTATAGGACCTAAATGTAATGAGAATATTTATTTGTTACTTAACAAACTTCTTGTAAATTTCCTCACAGGCACAGCAACGACAGTTTACATGTTTGTAGTTTTATTGAGACATTGCAAGTGTGTGTGTACTTTTGTTTGAGGTTGAATGATGTTGGCATAGGTGTGTGTGTTGACAAGATGTATAATAGGTAGCTAACCTGTCACTTCACTTTAAACTGCATGTGTCTCTGTGAGGTTTTTAGTGCAGCATTAGGGTTTTTTCTGACCTTGTATCATTGATACTAAAAGCTACTCCGGCCATCTGTTTGTTTTAGCAGGTTACCCAGTGTGTGTGTGTGTGTGTGTATAAAATGTAGAGTTCTTTTCAGGAGGCAGCTCATTAATACAGACCTAGAGTGTGTGAGCTGAACAAATGCGCCCCCTTCTGTTTAAATGTTGCTTAACACTGTTGTATGTGCAGAATTCTCTGTGCTAGTAGATGTTTATTGTAAACATGATGTTATGTTTTTAAATATATTTCTTCTGTCATAAATTAAATAATTCAGTGATTTCTCCATGTGTTTCTTTTAGTCTTCCAGCCCTGACAGACCTGACAGCAATTCAACAGGTGAGCTATCTGGATTTATTTGTCAGCTGTATTTTTATATTTTATTTTATCTTTAGCTCAGTGTTTCCTTAAAACTTTAAAACTTATATTTAACTTTGTTCTTCTGTCTTTTAACAGCTAAATCTCAGCCATCAACTGCAGAGAGCAGGTCTCCCAGTGGTTCCATTAATAAATCAGACACTGGTTCTCCAGAAAAGACTCAACCACGTGTTGAGACCAAGCCTGAACCAGTGCCTCGTCTAAGAGCCACGTCATCTTCAGGTTCCCCTGGAGGACCAGTGAGCCCCAAACCACCAGTGCCACAGGGGGCAAAGCCTGCCCTAGCTGCACGTCCCACCATACCACAGAAGCCCAGGACCACCAGTAGCAGCAGAAGTATAGGTAATCTGAATACATTTTGACACTTACAGAACTGTGGCCCTCATGATTCATTTCACAGGTTTGCTCCTAAACCAAATCTTTATTGGAAATTTTGCTGATGGCAGTATGATTTTATTTGATATGTTTTTAAGTGATATCTGTCATTATTTTCTCTCTCATTCAAACTCACTTTTTTTGCCATCGTTCTGATAGATGAGAGTCTCGATTCCCCCAGTAGTGGCAGTGTATCCCCTAAAGTCACTGGTCTCCCTCCCACACTGAAGAGGGCGATGTCAGAGAAAGACAAGGATGGAGGCTCTGCCAACAAAACCACTCAGGAAGGTAGGTCACCAAATGTGTCTCACTATCACTGCGTATTTCACCCATTCATGCTGCTGTGGTCGCGTTTTTAGATAAGTACATGCTTTTAAACTGTATTCAAATGGATTTGAGCAGTTGCTCTTTTGGCCTGTCCTTTTAGTCTGAGCAGATTTCCCACACTGGAGACTGTTTGATGTTTGATGTCACAGTCAGGATGTGACAGTGTGATGACATCCCCCATGATCTCATATTTGTAGTACTCCCAAAGAGACTAAAGTTGTCTGTCAACGTGTCTAATACAACACACATCTGACTGATAGATTGAGGTCACAACTCCCACTCTGTCTCACTGCCTTTCATCTATTATCTATTATGTAACTGACAGCCTGGCAGCTTTGTGTTGTTGTTTTTTGGCTCCTTTCACACGGATGTTTTGTTCCCTGCCATTCACGATCCCTAATTTTTTGTGTTTTGATGGAACTCTCGCTCTGGTATCTTGCAGAGCTGCACATATCAAAATGTAATGCTACAACAACTTCTGGCCGTCATTGGAAGATGCATGCAAAAGATCAAATCAATTTTAATTGTCACATGAATTTATCATTTACTCAGTTTCTGTCTCTTCCATCCTCCCTCTATTCTGTCCTCTTTCGTTTCCATTCCTCACATTTACTTACTGTTATTTCAATCCTCTTCCTCTCTTGTTCCAGTGCGGACAGACTCTGTTCAGCGAGCCGGTCCTGTCTGTACCAACTCTGAGGATCAGTCTCCAAACCCAGAGAAGGACAAAGCATCGGGCAGGAAGTCGTCAGATTCTAAAGAGGAGATAGACAAAGACTTCATTTTAATATGAATGGGACTAATTTACAAAAACAAGCCTCAGATATTTTCCTAAGGTGGATTTAATCAATATGATTTAATTTATGTTTGTTAAGAGGCTGACTACAAAGTACCTATGTTTGTTGTGCACGATGACCTGCTATAGTATCAGGTAACACACACTTTCAAATTAAATTTAATTTCCGGATGTTTGAAAACATTTTATTAATATTGAAAGTTTGGGGAATATCCTAAATAAATTATTTTCATGTCTCACAGTAACCCAAACTAAATCTTCTTAGAGCTTTGTTCACACACACACACACAAACACACACACACACACCATTTCTCTCAATCTGGTTGCAGCCTATTGAAAAAAAAATCTCACATCTTTAACAGAATAAATTTTTCAGGACTTTGGGGAAATATGTTTACAGATGATACAGTTAATTCAGTCAATGAATGAACAAACCAGAAACTGACAATGGGTTTGCTGTCAGGAAACAGCTGACTTTTGTGCAAAAAAAAAAAAGCAAGACTGTGAATCTGAGAGTACATTTAAAATGACTTTCTTTAACGAATAATTTATAGTCTTTTTACTATTATTTTGCAATAGCTTGTCTCCCAGGGACCAAACACACAATAAAAATGCCACTACTAATGTACTGTACTTGAACTTCAGCATAAAAACAGAGCAGGACCCAATAACATTCATTTCCGTCAGCATATCTGTATAGACTTTTCTAGAGGCTATTTTCAATACATGCAAGTTACATTTTTCCAGACTTAATCCATTATGCAATTTATCATTTGTAACAGGAAGATACAGGTTCAGCTGCAAATGGCAGCAAAGAAACAGATCATGAATACACTCCTGATGTAGCTTACCTGACAGTAAGATTTTGAGTTTTTCAGAAGGAACTAAACTGACTCTTGGACTGAAGGATGCTATAGACAATATCACACACTCCACCTGGACCAAATTCTGTCTCATATGTCAACATGTGACGGGTTTATGCTTTGAGAGGACTGTAGTACACTTAACTGATAACCAATCAATAAGGCTTCAGCACTGTTAACATACACTAAACACTGTGGAATGAAACATATTCATTTTATTTTTACACTTGTATACTACTGCTGTCTTTTATGCACTAACATGACACTTGAGCTTTGATGATGTCATTGTCCAATGAGAGCAAAAAATTTGCTTAAAAAGAGGAGTAGCAAAGAGATTCTGCTTGAACGTGACAACGTGCCACACACAGTTGTGTTTCCCATTACTGAGTTCTAGCCTCAAAAATGCTTCTCAGCATTCTTCTCCTTTTCGACTTCCAAATTCAGCTCACTTTCACTCTTTAATGAGCAATACAATATTTTTTCTACAAACACACAGATCATAATCACTTTTTCTCTGTTAAGTGATTTGAATATGATGCTTGAAGTCAAAGTGACCTCTGGACTATTCTGCTCCAACAATAGGTCTCAGGATGATTCCTCTCATGTATCTCTTATGAAGGCAAGAAATGCCCGTTTCACACTGTCTGCAATCAGTTTCTCAAATTGCCAGTTCCTGACTTACTTTACTACCTGTTGTGTTAATTTGTGAATCCAGCATCTCGCAATGTTTCTCATACTATTATATCATAGCTTGATGCAGAAGACTGAGCTGTCATTCTTTCATGCACAGCATACATGTGTTAATGTAAGGTTCTGTAAAATTATTTAAAATATTGTTTAGTCCACTGTTCAACTAGTTGTAAGCACTAATGTTAGATGCGCCACCCAAACAGTGCAACATACCTACAATCACAACGTCTGTGTTATTGTACTGTACGAGAGTCAAATTCATGTCTGGGCCAAAGGTCATACTGGTGCACCTTTTCCTGTGGTGGCTGTCAGTGTCTTTTTGTAGGTTTGATGTTTAACTTCTTTATCACTAATCATGGCTTGAAAATAACAGTTCCTGTTGTGTACATAGTAAATCTGTTCCCGATGTCAGTGACTGCTCTGATTCTCAGTCTCAAAATCAAAATCATTTATGTGTTTCACTGATTTTGATATGTTCCAGGTAACTGGAAGAAAAAAATTAAGCAATGTTTAAAGCAAACAAATGCGGCAGTGTAGTCTGTTCTGTTTTGTTTTTAACAATTTTCCTGATGCAAAGATCTTCTCTTGACACTTTCCTCTAACTGTGCAAATGAGCATCCACTTAATTTCTGATAAGAAAATGAAAATAATCAGTAGCATTGAGTGTAGACTTCTGAGACTGTGTGTGTGTGTGTGTGTGTGTGTGTGCATGTGTGTGTGTGTGTGTGTGTGTGCGTGCAAAGTGGTTATGAGATGAATGTACTGTATGTATATATTTTTTCTTTCATGTAGGTGTATGCATGTGTATATGTGTATATAAGCACATATATACACACACTGTAGCGTATTCACACGCCTATGTGACCACGGCAACTGCTATATTGCTTTGGTACTAAGTACACTACTATATTAGGGGTTTGACTGTAACTTATTGGGAATAAAAAAAAGGTTGCTGGTGGTGTCTTGAACTATTGATGTTTTTCCTCTAAGTTGTACATTGTGTTCATAAATGTAGAATTTAATTGCTTGTACTAATTTGTTATTACAGGTAATCAATTTAATGTTACTTTCAACATTGATTCATAAAAGAAATAATGCAAAACAATGGCTGCCTGGGGAAAATAGCATAAACACTTGTGTAATCAGTCTTGTTTCATCCTTTCATTATGTTATGGATCAGAACGTCATTCTGCTGGTGTTGGACATTTCTTCAAGCAAATATTAATACTGATTAAAGTAATTTTACAGGATTTGAAATCTCTGTTTTGTCTCTTTGTGTCTTTTATTGAGCTGTGCTGCAGTTGTTCAATACAGCCACTAGATGGCAAATAAGAGCGTTATATTGTGCCCCCTCCCTCTCTCTCAGGCACAGAGAAGGTGTGGTTTACTAATAAGAAAGAGCATATGTCAGCCAAGCAGTCTGCAGAACAGTGCAACAAGCAGTTTGTAAGCTCTGCTTTCACAGTGTTTTTTTAATGTGTAAACGCTAACTGAAGAATCAGCTGACTTTATTAAATATGGAGTGTGCATTTGATAACCTGGATGCAGCTGGTTTCCTGGAAATTTGGCAACACTTTGATGCAGATGGTAAGAACAGTAAATTACCTCATGATAAATATTCCTAAGACAGGGAGCTTTGTACTTGCATTTTCCATTGTTACTTGTGTTCAGGGGGGGGAAAGGGGAAAAAGTCCTTATTTGTGAAGGCTAAATTTTGAATTTTGGTTCTGAGTGAAGATGAAAAGAGGGATTTATTCTCTTAGTCACTCATTGTTAACGCTCCCTCAGTTTTAAATTTTAACTTCCTTCGTTAGACTTGCGTCTGAAAACCCGAACCTCTTGTTTTTGACAGATAACGGCTACATTGAGGGCAAAGAGCTTGATGAGTTTTTCCGTCACATGATGAAGAAACTGCGTCCTCAGGTGAGAAAGCTGGCAGATCAGTACAGTTTAGTTACACAGCTGTTCTTGCATGTTATTGCACAATTACAGGTAACTACATTTTAAAAATAGTGAACTTCACAATACAGCAATTCGTCATGTTTTGAGTGATGACTTTTGAGTGATGAGAATCCAATTGTTCTAATTGAAGCTTAAATCAATCTATAGGAAATATGATTGGCTTTGGTCCAGACTTTGCAGCGTTTGTGGTCTCTGCTGTGTGGGCAGCTGGACCTCTATGCAGTTATCTGGATGGGTGGGGTGACTGTAATGATGTTGGATAGAATACAATTTAGGAGCTCTGGTCCATGTCAGTGGAAAAGCCTTTGACTTTGTTACAAATTGACCTGGAGGCCAAATCTATGTGTGTGTGTGTTTGTGTGAAAGTGTACTAATGACACGTTGTGGTAGCTGAGCAATGATAGATGTTGTTATGCTGACTAATGAGTGACTTGTCCCGTTATAATGGGAAAAGGAATGAGTGGAGAGTGAGACAGAGGTAGACTGGACAGCCTTGGATACTGATGGGTGTGTACTAAAGCAAACCGACCATTAACCAAACGTCTCTCATTAATGCCCGCAGGACAAGTACTGTTGTCTTTCTCAAGATAAAAAAACACTTCATTTCCCCTAAGCTGTAGAAGCAATACTTCACAGTAACCATGCTCCTGTTTCAGAGAGCGTGCAAGTGTTTCATTAACAACCTCCTTCCTTCCTGCTGAGCCTAAAGAAGCCACAGTGTCTGACGTCACACTTCATTTCCTCTTTCACCCAGACTACATCAAACTGCATATTAACGTCCGCAAGTTTTAGTCAGTAATTTAAAATATCCGGAATTTTTTTTTTTTTTTTTAAGAAGTGAGGGGAACATCATGCTTTTGTCATGAGGTTTCATGCACACACCATCTCAGTTCAGCAGTGTACATTAAATCAATTATTAACGAGGGTGCTTTCATGTCCTCTGCTAAGCAACAGGAGATTGCTGGTACTGAACACGAGTGCCTGATAGAAGGGTGATGCTAGAGACAAATGCTTGTGTACAAAGCAAAGGCCTAGCACCTGAAAGTCTGTGGCCTGTGAGCCCTGCACCACATGATGAGTCATGATTTCACGCTGGCATCACAGATCTGCCAGTTTCTATAGTTACTGTACTGTCACCAAGGAGTTTGCAAGGAAACACAGAAAGATTAGAACGAAATGTAAGTAACTTGAACAGCGATGCCAGTGATCTTAATCTTCTGATAAATTTCATAAATAAAAGTAGTTTCTGCTTCTGAGTTGAAGCACAGTAGGGAGCCTTGTATTTCACTGTAGCATATGCAGTGAGCTGTTTGCTGCCTTTAAAAATAGGTAAGCCACAGACACAATACAGGATTAATGCACTGTGCAATGGCGATTTTCTCTTCCACATGACGACTCCTGCATGCAAATGTCAGACATACACAGTACACTATCATAGTTTCTTCTCTATGTATCTGAAAAACTGATTACATCAAGGCCATGCTACCAAACGTCAGCTTCATAAAGATTTCAAGAACTTTTCGTCCGGGATAGAAAAGGAAAATCCTTGAAAGGAGAATGGAAGAGCAAAGGCGCATCCATGTTGACAACTCTTAAAATAAGTGTGACTCAGCCACTGACATACTCGTCCTTCAATAATTTTCTTCTCAACGATGTCAACTGCATTATATGCTTCATTTACATGGCTCAGTATCACACAGCTTGTATATCTTTTTTATTACATGTATCATACGTACATGTAATTTCATTTGCTCCATCATATACTCCATTCATCACAGTATCTGTTGATATGGTGAATTTGTATTGGTGGTTTTGGGGCAAGAAAAATGTGGTGTTTCAATTCATTTATTGTGTCTCAACAGGACAAGGTGACTGAAGAGAAGGTTCAGAGACTGAAGCAGAGGTTTATGTCTGCCTATGACATCACTGCTGATGGGAAACTACAGATTGAGGAGGTATCTCATTCTCTGTCAAGAAACTACTTCCGCATCGGCGTGACAATTATGACAAAACCAAGGGGATTCAACAGATATTCAAGAACTAAAACAGATTTTCAAGACTGCCGAGGCCATGTCTCGTAACTGAAAGCCGGAGGAAGATTATTTAAACCATTTATCTAAATCCAATCCCAATCTCTACTGTCTGTAAATTAGTGTAAATAAACACCTAATTGAATGTCACTAAGATACTTTTGGACCGTTGAGCAAGATCAAAACTGCAAAATGCAAATGCTCCTTATTTCTTCAAGCTGATTCTTTAAATGACTGTCAATTCATTAACTGAAACAGGCCTGAGTGACAACCTATCAGGCAGGGGAGAAGACTTATTTTGATGACATGGCTTTTTCATTCATTACTCTGTTTAGATGCAGTTCTTGGCACAAGAGCAATGCTTCATCAGAGCTTTTTTTTTTCCTGAGAAAAAAAAAACATTAGCCAATCTCTTAATGCATTGCACCCACAGACCCCAAAGTTGTGGCTTATACGAATGAGGCTGGGGGAAAAAAATCAATACACGTACAATACTGATTTACTGAGGCTGATGCAGAGAAAGTGTGGTCAAAGCTCTTTGCAGACCAGTGATGTACCAGTGCAAAATGCAAATCCCTCTACTGCTTAAAACAAATTCATCACTTTGCGCTGTCAGGCACGACTGGAGGTAAACAACTGCAAAGACTTGGCCTAATTAATGCTGTGACATGTGTTAATGACAATCAGCATGTTATTCCTTGATTTCTGTCTTGTCTGTGCAGTGTGCATCACTGTTGGTGCACTGCGCTTGTTCTCCCAAACAGCTGCACAGTCATCTTATATTGTAAAGATGTTGCACAAAATTAATCAACTAATGGAGGGCTGCTACTGTTAAAGCAGGACAGGCAAGAAGACGACAAACCTAATTGGAAAAGAACCAGAAAGGGCTAGTGTAGGGATGGTTCATCCATGTGACAGTAAAACATTAATCGCTATTAGTATATAACCCTGCAGTTTGTAGAGGTTGTGATTTCTACACACACACACACACACACACACGCGCGCGCGCGATCCACCTGACCTATACAGTTCTTCCTGTTTGTAGTTGGCCAATATGATCCTCCCTGAAGATGAGAACTTCCTTTTAATTTTCTGGAGAGAGGCTCCTCTGGACAACAGTGTTGACTTCATGAAGGTAAGGTTATGTGACACCATTTGTTAATGCATGGTGAAAAGACAAATTGATTACACACTGGCCATTAACATGTGTCTCATAGACCTATTTTATCTAGATATGATTTTGACATCATTACATCCATTGTTATATGTGGACTGAGAACTTTGTGTCTATTTGATGTTTCCCGTTAGTTTGCTGTATTTGTAACATTGACTGATTTGTCCTCTCTCACACACTGCAGATATGGCGAAAGTATGACGTCGACTGCAGTGGCTATATTTCAGCTCAGGAGCTCAGGGTTAGGAACACCCCCACAACCACCACCACACGCACACACACACGCACACACACACTACATAACCAATACTTATGTCACTGGCAGAAAGTGACTGCAACTTTTTGCCACCATTTCATGTCTTTTTATGGTTATTTATTTATTGGCTATTTTCTACATTTATTTTTAGTCAGTGGTTGATTTGATATCTTCACACTGATATCAGAATTACATTTAATTCATGTATTGTGTACATGATGAATAAGCATACTATAATAAAATGATATCATCATATTTATGATGATATACAGTATACACACACACACACACACACACACACACACATATATATAGTGCAGTACTGTTATTTCTTTTTTAGGCTTTCCTGAAAGACCTGTTCAAGCAGCACCACAAGGAAGTGTCATCTGAAAAGCTGGAGGAATACACGGACACAATGGTACTAATACCCCTGACTCAAACACACACACATTTTATACTAAATCTATGTTCATTTGACACATTGCAGAGAGGTACGAAGTTTCGTACCTCAGAAAAAAGCTAGAGAGAGAAAAGTTTGATGTGCTGTAATTAACTGCTGAATGAGATGTCAAGAGTGACAGAGAAGACAGGCAATATACAGTATCATTGCTCACTCGGATACTTCTGTGAAAACTCAGACAGCACAAAACTACAATATTTTTCGATTTCAATTTAGAATAGATTGATTATATCACATCGAACGATGAGCTGAGTCTAGAGTCACAGGTGGTGTGGGGAAATAAACAGGAACAAGACAAAAAGGTTTGTGGTGATTAGTGTTATTTTCCTGGTCTAAATAAATCCTTTCTTTTTTGCAGATGAAAATCTTTGACAAAAACAAGGATGGTCGTTTGGATTTAAACGACTTGGCCAGGTATTCTTTAAAGTCCCTGAAATGTTATGACTGAAACCTATAATGTTACAGGTTGTGTATTATACATAACAAGTGATCCCATACGTCTCTTTTGCTTAGCCACGAAGGGGCAACTGTAATTGGCCACCTGTGGATCAAGTGGGTCATACCCTGACCTAACCAAAATATAAAAATACATGTTTGCAACTTGAAGTATTAAGTTCTCTGACTGGTCATTAGGACTTAAAAAGTGCTTAAAAATTCAGTCCGGTTTGCTGACAGAAAACTAAATGGGAATTTCTACAACCATTTCAATCTCAACTACCCTGGTAAGCAAATTGGTATTAGGCCTACAATAAAACCACATTACCTGACTGTTTACACAAGAAAAAGGACAACCTTTGGTCAATTGTCCATTGAAATGTAAGTGCAAACATGGCTAAGCCATCCAGTACCCTGTTCTTATTGTGCCTCTTAAATCTGCTGGCAACAGAAAGAAAGAAACATGGAATATTTCTCCCTTTGATAATTAAAACACATTATATAAATTGATTTCTTCATCAGGATCTTGGCTTTAGAAGAGAACTTCCTGCTTCAGTTCCAGCTTGATGTAAGTGTATTTTCTGTCTAACACAAATCACGCTGAATCAGCTCAATAAGTCATCCTCTGTTTCTTTCTGTCTTTAAGCAATTAATCTCTTCTTTATCCTAGGCCAGCAGTAAAGAGGAGAGGAAGAGAGATTTTGACAAAATCTTTGACCATTATGATGTTGTAAGTACAGTAATAAAGAGCATTTGTTCCAAGCAAGCACCACGTTTCCTAATTAGGTAAAATTATATATTATATATAGTTATATATTCCATAATGTAAACATTACTGCATGCAGTGCATCATATTTCTTGAACAGTCTCTTTAATTTGTACATTACCTACTCCAAAAGCAGATTAGGAATAATGCTTTAGACTACAACAGGGATGGGAGATATCACTGCTCCTTGATGTTTTCCATTCTGGAGTAATAAACCCGCTCATATTTGCAAGCCTGTACGCCACTGTGCATTAGAGTAATCAGTGCCCTGACCATGAATCAAATTACTCCTTTAGCTCTCATGTAGCATAATAATACAAAGCATCTATTATGTTGTCAAGTCACATTCTGTGTGCAGTGTGAAACACATATTACTGATTTCTATCAAGGCTTCCTAATCAACTTCCCCTACTCAGTGCAATCATATTTATGGTCTTGACTGTAAGTGTCCTGCGTGAAAGCGTTTTGTTCCATCTCCACTGCGTTTGTGAGAAATAACAGTACAGTAGATAGTTTAAATTTTATATATCCACCGTTAAAGCATGTTGTGTATAGTCCTAAAAGACAATGGGTGATTCAAAGACACAGGGTGATTCCAAAAAACAAAAACAAAAAAACCCACAGATTTCAGACCAAAAAAATATCATGGCATAAGACAAAATATCTCAATGAAACTTTTAACTAAGCCTCTTTTGCTTATCTATGGGAGGCACCATAGCAAATTTTAACATACACACTATCAAGTACCTCTTGTCAAGTAGCTTTTGCACTAAATCCTCCTACATGCAATCTGTGGGTGGTGATTTCAAATTACTGCAATGTGAGCACCTTCCGTCACCTACACCACATTCAAATATTAACCATAATATGCAAAGGTCCTGTTATGAGTGGACTTTACTGTGTCACTATTCCAGTGTGAACACACTATACGCACACTGCTTTGAAAGAGGGGGTGCTGTATCCCAAATGCATGTTGGGATGTGTTTTCAGTTGTAAGAAACACACCCATGAGAGTAAAACTAAAGACTGACTACTGTGAGTGGGATGTAAATTCAGTGGTAATTATCACTTTTTTCTCTCTTTTCTCTGTCTTCTTTCATTTGTTCGGGGTCAGAGTAAGACAGGAGCACTGGAGGGGCCTGAGGTGGATGGATTTGTCAAAGATATGATGGAGCTGGTCAGGGTAAGTGTGAGCGTTGTTCTCCTAAATGTGAATCACAAACAAATAAAGCCAGTGAATCACTCGGTGAAAAGTGAACAAAGGGGGTTGTGTGATTTTAGGGAGGTCTAAAAATTAATGTTTAAAATATATGGCTAACAAAAGTGTGCTGAGTAGTCGTCTGAGGAGGCAGACTGTGTAAAGTGCACTTAATCTCTGCACCATGATTATACTGCTGGATATAATCCTAGAATGCACAGTAAATTACGAAGATACCAGCAAAGTTAAAGAAACAACTTTATATATTGAGTAATCAGCGTATGATCCTTTCTTCTTTCCCTCCTCTCCAGCCCAGTATCACAGGTCCTGAGCTGGACAAGCTGCGCGTCATTCTGCTGCGTCACTGTGATGTCAACAAGGACGGAAAGATCCAGAGGAATGAGCTCTCTCTGTGTTTGGGAGTCAAGCCTAATCCTTAGTCATTATACTGTATTATTAAACACCTACTCTGGATGTATTTTATAATTAAGAATGCTAAAATACTGTGTTTTGATCCGGACCAGTCTGAGGTCATTTAACTTTATATAGTGTTATTTGAGCCTGAATATGATAGAAGAAAAACGGTACTGTGTTCTATGACCGAATAGTGCATGCAATTAAAATAAAAGTAAATAATGTGAATGTGAATCTTTTATGGTTAAAATGGACATGTGTTTTGAAGTGCATTAATCAGCTTATCAGAGAACATGTCAGTGTAGGTTCTTAAAACAATGTCTGTCATTGTACCGAGAAGCGGAAGGGTACTGTCCATTGTCGATGTTTGGCTTCTTGCATGTTGTCCTGTCAAAAAAGACTGATGGTTGTTGTTGAGAAAATAAAGCAATGATGACAAGTGCTGAGCATATTTTACAATATAGTGAAAGGTAATGTACTGTATGAAACAAATAAAAGATGAAATTAATTTTAACATAGTCATGAATTAATTATTATCGGTCACTGAGAGAAAACAGCTTGAGATAAGCATAATTTCATTTTGTTTTAAGAAATTATTGTATAATAATAATCTCTCAAATTATTCTTCGTTATGAAACTGTTACATTACCATATTTACTGTATCCATTAAAATTATGGAGCAGAAATGAGAAAGCTAAAATATGTTTATAGCTATAAGCTATAAATGATGCGATGCAAAAAATGAATAAATTGGATTTCACAAGTGGATTTTCATGCATTTACTATTCCTTTCAAACAGCCATTGCATGGAAGACCTGTAGTATAATGTAACACAACGTTGTTGGCCTTTACGAAAGATTTCATAGGCATACATATGAACTGAATACTTTCTACCACAACACTTTGACCCTGTTTTCTCCTGTGAGATGCAACAAGCTGACAGGGTCTGTATTTGCTAACTAGGGGAGACAGTGAAAAGCAATGTGGTTAAGCAGATGGAAACCCCTTCGGCCACTAAACAGCTAATGGTGTGGACATAAAAGCTTTACCCTGCCTGAGATTGCCCTTTGTATCCTTAAAAGCTGTGGTGAGTGGTTTTCTTTGTATGTATGTGTGTTCACAGAACATATAGGCATGGCTACAAACATTAAAAAGAATACTTTGATTTGTATGTTTGTGTATGAAATAAATACCTTGCTACACATATGCAAGTGTTTGCATGTGTATACTATGTTGTTCATATAAGGACTTATGCCTATGCGTGTTTGTCTGTACAGAGCAGCTGCCACACAGCTGCTGCAGAACAAACAGTTTCCCATCCAGGTTCATCCAGGTTGAAAGCTTTGCTCCTTACTCTGTCACAGACCACATTTATACTGGATGTTATGATGATATGATGTTATGATACCAGTTATTGTGGTACAATGGCAGCAATTTCAAATAAATCTGTCTGATATTTCTAATTCTAGGAGATGAGGTGAAGAGATAAACTGATGTCTCTGTATCCTATGAGCGCCGTATGTTTTGGTTTCTGTGGAGACACTAGCTTTACTGTTTTATGATTCTTTTATACTTCCTGATGCATTAGGGTCCACTTTAGATTCATAACAGCACTTTCAAACGGAAACTTTTATTTCCTTGTATCTGCTATGATTTCCTAATTAATTTTGACAGACAAAAAACAAACCCTGGCTATTTTAAGTATTAGCAAAAATGACTAAAAAGCACACACAACATCATCTGAAACTAAAAAAACAAATCATTTATAAAAATGCCAGCTACATAAAATAATCAACTATTCATATTTTGTCTGTTCAAATGATTCCTAGTACAAAATTGTTTTCATTTATCCAGCAACAACGCAGCCATTCTTAAACCATGAAATATCATTGAACCAGCCTACATTTGCTAAACAGGTTATCGGGCAGTTAGGTGGGATTTAATCCCTAAGAAATGACCCAGTTGGATTCATTCATTTAATTTATGTGTTCCACTGATGTCACATTAACAGGTGCTTCACCTGGGGCTCAAGTGTGTTATGTGTGGTGGATGAAGCTAGAAATACAACACAACGCAAAGTGCCTGAAAAGTGCCATTTTTTAGAAGATGGCTCTTAAACTGTCCACTGTCATCATGTTACCTAAGACAAATGTGTTAGTTTATGCAGAGCATGATTTCCGGATGACAGTGTAGTGCTGCCCTCTAGTGTCCTACTCTAAGTGATACACACATGAAAATAAAGGGAATTAAAATCTGTACTTTTAGGTTCAATGAGAACAAAACTAATTCAGTAAAACGTTTAATATATTGTATTGCGACAATTCAAAAAACTACCATAAGCTATTTCTTGTTTTTGCAGCTGCAAAACACAAATGATGAAATTAAGTTAATGAGACATAATATTAGGCCCTGTTATTAATAGTAATCTAAGATTTTGTTCATGCCTGCAATTAACTATGGCTGCTCCTTAAAACCTTAAGTGGTAAGGTTCACTTTTATTCCCAGTAGAGGGAGGTATAACGCAGGCCCTTTCTGTTATGACTGTCAGGGACAAAGATGCAGGGATTGTTGGCTCTCAGCCACAAAATGTGCCATGTTTCTAAAACTAATTTATTTCAACCCGTTTCTGTTCAACCTACAACAGACGGCTTAGAGGAAGTGTAGCTGGTTTGCTGCATAAAACTACTCTGTGCTTTGTTGAGAAATGACTAGTTAAATTTATAAAGGCCATGGCACCAGGCTCACAGGGACATTGACCTCCACTTCCCTCTCTCCTCCTTTTCTTCTCTGCCTGCCTATGTTGCTGTCTAAGTAAACAACAAATAGGAATGGTGCTGTAAATTGCAACCCCTAAAAGTCCTTTTTCAAGTTTGCGTTTCTGTGCCTCTCCTAGGTGAAACATAATGTTTCCATTCACATTCCCATTCCCAAAATGTCACTGCTAAATTAAGTTCAGGAGACCTATAAGCTAAATTGTAAACATAAATTCACAATGTATGGATCTGCCAGGTCACCAGTTGCTATGGTTTCACCGGAGAACCTAAATGACCTTTGCAACAGAAGGTCAGTTAAGAAAAAAAATGTGCAGGCAAATTTAAATTTCTCATACTACATAAAGAACAATATTGAGAAAAATATAAAAGGATTACAGGAAATTGTGTGTACTGCCAGCCTTTGTTTGCTTTTTCTCCTGAATTCACTTATCGTGTTGTGGATTATAATGGATTTAAGCTTTATAAATGGATATAAATGGATTTAAGCTTTTTGTGGATTACCTGCCCAAGTTGATTTTTTTTTATTTAGAGGTGCAACAAAATCTAATTAAAATGCATGTACATCACACAACACTTTAAAATGAGACAACATTAGCATCGGCATTAAAGGGTATTGTATTTTAAATAGTTTGGGGTAAATAATGTAAAACCAGTGTTCACTTTGTTTTACACTGTGACGCAAGTCTCTTCACTTCACGTCACATTCTTTACAAAGTGGACAGTCTTATGGGGTTGACAAACACTGCTGATTTACATCTACATTACAAGCAAACCAGGTCACGTCAGTAAAACTATAAATAAATTAAACACATTCAATAAAAACAAAAACAAGCACAAAGTATTTGCTATTACTTCCAAATTAATTGTTTTAATACTGAGATTATCTAAATCATGAGAAGTTACAAACCTTGTACTGTCTTACTATAACGATCAAATCAGGCTGTGACTTTATTAACCTTCCAGGACAAAACACTGTCTCCTCTCTCTAGTCAGGCCTCATTGGCTTGGTCTGTGTTTGGTGCTCTCTGAGCGCTGCTAAAAATAAAACCATAAATGTGATTTTTTTTTTCTTGTCTTTGTATGAGATCTTGCCTCAAGTGGCAGCCATGTGTTCAGGTCTCCAACCAAGAAGAAGTTAAAACAAACATCCCCCATGGAAGAGACCCAGACAAGCTGAACACTCAGCAGGGAGCCTTGTCAGCAAGGCAAAGACTAACTTGAGGAATGAGAAATGAAATAATTCCTTTGCTGGCCTATTATCAGTGGCACCAACAAGCTCTCCGTATGAGAAGATTACTACCCTATATTTAATTCTTTAAAATGTTTCCACCCTATATTTAATTCTTTAAAATGTGAGTCTCTAACTCACTGTATTTATGTATGTGCTATGTATTTTTATAACATGTTAACGGGAAAAAAATGAAATGTTCAAAAATATACTTTCAAATGACATGAGCTTGAGCTGTAAAGATCTTTAATTGATTAACGTACTAGTTATTTTGATAATCAGTTAATAGATCATGAGTTGCTGGTTTTTTTTTTTGCCAAAAGTGCTGTGCTTAGCATTTCCTGTTTTGCTCTGTAACAGTTTTGCATTGTCACCTCACCAACAATGTCTCAAGCCTCTTTAATTCTTTCCATTCACTACCTCTTCTACCACATTGACTTTTGTAATGCACCATGCCATTTTTTTCCACACCGTGTGTTTTATTAGAGGGAAGCCAGTTATTGCATTCATCCACTGCCACCCACCATAAGACCCATCTGCCTTTTCCCCTGGTGTCTCAGCTCATGTGCATTAATGTTCAGCAAATAAACAGTGAGTGAGAGATTTGTGGTGGCCTCCCAAGCTGTTTAACCCACTGCCTCACTGCCACTTGGCAAGCTAATTGAAACTGTGAGGAGCACTCGACTTCATATTTGAATTTGTGGAGGATGTAAACTGACAACCTGTGTGTGGGAGAGACTGAAAAAAACTCAATGACAAAGACAGTAAATGGCAGAGAGGCTCTGACAGCCGCATCTACGATACAAAACACACACGCGCATGCATGCATGCGCACACACAGGCATATGTTGCTACAGCATATGTTATGGTCAACTAATCCAATTTGGGTTGCCACCAACCACCCATATTTTTCAGTACATTTAAACTGTCCCTGAACCCACCATAGCCACATGACCTCCCAGTGAAATATAAACTGTCTCCAAAACAGCCCATGCAGCAACAATTATTCAACTTATTTGTGCCTGTCTCCCTGGGAAACACACATGGCAGTCCCTACTGTTTGAAATATTAGATTTAACTCCTTACATGTTTTATGTAGAACACTCTGAGCAGATAAAAACACATCATGTTGCAACACATATTAACATTAATACACACACACACACACACACACACACACATACTGAGTCTGTGCAATATGAGTAGGAAAGACATGCAATGCAATTGCAGCAAGTGCGCCGTATATAGTATGCTCAGAGACAGATATTACAAACAACAAGCTGTATCTGAAATTACATCACTGACTGACAGTAAACATCTTTAGTATTCAGATCAGAATATAATGAAGTGCAACTTCCTAAATGTGAACAGAATAACATTACATTAGGAAAGCCACCAAGAAGATGCTGAAACCTCGGCCTACTGCGCCACACAGACTGTTGACCACAAATGTTACTGCAGGATCTGTTGCTGGACTGTCCATGTAAACAATGATCAAATCCTGGTAAGTTCTCAGAGGCTGCATCAACTGTGTGGCCTGACCACTTGGCAAAAGGCTTGAAGCCATGAAGCAGAGTCCAACACCAACATCTAGCAGGCTTGCAGACCAACCGTTAGTGGCAGGCTTTCACTGTCTGATCTGTCTTTGCTTGGAGAGCACCATGTCAAACCTCAATTTAAAGTGGTACTGAAACACTTCCTACCACAGGATGATGAAGTGCAATTTCAGGGTAACCGAAAAATGAGCGTGGAACAATAAAGTTGAATTGGGGACAACTGGACTTACTTGTAGATGTTTAGACATTTTTTTTACATGATATTCAAGAGGCTTCTTTATTTCTACATTTAACTTTTGGCTAACTATGACATGGATGACTGAAAACTCAACACTAACAACACAATGTGTAAAATATTAACAAGTACTGGTGCTATACCACAGACCTTCACTGGACAAATACACAAAAGAACATTATTCATTTGAGCTCCCTTCTTCTGAGTGTTTTCAACCTTCTGCTTTCTTCTTTATTCTTCTTCCAGCTCTGTCTTTACATTGTCAGCTGCCTCTCTCCCTTTCATTACACCACGTCAGTATCTGTACTCCTGTAACCCTGAAACTGTGATTTTAGCAGCTAGGATGTGTCTGGTAGCATCCTCTGGTTTGTCTCACTCTTCACAGGAGACGAGGTAAACGAGCATAAATCCCCACAGCTATTGCAAACACAACCATCTTGTGAAGTTTGACATTCTTCAACTTCCACAAGCAAACTGTTTGAACAACACTCAATCAAGATTCTGGCAGAGCTACCCGCTGCCCGCTGGAATCACAGGTCATTTGGAAAGACATCCCAAAGCTCACTTTCCTTCTCTGGATGAGGTATTATACTGACTGTTAATAAAAGGGTCAAAATGTTTTATGATTACAAGACAAATATGTGGTTGTGGGGGTGGCTGGATATAAATTTTATCAACAACTGCTGGCCCAATTGTGGTAGTTGTTTCTTAGGGTCACATATTTTAGATATCTGACTTTGTGGAGAGCAACAAATTGTAACAGCAACAGACAGCAAAATAAATAAATAAACGAATGAATAAAACTGTTATCTGGTGTACTCGAATAACGCAAGTCACGTATGAGGAGTAGAAAATGTTGAACACTGACTTGCTATACCAAATCATCCTAGAACTACCCTCTCTATAAATCAACTTCCTGTATAAACCATCATTTTATTTTAAATGCATTTCCACAAACAAATGACAAATATCAAAACACTAAGACAAACACTATTCTCTCAACAGTGGTTTTATAAAAAAAAAACTCTGTAATACTCATCAGTCTGTGGTGCCTTTCAAAACAGGATTACACAACACCTGCAAGACTCACATTATCAACCAAACAATGAGCCAGTGGAACCAAACAAACAGCTTGTTATACTGTTAGTTAACCCAACAATAAACATTAGCACAGCAGCAAAGTAAAGTCTTACCTTAGGGCAAGTGTGTTGTCCGTGTCTGTTGTCTGTGTTTTTAATCCACAGGACAAGGACCTGCGTGGTCGTGGAGTATTTATCCATTAAAGCAAACGTTCCCCCATGCAGTATGAATAACTGGTCCGCTAGCAGTTAGCATTTATCAGCCAAAGAATCTTGGTCTTCGTCCACACATTCAATTCAGTCGCTGTGTCTTGTTTTGTTTTGTTTTTTTTCATTAGCTTTGTCAACAACTGCTGGCCCAATTGTGGTAGTTGTTTCTTAGGGTCACATATTTTACATATCTGACTTTGTGGAGAGCAACAAATTGCAACAGCAACAGACAACAAAATAAATAAATAAACGAATGAATAAAACTGTTATCTGGTGTAATCGAATAACGCAAGTAAGGTATGAAGAGTAGAAAATGTTGAACACTGACTTGCTACACCAAATCATCCTGGAACTACAATCTCTGTAAATCAACTTCCTGTATAAGACATCATTTTATTTAAAATGCATTTCCACAAACAAATGACAAATATCAAAACACTAAGACAAACACTATTCTCTCAACAGTGGTTTTATAAAAAAAAAACTCTGTAATACTCATCAGTCTGTGGTGCCTTTCAAAACAGGATTACACAACACCTGCAAGACTCACATTATCAACCAAACAATGAGCCAGTGGAACCAAACAAACAGCTTGTTATACTGTTAGTTAACCCAACAATAAACATTAGCACAGCAGCAAAGTAAAGTCTTACCTTAGGGCAAGTGTGTTGTCCGTGTCTGTTGTCTGTGTTTTTAATCCACAGGACCAGGACCTGCGTGGTCGTGGAGTATTTATCCATTAAAGCAAACGTTCCCCCATGCAGCATGAATACCTGGTCCGCTAGCAGTTAGCATTTATCAGCCAAAGAGTCTTGGTCTTCGTCCACACATTCAATTCAGTCTCTGTGTCTTGTTTTGTTTTGTTTTTTTCATTAGCTTTGCACTTGACATTATATGTGTCTGAAACACACACATCACCTGTTTCCACCTGGTTGAGTTTGATTAGCAGCTGCTTTCCTGTCGCTGTTAGCCTGCCCCCTACAGTTTAAGACCGGAATTGAGCGCGGTGACAGTAGGGGGACAGTTAAATGCGTGGGCAAGATGAAATCAGTAATCAAATTGACTGGCAGTGAAGGGTTTGGTTGTTTTGTGTTTGCTGGTTGGTTTGCAAAACATCTAGTGCCAATGATAAATTTACCCAAAACAACAACAAACAAATACATATGTACACACACACACACACACACACACACACACACACACACACACACACACACACACACACACATATAAATATGTGTGTGTGTGTGTATACCCTTGTGTTTTTAGTTCTCCTAAGATTCAGAGGTCCAGTTGAGAGTGGAACCATTGTTTTCCAAATACAAGATCTTTTTATGTGTATTTTCTTATTTATATTGAAGGGAAGTTGAAGGAATGAAATGAAAACTCATTGATCTTTTGTTTCATTACATTCAGGGGTCCAGTCCGACTTCACCCAAATATCTGTTCTTTTCAAACGAAACCACAACACATCTTTATCCAGATGTGTCGACCACATGTGTCTGTTGTGTTTCTATTTTGGGAAGTGGAAACAATTCTATAGGGAATAAAATGCTTTTCCACTGTGGCCTCCCGTGTGGAGTTTGGAAAGAAAGGTCAAAGGGTAACCACCCAGTGTCTCTGGGAATATTAGCAGGGAAACCTCAGGCCCCATAATAATATGACAGAAATAACACGTAATTATAAGAAATTATAAAGTCTGTGGATGGAAATTAGTTGTTGACTAATTGACAAAAAGTTATGATTTACAGGGATTAGCTATAAAATGATATATTTACATTTATACATATGACAAGAGAACATGAAATAAGCACATAGGTAGAATGTTTAATTATTCTGTATTTGTGGTACCCTCTTTTACATGAACTCACAATAAAATGTGACTCCTGTCTTCCTCCAGCACACTGAGCAACGTCTCCAACATTCCTTCTTCTTTGTCGTCATGGTGTCCGCAGGACAGCCCCGCTATATAAGGTCCTCCTCTGCGCAGCCCTGAGCCAGAACGACAAAGACAGCACAACCTTCTGCTACACCGCAGCCAGAGAAGAGGGAGCATTTCACCCTGAACCAAAGGACCCAGTTCAGCTCCTGCAAAGACGACTCAACACTTCCTTGACAGCAGATATTTTTGATTCGGCTCTTGTTAACATAAAAATGTTGACTCCTTTAAAGAGAGCTCTATTTTTATTCTTTACAGCACAGGTAAGCATTAAAACAATAATCTAATATTTCTTTATGACTTTGATTTAGACTTTGTTTTATATTGTGGCTTACAACTAAAATAGCAGCATTTTCTAAACAAAATTCTTTCCACTGTTGAAACTGAAACAGAAAATATCCTACACTATCAATACATACATATTAACATGTTAAAACTAACATATATACACATATATGGTGTACATATATACATATAAAGGTGTATTTGAATTCTGTGATTAAAAAAAACCACACATATTTAGTCATCCCATTCAAATTAACTCACCAAAATAGATTGTATTTCCCACACAGGTGTTTGCAGTGGTCTGGTCCCAGACATGTCCTAGGAGATGTCAGTGCCCTAAGGAGCCTCCCATGTGTCTCCCTGGGGTGCCCCTGATCCTGGACGACTGTGTCTGCTGCCTGGTGTGCGCCCGACAGAAAGGACAGGTCTGCTCCGAGATGTTCCCTTGTGACACTCGTAAAGGGCTGCAGTGTGACTACACAGCAGATGTCCACAAGAGGACGGGTATCTGTGCAGGTAAGAATGCTATTATTGTTCCCCTTATTTACAAATGATGCTGTAGCTGGTCCTTGTGAGAGTAATATGTTTTAAATATATGAAAATGTGTTTATCTCACTTTCTCTTTTTCTCCAGCTAATGTGGGAGATGTGTGTGTTTTGGGTGGTGCTGTCTACCAGAATGGCCAGACCTTCTTCCCCAGCTGTAAGTACCAGTGTATTTGTCGTGATGGACAGATCGCCTGCTTGCCACGCTGCAATGTTGACGTGATGCTGCCCGGGCCCGACTGCCCCATGCCACGGAAGGTCCAGGTGCCTGGAGAGTGCTGCGAGACCTGGGTGTGTGAGCCCCAGGCTGAGGCCAGTGCACTCGGGGGATTTGCCATGGCAGGTGAGTAGACAGGACATACAATTTTAACCTTTACTTGACAAAAGGTTTTTTTGTCAATCAACATAACGTTTTTTTTATCAAATGATGTGTGTGGATTTCCTTCCTCATGTCCCTCTCTCCCTCTGTGTGTCCCTTCAGCCTATCGTCAGGAAGAGACAGTGAGCTTTGACCCCAGCCTGAACTGCATTGAGCAGACCACAGAGTGGGGCGCCTGCTCCCAAACCTGTGGCATAGGGGTGTCCACTAGAGTGACCAATAAGAACCGCCGGTGTGAGATGATGAAGCAGAGCCGGCTATGTATGATCCGACCTTGCGAGGAGCTGCAGGCTCAGGCTCAGCTGACACAGCTTTTAATGAAGGTACTTTAATGTGTAGTTTGGAAAACGTCAGCTTGTACTGATGTCAGGTAGATGAGAACATGCTATCAGCTATACTTAAGCGATAGATGACACATTTGGTTTCGTCAATAACTCCCTCTCTCCCCACAGAGAGGCAGTAAGTGCCAGAGGATGGTGAGAAGTAACGAAGCCGTCCACCTCTCCTACAAGAACTGTGCCAGTGTCCAGGCTTACAAGCCCCGCTACTGCGGCTCCTGCACAGACGGACGCTGCTGCACACCCCACAGAACCAAGACCGCACTGGTGGAATTCCAGTGTCCCAACAGTAAAATCATCAGGAGGCCGGTCATGGTGATCCTGACCTGTGCTTGCCACAGCAACTGCCCCCGAGACAACGCTGTGTGGCAGCCGTCAGAGCTGGGATACAGTGGCATGAGGTTATAGGTCAGAGTCACTACAAGGCAGAGATGAAGTTCTTTTCTTCACAAACATCAGTTGCATGAAATTTTAGACTAAAAGATGCGTTTCTGTCCAAAATGTCATATATACAGCACAAAGGCCTATAATTCTGCTTAAGACTATTGAGGATGAGATCATCTTCTTAACTGCTAAGTAAAGCACTTAAACTGTTGAGATGTATTCTCTCCACTTCTGTGGATCAGGTAGATTAAATGACCAGCCACCCACAACATGCTTAAGTTTGACAGTGGTTTCTAGGCACTCATACACATTTGGAAATGACATGGTATTAAGGAAGGTGTGGAGCATCGTTGTGGTTCCGTGTAGCCTCAAAACATTCGACTGACACTATAAGTATCGTATGTCTTTTGGATCATCACTTGCTGTACTGTAACATTTTGACACGTCATTCTAGAAAAAAAAGTCTTAATAATAAATCTAAATCCCCATTATTTATATATATTTGCATTGATAAACTAGAAACAGCAGAAAGAAAGCAGAAGGAAACGGAGGATTATAAGGTGAACTGTTACCTTTCTCTAGCACTGCCAATGGAATTTTCCAACTATGGGACACATTTTTGAAATAACGGGACGTTATACTTTGACCTGGTCCCAACCAAGGGCTCAACTTATGAATGAAAGGTCACAATGGTGACTTAGCGTCATTTCTAACATCTAACTTCTGCCCATAATCCTACGTTCGTGGCAAAATGCATAATGTGTGTGTTGTTGTTGTTTGTGATCTGAAAACCACTCTTTTTGTTAAAAGTAGTGCGCATAAACAACAGCTATTTTTATAATGACAAAGGTTTTGTAAATACTTGCTGAATAGATTGTTTGAACGAGTGTGTATCAGATACACAGTGTTATTTGGTAACAATGTAAACATGAATTGTATATATTGTTATGGTGTTTTGTTCTGCTTGTTCCTCTGTCCGTCAGAACAATACTGGACAACTATGCATAAATAAATGTGTATATTTTCTATCAAGGTTTAAGCCTTTTATTGACATTAAATCTGTAAAAATTTTTTATCTGAGTCAGTTTGTTGCATAAAGTGAACCAAGATCTCTTAGATTTTAAACTGATGTGAAATATAGAGGACGAATATGGAACCCTGAAGTTGCAGTTAGCACAGAAAAACAAGAATAGAGAAGGGGGTGGGGGAAAAATTACACATTCTTAATGATAAGTGTGATGTTTAATGTGTGGCTGATCATTGCCCTACATCACACTGTCATGTTGCAAATACAGTTTCCATACATGTGCTATATAGGTTTTAGGTCAGTCAAATATGCATCAGTGTGTGTTACCTAATACTAATAAGCTGGCTCCACTAAATATATCAGTATTTGGAACCTAATCACCTTGATCATTTTATTGTATAAAATAATTAAATATTCATATTTCTATAATTATTTATAACGTTTTTCTCTCAAACATAGTCTCAAATATCCAATTTCAATGGAAATGAATATAGATCTCATACATCTGCATTTAAGGTAGCCATCTTCCAGGATGTTCATGTCATGAGACGTGAGACCCAAGAGTTAACAAACGCTACAGGCCCCACTAACAGTGGGTAGTGACATTTGACCTCTCTCGGTGAACCCCACCTGGAGGGTTACTGTCGAAAACCGTCTTATCCCCTGTGGAATTGCTTCTGCTTCTTAAAATAGCTCCTCGGTGGAAACTTTAGCTCATCAGGAGCTTGAATCAGTGGTGGACTCACACTGTGGTCGCCACATCTGGTTGCACACATGCTATAGTTTTTGCTGAGCGCAGGTGTGCGGGACTGTTAGATGTTGGGTGTGTTTGTGGATCTAGGATTTGAAGCTCATTCTTGTGTTGCGCCCATTGTGAATGTGTTAGGTTGAAAGAGAGGACATAAGATGGACAGATGCTAGTGGCACTGGTCTGGCTGTTGGTCATTCGATCCATTTGGATTTGGATTGAGTTTCCTGGCTCAGGCTGCCTGGATTGATTGTGCAAATGATCACGCCAAACAATCTCACTAGCTGAGCAACCACAAAGGTGCAGCTCAGACCTCACGACAGGCATGTTCCTGAGCCATGTTTTCCCTCATCTGATTTATTGGCTGCTGCATCTCAGAGCGAACTCTGTGCAAACCAGACCTGGCTTATTTCCTGAGACATTTTGTAACTCCTACATCATCCATTGAATTACTGTGGAGGAATGTTGAACTTGATTTTTAGGCATGAGAGTGATGGGAAATGCCTTCAACAGCAGATACTGGTAATAAAAAAAACAGAAATTCAATAGTTCAATAATGTGGTATTGGAATTTAAATGACTTTTTAATGATTATGTTCAGTTCTGGGTTTTTTTCATCATTAAAACTCAGAGCTATGCTTAAAATAACAGTATAACAGTTTCTCATCACCAGCCAACATGCTAAAGAATCACAGTTATAATGTTTACCATGTTCATTTTAATGAGCATGTTCATGTGCCACTGAACAAAAACACAGACTAGCTTCAGCTGATGGGAAGGTTGGTTTGTTTGCAGGTTTCCACTCACAAATGAGATGCAAATGTTGATCTGACGGCACTAGATGTGAATCACCCCAAACTCTTACAGTTAATCCTAATGAGGAAACAGGACCATGGTGAGTGTTTCTGACAAAGGACGACATGATCTGTGCAAGACAGTATACTGTTACTAACAAGTATGTACAAGTCATAACTGAAAAGTGCAAATGTTACTACATAAAAAAGAAAATTTAAAAAAAAAAGTGGTGCCAAAATGTATGAAATGTGCATACTGTATGTAGACTGCTCCCTCTAGTGGTGTATTTGAAAGGCTTCTCTCCCATCATCCTTTTAATGCTCGTTTACTGTTAGTGACAGAGAAAAGCAAAAGCAGTCATGGCAGTGATCCAGAGAGCCAGAGTGATCTTTATCTTGGAATGTAATTTAAAGATCAGGTAGCAAAGCAGGTGAGCACCAATTAGTTTATTGAGTTCAGAGAGGACACCCTCAATCAGCAAAGGTTAAATATCAATCCAATACCCATCCATTATGATTTACATGTGTTACAATGTTACATATTTTTATGAATAAATGGCAGACAAGTTTATGAATGGAAGGAGACAATAAACTTCATTTGACTTATTTTTAATCTACACGATTGATACAAGTAGAAACTACCTGATGTGATATGGCTGCACAGTGCTTTTCCAGCCAGATTTGACGAGAATCTGAATTCTCCAGAATCTGACCTTCATGTAATATTAAATGCAGTCAAATCAAAATCAAAACAACAGAGCAAAGACGACAACAAAGACAGCTATAATTGCGTAGAGAAACCTTGGAATTTCTTTGCATGTGATTGACTTCTCGGCTGGTGAGAGGACCAAGGGGGCACCATTTAAACCATCCTCTGGGAGGCCGGGGCTAAAGAACGGGTAGATCTTCTCATTGAATGCGCAGTCAGTGAACGAGTAGATCAAAGTGGCAGTGTCCACGTCATAGAAGGACACCCGCCTCTGCTCATAATCTACAAACACCCCGACCCTCTCTGGTTTCTTTATTTGGGGGAAGTTGACTGGTACATTATTTAAAGCTGTGAGTCTAGTGTTGTTCCTCAGTCTAATGATCCAGAATCCATTCCTGGGGTTTGGTGTGATTGTTTTCATCCCGCGTATGGATGCTCTGACGACTCCTAAATCCCAGCCGGTCTTTCTTAGGGCTTGAACCTCATAGTAGAATCTCCCCTCTGTAAAGCCCTGTTTCCCCAAGACATAGGCATATCTGTTGAATTTGTGTGGGCCTTCATTTTCAATCCACAAAACATGTGAGGCAAACACTTGTTTGAAGTCGTCCGAAAATATGAGGAGATCATTTGCAGTGCATGGGTCAAGTCTCACGTCCACTGCATACTGCTGTCTAATCATCTCCAGCTTCTTGCCCTCAGGCAGGGACTCTAGATCTGTGACTGTGGGTACCGTTTTCTTTTTTTTCTCAGTTTCTTCAACCAGGACTTTATCACAGCACGTCCTAAATTCTTGACGCACTCGCTGCATCTCTTTGGCGAGTGTCTCCTCCAGCTGTGCAAGAGCTCTCTTCACATCTTCCACACACTGCTGACTGCTGGTACTGATGTCAGACCAGTTCTTGGTCCGTGGCGTAGAGGACGAGAGAGCCAGGAAGCGCTTGATGAGCTGGAAGTGGTCCTCAGTCTTTGAGATGTTCTCCAGTTTAGTCGTAAACCTCTGGAGATCGCGGACCTCCCTCTCCAGCTCTTTGACCAGTACCTCACCCTGTCTCTCTGCTGCTTTCTGCATCTGTTCCATCGCACTCACCAGCCCACACAGCTTTTCTTGAATAGAGCCTATCAGCATACTCAAGACCTGACAACTATTTGCTTTTGCTTCATTTTGTTGTTTCCTCTTTGTGTCCAACGCCTCTTTAATCTCCTGTACCTTCTTTTGTAGCTCGTATACCATCTCCCATACCTCCCACTGTTTCTGCTCAAGCTGGGCATGCTTTTCCTCATACTCTTCCTCTAAAGGGACTGTGTCGTGACCAATATGCTCCGTGCACAGGACACAAACACGACTCTGGTCATTCCTGCAAAAGAGCTCTAACAATCTGTTGTGGCTCTTGCATACATTGTTCTCCAGGCTGTGCACAGGATCCGTCAGTTTGTGTCTATTTAAGGCAGCAACGGTCTGATGAGATTCAAGGTGTGTTTTGCAGTACGAGGCCAAACACACCAGACAGGTTTTAAAAGCTTTGAATTTGGGGCCTGTGCAGCAGTCACATGGCACCTCACCTGGTTGGACTAGAACGTCATTTTTGTTTGGGACACGGTGCTTCTTGAAATTCTCCACAACCTCTCGAAATCCTGTGTTGACGCAGAGTTTGTGGCGTTTCTTAAACTTCTCGTTGCACAGTGGACACTGACATTGTTCTCTGCTGTTCCAGTGCCTGCTGATACAGTCCTTGCAGAAATTGTGTCCACATGGAATAGAAACAGGCTCAGTGAAGACATCCAGGCAGATGGAGCACATGAACTGATCTTCAGACAGAAAACCATTAGCCGAGGCCATATCTGGAGGAGAGAAATAAATGATTGATTTTGTGGGTCCGTGTGTCTTTTTTAAGCTGATTCACAAAGGTAAAAATAATTGATAACAACTAGTCCACCCTGTGACAGGATATATGAACATGGACAAATAAAGTATTACTTAACAAAATATTTGTACTTTACAATCCATACAATACTTAGTACAGTATTGTCGAGCAAATTTCTTTGTCACACCTGAGAACTTCTAAGAAATAATAACTTTAGTAACAAAAAACAGTTGATTTCAAATGACACATGTCTGACAGCAAATAGATACAATTCATCATAGGTTTCAAAAATAGGATAAAATAGTCACCTAAAAATAAAACTACCGTAATACCAACCAGTAGCCACCTGCATCTGGATTAATGAACAATTCAAAAGCCTCAACTTCATCATATGAAAAGTGTTATAAATATATAAAGTGTGATAAATATTTTACAACAACAGATTATTATCATGTATTTATTCGATAACGTTACCTACCTTCGACGTAGATGCTGTGATCAGCTGTCTGTTTCCGAACACATTTTAAATCGTGCTTGGGTTTCACTTCTCTGTTAATGATAAAGTTGTGCACCAGCAGACACACACACCCCTCCCTTCAGATCACTCAGTTACGGCTCATGATTGTAATTTCTGCTTACAAATCCAGTCTGGAATTTGTTGGTTTGTTGTGTGTCACAGTGTAACATGACACTATTGTTCAGTGGATTTAAGGTTTCAGTTTCCATTCTGATAAAATTGATCATTGTCCAAATGCTCCTTCTTTTGTTTCTTTCAGTTATTTCACTATTTATACTTGAAATAGTATAAGTCAAGAAAAGTCAATAGTTGACTTCCTGTTGACTTTGGTAGCCTGAGCTTTTGGCCACTAGCAGGACTACGCAGCAACGTTTATGTGGTCTCATTTTATACATGAAAGCAAAGTTGCACTTGCACAAAAAAGGAGAAATGTCCTTTGCAAATGTTTTTCGATAACAGGAAGACTTTCAAATTGTTTATTAGACCGGAAAGATGTGCACAACACATTCTCATTCATTGCAATGCAACAATGAAGGAAAGAGGGAAATTGTGGAGGGAGGGAGAGAAACTGAAAAAGACTAAAGAGAATAACTGTTGGTGGAGAAAAGTGGATGAGGGAACTTTAGGAAGTGAAGAGAAAAGTATGGTTCTAATGAGAATCTGTCACTATGAGAATAAAGTTTTGTTTTGCTTTAGGCAAACAGAAACTGGGTCAAGACATTAATTAGATAACCAGTCTCACATTCTCTATAAAAAAAAATGTAGTGAGAAAGACTGTGCCTCCCCGCCCCCACACAACCACTGAAGTGCTCTTGAGCAGGGCACTTCACTTAATTATCCCACAAATCCGGTTTATACACCACAAACACAAAGCCATTGTGTGCGTATGTTTGTGTGTAACTACCTGCCTGTGCAGCTGCTTGCTGCTGAAATGAAACAAACTGTAAAATCAACATGCTTTAAATACATCACCTCAATATCACTGCATTCTTGCTTTGTTTGCTTCGAAGGTCATTACCACAACAAAGAACATGCATTCAATCAGATAGCCTATTTCCATATAAAAGTAAAAAAAAATCAATTGTAGCTCCAACACCTCATTAAACCAAAATAATCTAACTACTTCTGTTTCTTTCTCAAAATAAATGAGCAAATCCCCTCCTCTGTGCAGTTCTGTATTAATGGCCTAATCTGGTTTAAAGGGTTGGCATGAGAGGGAGCTCGACTACGGTACGTTGTACACCATCACTCTACTATATATACATATATACGCAATTACAATATATATGTTTCACATAAAATATTGTCTTTTTTTCTCATAATAATTACATGCTATTTAAATAAATATAATTTCAAGCCGAGAGCAACTATTGCTTAAATAATTTTGAAGTCCTCATAAGGACAATAATGTTCAGTAAACAATAAAGCACAGAATAAACGCTATTGTGCACCGTAGCTAAACGAGGAACTGCACTGTATAAACACACTGTTTGTACTGTTACACTGTTCATACGCTGACATACGCTGACAAGATGCTATGTTCCTCGCAAAGTCAACACTAGGTGGCGTAGCTACATCTTTAACAGACATGCAATAGTCGTTTATACTGTTATGATGGGCGTCTTTAAAGTGAGATCTTATAAGAGAAAATATAAATGCACGCAGCAGAGTGTTGCAGTTTAAAGTGGTGGGAGTCGCATCTGCTATTTGTTGTGTTTGCCCCTGATTTCATCATGTCCCGGTGACTGCAGCTGTCTCAGCCATCCTGTCAGTCACACACACACACACACACACACGCACGCGTGCGCAAACACACACACACACACACACACACACACACACACACACACACACACACACACACACACACACACACACACACACACACACACACTCAGGGCCTGAACCCAGGTCATCTCAGTGAAGGACGCCTTATTTGTGCATCAGCACCCTGCGGCTCCAGTCATGATGTTGCGTCACAGTCTGACATCACTTATGTGAACTCACACGAGCCCGTGGGTCTATAATAATAATAATAATAATAATAATAATAATAATAATAATAATAATAATAATAATGGATCTTTCCATGTCAGAACTTCCCCTGTCAACTTTCGCACTAAACCGGCATAGGCGCATTCCAAAACGCGCGTAACCGACCCCGCTACTGCTACGTGAACGCGAGCAGGAGAGTGAGGGTCTCTGTGAACATGTGAAGAGTGGGGAGTCAGTGTTAGTGATATTTAAAAACAGTCTGCTGACTCAAAATCATGTTTGTTTGTTTTTTAAAGTTCCGTTCTCTGTCACTTGCACGGCCCACGTGGCCCAGTGAAACCCTCGCATCAGAGTGGAGTTATAGATCAGTGTGTTTTCTCACAGCTGTATGAAACATTGTGCGACTGTAAGCATCATGACTGCGCGTGAAGGCGACACGGTGCTGGGTCGGTGTTCTGGCACATGCGGTGTTTACCCCTGCATCATCTGTCACGCCTCGCGTGTCCTGTGGACATGATGAAGGCATGTTGAGCGCGCGGGATCCGGAGCTGGGATCGGCTGAGTGCGGGGGGAGCAGACTCCACCCAGCAGAGCAGAGTGGCTGTCAGGCGGGCGGAGCGCAGGGCAGCCTGCGCCCTCGGGGCTCGGGCTGGTTGGTCGGGACGCCTGACAAGTCCCGCACTCAACTTGTGTGAGGGGCAAAGTCCAGGCTGAGGGAGAGGGAGCGGGAGCCGCGGCGGGGGTGAGAGTGTGAGAGAGAGGGTGAGGGACTCGATCGCCTGCTATTTTAACAGAAATGCTCCAAAGATGGCGGTGGTGATCGCGACGGGAGCGCATAGAAGTGGGGCTCTGGAGGTTCTGGTGCGCGAGCGGTGGCACAAAGTTTTGGTCAACTTGAACGAGGAGGCGCTCACGTTAAGCTGCGAGGGGAGCGGCGACGGCGGCCACGACAATGTCCACTCCAACGGCGTCTCCACGGGATCCTACCTGGACAACAACAACACCAACTCCAACAACGGCCCCCAAACTGTGCGCACCGCCTTCACGGACCTCCCGGAGCGAGTGCCCGAGGCCATCGCCAACAGAAAGCGGTGCGTAAAGGTGACCAAGCAGGAGATCGGGGGGCTGGGGATCAGCATCAAGGGGGGGAAGGAGAATAAAATGCCCATCCTCATCAGTAAGATATTCAAGGGTCTCGCAGCGGACCAGACGCAGGCGCTCTACGTGGGGGACGCCATCCTGTCCGTGAACGGCATGAACCTGAGGGACGCGACCCACGACGAGGCTGTGCAGGCGCTGAAACGGGCCGGAAAGGAGGTGACTCTGGAAGGTATGGGGGTCAGAGAGAGGCGCCGGGTGTGAGGGGATGAGTCAAACAGGGGGAGGGTCCGCCGGTTCCCAAACTTTTCTTTTTCTTTCCCATCCCACATCTACATATGTGCAAGTTCTCATCCATCCTGTGAGCTCCATAAGATGAGGTCATAGCTCAGGAAGCTCCCGCGTTAGTGTCGCTGTTAGATTTAAAGGTGCATTATGCAACTTTACTATGTAAAAATGTCTTTCAAAAACTTATTTTATTCTGTGCTGTGCCCATATAATCCCAACTGCAGCAACGTTGAGAAATGCGTCATTGTATTTTATTCAGGGTTTCAGTCACAAAGTGTTTGACTGTGTCGTTTTCAGAAAAAACAAAAAGGGCCAAACTTTCAGATTTCAGGGACACATTGATGTAAAAAGTTAAAGCACTTTTCACATCAATGTGTCCCTGAAATCTGTTTGGCCCTTCAGTGCTGTTACCAGATTGAATCATGCGGCTTGTTTTTCTGGTGAAACCCTCCTGAACATTTCTTTATACTCTCCATCCACACTAATCCATTTTGCATTTTCGAAAGCATCACTACATGTACATTTAATATACTGTTTGTAAAGGCTGCGTGTAATGTAGGTTCGCAGTAAAAGCACACTTCCTTTCTGCTGTAGTTGGGAAACAAAAGGGCTGACAGTTTGTATTTCTGAGGAAAATGATTATGCAGCCAGAGGTGCCAGGGGAGATACATGCAAGATCAAACTCATATTGTCTCCCTTTACCTCATTATGCACCTCTGTAACGGCACAGCTCACCTCACTCGCACAGGCAGTGCAGCAAAGTTTGTGTTTTGAAGTCAGACAGATGGGAGGTGGATTGGTACTCTGAAGGCTGAACACCATTTACCCCATTAAACACACAAACAGGCGCACACGCATGCACGCTCAGACACACACACACACGTTTGTATGCAGACGCAAACACACACTCCGTCACACACAGGAAAAGGTGCCCACTTCTGATTTTCTTCCTGTTCCTGTGGGGACTCTTGCACGCAAGATAGTGAGAACAAAGTCTCTCTCTCTCTCTCTCTCTCTCTCTCTCTCTCTTACATATACAGTATATACACACACATGAAAAGATGGTGATGAGGCCTCCCAGGGGGTACAGGGTCTATACTGCAGAGAGAACGCAGGTCCCAGCTGAAAACTTACCAAGATAAGACAGAAGGGAAGAAGGGAAGGGCCAGACTCAGTGGAGGAGAAAGAGAGAGGGGGGGGGGGGGGGGGGGGGGGAGGAGGTGGAGCTGAATGTGGATTTAATGGGCAGAATGCTGCGAGGGAGAGCGATCCGGCATAAACTGATGGTAACAGAATGAGAGCTAATGAGGGGGGGCTAAGAGGCTGAGATACAGATGACAGTATGTGTTAAGTAACTGCAGGCTGAGATCGTCTGCATATTGACGAGCAGTGAAACAAAGGAACGGTACAAGGTGACAGAGTGCACATTGAAATGGGTTTTCATGGAGCGCTTAGGGATGTGAAAGGTACCGAACATGCGATTGTGCACATAGACAAGAATTAGATGTGAAGAGTGAAGCCTTAAAATTCATTTTTCATTTCTTAGTGCAACCACGTTTTCAGATATGAGAGAGGCAGACTGGCTGACACGAGGAAGGATATCAGGAGGAAACATCTGATCCAACTGTTAGGAGGTAGTACACGTCTCCCGGGAGCTGAGTGCGTGTCTGCGTGCACACATGCAAGCCATGCACTGTATTCTTCTGCAGTTGCGTGTGTTTGTGTGTGCAAGACTGGATGTGCTTTTTTTTTTTAGATTGCATGTTTTACTGTGTCACTGACAAGCCGTTGTAAACCTCATTAGGTGATGGAGTCAGCAAAAATAGATGCCAACCACTCACTCCCACCTGATGGAGGCTGTAAGAGGGCAGCAAATTGATGCTGCGACCAGGGTTCAAGCCTCTGTGTCAGAAATGCCAACACTCCGGTTGTGCAGAATGGCAGAGCATGCAGTCCGACCAGCCAGAAGTAAATTCCAATCAATCAAGCCTCTGCAACTCCTGTTGAATAATACCAGAGCCACTATGAGGGTTCAGTGAAGGCTATGCTTCAAAACGCCTTCAGTTATATACTAATTGCAAATAATAAACATGTGCACTCTAACTTAACAGTCAGTGAGGTGTTGAACCAAGAACTTGCAAAAGTCATTTTGCTCAACTTCAGGGTGTGTAACTTCAGTGTGTGTAACTTCAGTGTGTGTGTGCAGAGGATGCGGAAACATTAAGTTTGTCAAGCACGTCAGCTGTCGCCACCTGAAACGGCTTAACCAATATGTTTACCTCTTTTTGTTGACTTTTTCATGTCCTGTCCAATGTCTCGCCAAATTCCTGCAAAGCACAGTCTTGCCCCTTTTCCAGATTCACTTGCCACTACATGCATCATCTGCAAAGTGCTTCAAAATCGGCAGTGATGCTGTGCATACAGGTTTTTTTTATTGTTAATTCATTGTAGATCAAAGACCCCGTTTGCAGCTTAGGCATTCGACACTTTTTGCTGTTGCATTTCTGGTTTGCAAAATGTTTTCTGATAGTATCGCTGCTAATATTGTTCTGTGTGTTGATTTCGTGTGCAGTTTGAGCAGTATTGTTTTTATTGGTTTTATGGCGTTTGTTCTGTGGCTCTGTATTGTGTTGTTTTTACAAACAAGTGCGAGTCAGAAAAAGTTTCAAAAGAACATCTGCCTACTACAGCCGACAGGAAATGAGTCAGTTCTCCTGTTGAGCCCTTAACAATCCCTACCTATCATCACCTGACAGCTGGATGGTTGTGTATGTGCTGCTATTAGTGCAACTCTGTGTGTGTGTGGGTGTGTGTGGGTGTGTGTGTGTGTGTGCATGTATGGATTAACATGTGCCTACTTAAGTACACTGATGGGTGTCATCATGTTTAGTCAGCAGTGTAGTCTGCTGCATGCGTCTACCAGCTGACTGTTTATGTCATTAGAGGAGCTATCATCTCCTCCGCCACTGTTTGTGGAGTCTGACTCAGAGCGGATGATGGCGATGATAATGACAAAGTGGTGTTGCAGGAGTGATTGTTGTGGTGAACATAATAGATGAAATCATTCATTCCTCACCGCTGTGGATGTTTATACAGGCAAAACAAAAGACAAGGCTCATCTGTTGTTCCTGTCTGCGTTGTTAGACAAAGACACACGCAGAGAAAAAACACTGTCAGGAGTAATCATGGTGTTTTGTTCTCTTTTTCTTGGGACAGTAATCATAAAAATTGACGATTCACGTGGCAGAACACTTCAGCTACGCTGCACAATTCAGACGTTCAAAAAATATTACATGGTGGCAACAAATCTGAAATCTGCTGAGTCCCTGACACAGTCTGTGAGTCAGGAGCTTTCAGTAAAAACTGCCATCTACTCACACTCTCTGTGGTTGTGGGTTTGAGTGAGCATGGTGGTTTCTGATGACAGTAGGGGAACATTTAGCACACAGTTCTGCGGTTTATTTTCTGATGTTCGTAAAGATAGCTTCATGGGCCCTTCTTTTTTTTCCCCACATATTTCTTTGCACAAACGTTTCTCTGTGCAGCCGTCCTTTGCTTCGATCATGTTGCATTCAGTTTAGTATGGAAGAGCAAGAAATGCCTTTCTGATTTCCCTGGATGGACTTACTGAGTTTGGGGTTTTTTACTTTTAAATTGTTTTGTGTAATGGGAAAATCACATGTCAAGTAGTTCATGCAAAAACATCCGCTGTAGTTTACCTATGCATCATTAACAGCACATATACGAATGTCACATTCGCATAGTCATGACTCCATTTATCCTACAGCTGGAACAAAACATTATGAATTCCAGTAATTTATGTAGAAGAACTGTGAAAGTGTTTTCTGTCATGTTTACTGTCTGTAAGTAACTGTTTGACATGAAGTTCAAAGATCAGTGTCACCTTAGTTACTGTTTACTCTACATTTAGACATTTGAACTGGTTGAGATACTGGTCTAAAGTTTACTAATAGATGCCCTTTGGCCGAATCTGCCCATATACCTGCATATCACATTGATGAATTGCCTTATTATGGTCTATTAGGCACTAAAGTGTTTGTGCCATTTAAAAAAAAATCAATTCAATTGCATGCGGATGATGCCTGTGCTCTTAGAATGTGCTGTGAGAGAGAGCTTCAACTTTTGTTTGCAACTTAATGAGAGAGCGAGGGTGTATGTTTGTGTGTGAAGGGAGGTTGGTGCTACACAAAGCACACACGCTGAGGTATACGCCTGAACCAGTGGGTGTTTCGTGTGTGTACCTGTACCCGAATGTGCATGGTATAGGGTTGGGTATCGAACCTCGGTACAAGTATGGAACCGGGGCGAATTTCAGCGTAGTCACCGGACCGAACCTGGTTAGGAAACAAACTCTTGTGCTGACCTTTTTTCTTTTTTTTGCCCAATGCATTACACAGGCAGGACCGAAGCGAAAGGCGTTGGTGTTTAACAGTGTGATTGGGCCAGCCCAGTGTGAACCGGGCTGCTGATCCACTGGTTTTATGGGCCAGTCAGACCAATGTAAAAATTTAAAAAAGTGTCGAAACCATAGGCCCATATAGCACATTTAAATACCGTTTAGGAACCGGCACCGACAGTATCAATATCAATCAGTATCAATCAATTTGGCACTGGAAACGAATGAAACCCTTTCAGTACCCAACCCTGGCATGGTATGAAACCCATGGACTGCTGGCCTCAATGTCAAACCAAGACATAAAGTGCATCAGTTGTAAAATGTGTAAGTGAATGGGGTTGAGCGCCCTTTGGCAGTAAGCGAGCAGCTTTTGAATGTCATGATGGGAAGTCACTGGGCCTTTACTGGGGAGTTAAACAGCCGGGCTGCTGTAAGGTCAACCTCCAAATGAGGCGTAGAGCGGGAGTCACTGTAAAAACAATTCCGATGTGTCATTGTACGCACACTCTCACTTTGTCTAAAGCATGAGCCAGGGGAATGGAAAATGAAATCAGACAGATGGTAGGGGGCAGCCCCGCATGCTGAGGTTTTTTTTATTTGAGGTAACTGCAAACCAGCTCCAAGCCCATTTTTAAATGAAGGCTCAAGTAGCAATAGCCCCGTCATCTCCGAGTTCTTATCATGCTATCGGGGTAATTGTGCAGAGTTGCTACGTTGGTGCTGTAATGGAATGAAAACATGACCCAGGGGAATGCGCACACACATTTACACACTTCCAGTGTAATGATCACATCCCACTCCACCCCATTTATTTTCCTCTTCACTGGAAACACTTACAGCTTGCTTTTTTTCTGGGCACAGTAACGCTCGTCAGTGAGTTTACATTTCCCCATCCTGGGCTGTCGTTGTAAATGTTCACTGAAAAATAATTACCCACTATTCATTGTATTTTTATCATAGCCGTATATTCTACAGCATTGCAGCATTAAAGAAACACAGGAGACACTGTAAATCAATGGGTTTTTTTTGTGTGCATTAACAACGATCCAAAGCCAAGATTGTCCATTTGCAGTGACACTTTTGTTTTGGACCCCGAAGCTACAGAAAATCAGGCATTTTTTAAAAAACAAATTACGAATAATCCATAATAAGATTTATTTAATTGTTGGTCAGATCTTTTTTTCATTCCACCATTCATTTTTTGCTTTGTCACATTTCTCATGAACCACTAACGCCCTAAAAAACTAGATTTATGGCTAATGCCATAAGTTAAAGGGAGACGTGGGGGCCATAAGTTAAAGGGAGATGCGTGGGGGGGGGGGGGGGGGGGTCAAAGGTTTGATTTGATTTATAGTAGAGCATCTGGTTTTTCCTGTTGATATCAGCGCTGCAACATCAGATGGACATATTATACCTGGTTATGTCTTACCCTGCTATAATTATACTTCCAGTGGTCACAGTGTTGTAGTAACTTTATGATAAAGGAAAACACCTAAGCTTTTTTTTAAGTTGCTTCATTGCCTTCACTGACAGCATTCAATATAGGAAAGCAGCTCTGCTGACCAATCATAGTTCATTTCCTTGCTGCCATAGCTCTTGTGTAGTTATGCACGTCGGATACAGCTATGGCTTTGTGGTTATGGTTAGCATTAGTCTGTGACTCAGGAGTGGGTTCTTACATACCTTACTACTGACAGCTGCCAGAACAAGAGTGAACATAACCAAGACCTCCCTGCCCAACTGTATATAACACACACACACACACACACACACACACACACACACACACACAAATCATGGGAGTTTCCAGTGTTGAAGACTGTTTCTATGGCGATATGTATTTTTTTTTTACCTTGAGCAAAATCGAAACAGAATCTTCAAGCTCTCTTTTGTTTTGTTTTTTAAATTTGATATGAGGGGGGTAGTCTGTGCAGCTGAATGGTGGTGTCTCTGTAGGTCCATGGAGGACGTCTCTTCTCTGTGTTATGTGTCAGCCTGTCGTCTCTCCTCTACAGGTTGGCGGTGAGGCTTGTTCCACCATCTCATAGGGGTCTGAAAAATAATTCACACGCTGAATTTCAAATGCCAGCAGCCGTATGCCAGTTATACACAGCTCATACAGTGGGACATGCCAATTAAACATTCAGGGCGTAGTAGGGATTCAGAACATTCAGGACGTAGGGAGTGTGCTAAGAGCCCACTTTATCTCTGCCTCTCAATTTCCGTCTCTCATTGACACACGCGTCCCAAGTATACTTTTCATTTCTTCTTCCCAAACTGAAAAGCACAAGGAATCTGAAATACTTTCAAAGCCTCCAGTGATTCAGAGTTTGACTTTTACAAGCTAAAGTGTCGTGTTGTGTTGCTGTTTGGAAAGTTTCTCAGTTGGCACAGCAGCACCACTTGTGACCGGATCTTGGAATATTGAGACATACTGAGTGTTTTTTTCAGTGCCCCAATGATCCATGCTGTTGCCTGTGGCAGTAGAGACACAGTTTGGATCATAAGAAAGAGTACTTAAAACTTTATGGGAGAAACTGAGGTGAAAAGCCACCTGAGTCTGTTTTGGCCACTGGCACTTTGACATTTGCGGTGACAATTTCAAACTGGCAGCGCTGAGGGCAAAAGTTTTTTGTGTACTACCCAGCGACAGAACAATAAATTCATTTTACTAAGTCCTAATATTTTATCCAGCCTTCATCACAGCATGAGTTCTAGGATTTATTATAAACTTATTCATTCTAAGCTGTGATTCTTGCCGTTGTTTCTTACTTTGGACAGCAGCCATAGCTGTGTGGCTATGGCTGCTGTCCGATTAGAGCCAGAAATAATCATCTATGACTTATTGTCTATTTCCTTTGTAAAATAAGCTTTGCCAGTGAAAATTAAGGAGTTGGGAAAATGAAAAGCCATCACCAGCTTTAATAATGGGAAATTCTCAGGGTAAAAATAATTGTATCTTGTCTTTCCTACGCAGTCAAGTACATGCGGGAGGCCACGCCGTATGTGAAAAAAGGCTCCCCTGTGTCAGAGATTGGCTGGGAAACTCCCCCTCCAGAGTCCCCCCGCATTGGCAGCCCTCCCATCACCTCCTCATCCGACTCCCCTACCCTACCGTCCCTGTCACCCCAGGGTGACAGAAGGTGCATACCACTCAAGATGTGCTGTGTAACCCGAGCTATGACCACACCTGACCCTGAGAATAGGTAGGTAAGACACACAAAAGACACACACACACTGACGTATGTTTGCACAGCCATTTTACCAACTTCCAATTCCTGGTTCACTGTCCTCAGAGGACCTCACACATGATGACTGGTATAAACAAACCTCATGTGAAAGATACTTTCTTGGGTTCTCGGTAATAGGACAATGGCCCAATCAAACACAACAGGGGAAAGACCATGATTTACTCTTTCAACTTGTTTGTCAAGCTGTGAATGGATGTTTTCAGTCCTAGTTTTTTCTCACTATGTTGTTTTCCTTCCCACTTGTCACACTTTTTGTCTTTGTGATTTTCCGCCCCATTTGTCTTTTCCCAGTCTTCATGTCTTCTCTTTTTTGATCGCAGGATATCTGTTATTTGTCTCTCTGTACCACACGTTTTCTGTCTATCTCTTATTTCCTTTCATCTTCCTCTTATTCCCTTTCTTGATTCATTTACTTTTCTCACAACAAACCCCATGATCCTCAGCTCCTGCATTCATGAGTGTCCCCCGCTACATGTTTATGATTTGAGAAGTGGGAAATAGTTGAATCTCTGCAACTTTCAAAGCTTTCGACAGTGGAGGGAACATTAAAGTTACAGTGATAGTTTTTAATCCGCCCGTATAGACACTGTTACATGATTCAGTGCTGAAACTGAAATATACAACAAACAAGTTGAAACCGACAGAAAACTCTGCAGATGGATCTCTGTTGTCTTGTTTTTGTCTCTGTGTGTCAAAACTTATTGTATTTACTGCTGGCAAAAAAAAAATACATTGTTCTTACAAAATATGAATGAAATTGATTTCCTTCTCTGTTGAGCTAGATAGTGACAGAAAGTGTCTGTGCTTCGCCTGAGGCACCGTCATGACTCGTCAGGTTAGAGATGTGGGATTGAGATCAGTTCACATGCTAACCAAGATTCACACTGGACAGACATCAAAAATTGAGTGTGGCTTGAACCTGTTTGGGGCCTCGAGTCATAAAACATGTGCATGTACATGTACATGGAGGTAGTGAGTGGAGGCAGTTAGTAAAGATTACACAGTTTATTTACTCTATCCCTCCACACTTAGTTGCTGCCAGGTGGTCGATTGCGTATGGATCAAATAAACAAGCGACATACTGCACATGAATTTAATTAGTGTGCTGCAGCCAGGCTTAAGATGGATTTTGACACATGGCAGAACATCAAGGTCAGGTAATAACGTAGGACTCACTGTAAGACTCTCGTCATGTCAGCTGATTCAGGTGATTGTATAACTCCCAGTTAATTGCTAAAAGTTTCCAGTGTAGCTTGGGCCCTCAGGACAGATGCCATACTTTCCCTCCTAGTAATTCAGCTTTGACAGGCACAAGGCGGACCTGCTGTAGCCTGTTGCTGAATCCAATTTCAACACCAAGGCTTTCTGAAGGGCTGCTGCATTATTGTCGAGAACTCAGGTGTGAGATTTGACAAACTTGGCTTGAAAAATAATGGAAAGCTTCCTAATGGGAACGGTGTTTAAAAATAGATCTACTGGGTTAGTTTGTATAGAAAAGATATGACATTTACGAGACATGATACCAGTTCCGCCCAGATGTTTGTGACTGGAATCAGTTGTTCCAAGACGTAAATATGTGAAATGAATAGGGGTCAGCATTTTTTTTCTGAAAATGAAAATATGTGTTGAACAGTTTTTTTGTTAATTTTACATAATCTGCAAAGGAATGTAGTCCTAATCTTTCAATATGCTCACAAACTGTAGCATTTAGCTGCTTATTCACGAATCCCAGATGATGTATTAAGAGGACAGCAGGGTTGAACATTCACTTCCCTCGCTATAACTCTAACTTTATTGGTCAGCCAGTTACACAAGGAGTCTCATCTCATAGCAAGGTGAGTTTTGTATGACACAGATAACAGGCTGTTTTGTGGTTTGATAAAGCCATAAGGCAGATTCACACACACAAATAAACTACTCGGCCAAACTGACCTTGATCACTGTGTTTTGTTAATGAAGTTCTGTCGTTACTCACACAGACAGGACAGAGTCCTCTTTCAGCCATAAGTAAATACTTGGTAAATGTTTGAATGAGAGAACACCGAAAGTGAAATGTCGTTTGCTATGTTTTCCCATGTCCATGAAACATCAAAAGGTCGGCTTTTACATTACATTTACATTGTTACATTAACACTTCATATACTTTATACTGTTATATCATAGAGCAACACTGAACCTTCTCTCTAAGTTTCTCTCATTTTGGTTCAACTGTTCAACTGAAATGGTTTATTGGCTGTTAAATGTTGAGTGAAGATGCAATCCTACTTTTTTTTCTAACGAGAGTGCAATGTTGCATCTCTCTGGGGGTTTCTCTGTTCATTTCAGCAGATGTTGTTTTTTTTAACTGTGTTTAAAGCCTGATGAGGATGGAGGGATGTGAGCATGGCAGGACACATGCAGTGATAGGAAAGCATGCTGAGAAAAATAAAATAAAATAATGAAATAAAGAGAGAAAGAGGGGGACTCTTACCTTTAGGCGACAGGATAAGACTTGATTTATATGCTATACAGTTTTCCGTACCTTAGCTGAACCTGTAGCAGTGGCGACAGATGAAATTAAAACGGTATAATTATAGCCTTATCAGCTGTGGTATGGAGAGACTGCCAGTCTGAATCAGAGGAAATGAGTACAGGTGGAAGAGAAAAATATATAGGTTGTGTTGTAGTCTGTATTCTGTATATTACAGTGTGTTTCCCATTGGAGATGTTATTGTTGGAGTCAGAGATGTAGACTGACAGTTGGGCTGATGGCCAGATTTTGTCCACAATAGTAAGGACATTCTTGAAACTTTAATTTTAAGGACTTGATATGGGACTAAATTTCTAGAGAGTTGTTCAACTGAAATGGTTTATTGGCTGTTAAATGTTGAGTGAAGATGCAATCCTACTTTTTTTTCTAACGAGAGTGCAATGTTGCATCTCTCTGGGGGTTTCTCTGTTCATTTCAGCAGATGTTGTTTTTTTTAACTGTGTTTAAAGCCTGATGAGGATGGAGGGATGTGAGCATGGCAGGACACATGCAGTGATAGGAAAGCATGCTGAGAAAAATAAAATAAAATAATGAAATAAAGAGAGAAAGAGGGGGACTCTTACCTTTAGGCGACAGGATAAGACTTGATTTATATGCTATACAGTTTTCCGTACCTTAGCTGAACCTGTAGCAGTGGTGACAGATGAAATTAAAACGGTATAATTATAGCCTTATCAGCTGTGGTATGGAGAGTCTGAATCAGAGGAAATGAGTACAGGTGGAAGAGAAAAATATATACAGTAGGTTGTGTTGTATTCTGTATTCTGTATATTACAGTGTGTTTCCCATTGGAAATGTTATTGTTGGAGTCAGAGATGTAGACTGAGAGTTGGGCTGATGGCCAGATTTTGTCCACAATAGTTATTTATTATAGTTACAATAGTTAAATTATTATTATTATTATTGGGAATATTTTCAGTATAAAATGATCTGTTCATTTTTTTTGTTTGAGTTCATTAAATATCCAGTATACCCTATGTTCCCTCTGCCAGCGTCATGCATGCTACAAATAGGTGGTAGAGACAACATGGCCTCAAAGTCACTCCACATGTTTGCTGATTAAATTCTGGGCATCAGATCGAAGCTGTCTTTAAAGATCCTCCTCTACCAAACGCGCTCGTCTTGTTCTCCCCTGGCCTGTCCTCATTCAACCCCGCTTTTACAGGCACTACTTCTATTTTTAATACAGAGCAACACACCTGGAGTTACTCGAGATGGTCTCTCACGCCTCTGAGGATTTATGGAAAAGAAGATTCATCACATGCACTGGGTTTTTCCTGGTCCCATGCGTATGTGTGTGTGTGCATGTGTGAATGAAGAAAGCTACAAAGGATGAATGTATGTAGAGTTGAGAGTAACTAGTTTTTTCGCACTGGGACCACCTGGACAGAGGCACCAGTGCAGTTTTTACACAGAGACCGGTGGCATAGTCACTGCATCAAACACACTCACTCACACTGTGAGTTGAAACTTAACAGGCACAACCAAAATAATTGCCCTTGATAGCTCTCTCTGTTTTATTGACTACAGGAAATGTGCTTCATTAATTGAATACACCATGACATTACTTTCAACACTTGACACCTCTCATTTTCTTTTTAAACTGAAAGGTTTTCATAACGATCATTTATGAAGATCTCTGAAGGAGTCTACAGAGGGGAGATTAGTTTATGGTGTTTCGTCCTTGAAGCCTCTGAGTCAGCCGCAATTAATAGTTTGCGTGGTAGTTAATTATAATCACTTTTTTTTCCTTCCCTCAGAAAGGAGAGGGAGCATTTTGCCGTAGTGTACCTGTTCAGAATGTTTGTGCCTGTGGTTATATCTCCACAGACACTGACTGCACTGATGCTATGATATGGAGCAGCAGCAGCACATGGCGTTATGCTCTTTAAAGGCCGCCACGTTTACCTCCTTTAAATTCATATTCCTTGAGCACACAATCAAAGAGCCATTCGGTGAGATGGCGAAGCATCCTAAATGCATTTCTCGTGAACGCAGAAACACTCCCATATGATATAAGCAGATTAGTGAGGGAAATTCAGCGGGAGACTGTATTGTGTCACATGGGCCCACAGAGGATCCATTGACTTGAATAAACTGAAATTTCAGTGCATGACATTATGTTTTTCTGACCGAGTGCGCATTCACAATTGAATGAAATGAATTGGAGCTGAACATGGGGCCTCCAAAACTATGAGTTTTCGAGTCAAAGTGGGTCTGCCCGATAAGGCTCATAATATATTTTCAGTATTCAAAAACGAATATTTCCATCGAATGCAGTGAACTGCAAAAGTTTGAGAAGCCCCCAGTGACGACAGAGAGGTGAAAGCTGTTAGAACTTTTCTAATCTTTTCTTCCAGACAATTGGAGCTGCACTCCCCGGACGCCAGGCACACCGTGGTGCTGCGATGCCCGGACCAGCCATCTGCCCTGTCCTGGTTCTCTGCCATGCACTCAGTCACATCCACACTGACACAGGTCTTTTTTGATCTTATTGATTTGCGAGTGACTCTCATTATTTGTGTGCAATTGCAAATAGATATTTCAGTGGCTTACTTTAGCTCCTGCACAACTGCTTTCAAGCTGACCAATTGTGTATCCCAAAAACTGTCATCCCACCACAGCGGGCGCTGGCAGAGGTCATACAGAACCCAGCCAGGATGGGGATTGGCTGCAAAGAGATACGACACCTGGGATGGCTGGCAGGCAAGGTAGGTATTTGTCTGTGTGTGTGTGTGTGTGTGTGTGTGTGTGTGTGTGTGTGTGTTTATGAGTGTTAGGCAGGCTCTTTGTAGTAAGCAACTGTACAATCATATGCATGAGTATGTGTGTGCACTTACCCATGTTTGCACACTTTGCACATTTATACTTAGTGCTTATCTTCTATAAACACAGATGCACACATTCTTAAAATTAACACATGTGAGCGCACACCTACCGCTTCACTCTCACATACTGACACACCTGTGCAAACATATCAACACACACAGTTGCTCACACACACACACACACACAACTGTCTAATTTCATCCTCATGAATTTGACAGCATTTCATCTTTCAAATACATAACAAAATGGTTACTTAGCAACCTATTCTCATTATGTTAAAGCGCTGACCCCTGACCCTCTAAATCCCACTGTATGATTGGCTGAGGTAGAGCTTCAAAGAGCAGCTTGGGATTCCATGGCTGTGTGGCAGATAAGCTCTAATAATGAGAATAGTTAAGGTGCATTGTTGAATGAAATGTGTCTGTGTGCATATGTGTGTGTTCTCTAAGTTAAGAGATTAACTGCATATGTTCCTGATGGAAAGTGAGGGGTTTGCTCATTAGGAACAATGGGAGGCATGTATTGAAAATATACCTGCACCTGCACACCAGCCATCTTTATTTTCAGGTATTCAGAGAGAATACAGAGAAAAATAATGTGTGTGTACCAAGTCAGGGATTAGGTTGGGAGGTGAGAACTGGTTGACACCCACTGCAGTAAACACACAGTCTTGTGCATATTAAACAGACACACCATTCTTCTTTCTGACACAACATTAATCCCATACAGCAACTCACTGGCACACAACCATTGGTATTTCTGACAAAATGCCTGCTTTCATCTAAAGCCCTGTGGACAGTTTCAGTATTGATGCTAGAATATAAGAGAGCATAGGATAGCAACAAGTGCTGCAACATCAAAATAATTAAGGTTGCGCTTGATTCAAACTCAGCTTGATTATCGCGTGACTGAAATTAGAATTGTGGTTTTATTTATTCATTCAAGACTAAACCTTTTACAGCTTCATTAACATCTATTGATGTTAGAATAAAATATACTCAGTGCTCAGTAATCACGTTGATTACCTCATAATAAGTATCATCTACAGCCTTTTCCTTTTCTTCAGTTCCATAGTTGTAGATGCAGTGAATGCATAGATAGATAGGAACAGAGCTCCACGTGTCATTGTTTATCTGTTTGTGCTGCAGACAGAGAGTGAGAAGCAGAGCTGGAGGCCGGTGCTGGTGGTAGTGACCGAGAAAGACCTGCTGTTGTATGACAGTCTGCCACGAGGCAAGGACGCCTGGCAGAATCCTGCACACACTTATCCACTTTTAGCAACCCGGTATGTCCACTGTTATATATATCTAGATATACATGTGTGTATATGTATATATATACAGGGGGTCCTCGAGTTACGACGGTCGCGAGTTACGTCTTTTTCGTGTTTACGACACATCTCCCGTGAACTTCCTTGTTTCGGCTTAAGCGGTTTGCCCCGTAAATACGTACAGACTTCACACGGGAACTAGTTGGTGAGCGCTCTCTCTGTCTCTCAGCGCGCCTGCCGGCTCTCCAACACCTCCACAGCACAGCTAGGCTACTCTGCCTTGTGTTTACTTATGTGAAATGGCCGGCTGGCGGGGGGTGCAGCGGCAGCCGGTAAGGAGATGCACACGGACACAGATGCGTTCGGGATCGTGGCGATACCGTAGGTTTATTCACAACACATGGTCTACACGGTTGATAACAGAAATCTAAAGGAAATGCTCATTACACTCGTGATCTCAACCCCTACAGTGACAAAAGGCATTTCACCATAGTAAACTCTTATTGTAGGGTGGTGTTATAGCGACATCTAGTGGCACAATGTATGCACAATGGCACAATGAATGTATGTTCCGACTAACGTCGAAATTCGGTTTCGACAAATTCTCAGGAACGGATCTCCGTCGTAACTCGAGGACCCCCTGTATATGTGCGTGTGGGTGTGATTGAGGCTTTTGCAATGACCTTATGCTTTTCTATAGATGAAGATGCTTTATCATGATAATTCAGATATTATCAGTTATTTCCTTCTCCGTATGACAGTGCATGTGTGTTTGCATTTGTTCAGCCTGGTCCACTCTGGTCCTGACCGGGGCTCCCCTCACTCGGGCACCGAGCTGTTCTTCGCCACCCGGACTGGCACGCGACTCGGCATCGAAACCCACCTGTTTCGAACCGAGACAACCAAGGATCTGTCTCTGTGGACGAGGCACATAGTCAACGGCTGTCACGCCTCGACTGAGATGATCCGAGATGTCACTACAAGTGAGTGCCCATGCAAAATACGTGATGATTCAGGTGTAGTGACACAGACGCCCAGGGTGGGTGGAAACAGGTAGAAACATGCACATCGAGAGCCCACAAACAGCGCGTGTGTGTAGCTGTTGTTTGTGTGTAGTGAGTTGTGTAGGTCACTGTGCTGCGTTCACTTATGCTTTGTCAGTTGTGTTCAGGCGTGCAGCAAACAATAAAACAAACCTGGAGAGATTGGAGACACTACGAGGGAACATTCTGCCTGAGGTCTAAATCCGGAGCACAAAGCAAAACGTAGACATGCACACATACAGACTCCCACATCCATTGAGACACAGGAGGGTTTGTGATCTAATTCGACAGCCATATGGTAGATGTAGACAAAGCACAGGCTATTTATAGAAAGGCATGCGATTCTAGTGTGTGTCCGTGTATGTGTGCGCTGTGCAGCAATGAGTATCGGTCATCCAGGGAATTCCAGCAGAATACCCCCCCCCCTTCTTTTTTTTCCCTCTTTGCCTCCCTCCATCTCTAAGCACATAATGTCCTGGGAACTGCACTTCTCCCCTGAGCCCCCCCACCACCACCACTTCTCTCCATCCATAATAACACAATGCCAAAGTTGTACTTCAGACTCCAGCAGACCAGCAGCAAATGCTCCACAACCTCAACAGTACAACCGTGTTTTCAGTCCTTATCACGACCAAACCTTTTGTTAAAGCTGCCCCAAATGATTCAATCTGCATTATCGGTCCAAGTTTTAAACGTTACATCGTGACCAACTTCGTAAGACCTCACAATTTACACTCTATGCCCCTAGGTGTGTGATGGAAATCTTGTTTTGTGTGTTCGCGGTAATTCGCGGGAAATTGTGAATATTAGAAGGACATCTTACTTCATCCCGTGACCAAATGCTGTCTAGACTGTAACACGCTGCTCAGTATTGACCTGTTGTAAACGTAGCCGAGGAATTCGGGATGAAATTTAAGCCTAGTTAAAAGGAACAGTTGGGCCATTTGGAAACAAACTGTAGCTGTGCTGGCAAACTGTTTCCTACTTATACACTCAGCTGATACATATGCATTTTTAAAGTTTCTGGCCACGTTCGCATTTAAGCCCTCTGCGTTCCTCCTACCAGCTGGACAAGATATTATCTGGCTCCTCGGCAGCTGCGTTAAATTGTATTTTCTTGAGTTGTGTGTAGTTTGTGATTGTGCAGGTAATGTGGGTTACCGCACATGCTGTGGTAGATTAAAGCTATAGCCGCAATATGTGTCTCTGTTCAGTCAGCTGCATATTAGAGAAATTGTTTCTTTCTGTACTGACACACCTCAAAACGATGCATAGTGTACATTCATAGACTTTTTTTTGTAGCCATTGCCACTTGACCTTGATGACCTTTCTATTGCACGACCTTCTGATAAATCACTCGGCGACAGGCTTGGTCTAAATGTTTGTTCTGACGTTAGATTAATTCTCAGTCACTTAGCGGGCAGCAGGTCATTCTTACAGGTATGTTAGAGGCGAAAGTAATTTTTGGACGCAAAATCAAATTTCACCAGCACCTGGCCTGCTGTCATTTCCGTACTTATTATGTTCAAGTTGACTTTTCAAAAAAATCATATTGATATTTTGAGCCATTTGAGCAGGATAAGGACTGTGAATGATGTCTACCTCTTATTTCACTTGACAAAATCAATCATTTAATTCCCTGTATTCCCTCAAAACGAACTCTGAAACACAGATGAAGAAATCCCTTCAAAAATACTTTCCAGTGTGTGAATGCTGTTGTCAACGGTGACAGCTGTAAAACGTGTTAAATTGTCTCAGAGGTTACTAGGGATTCCTTAATGAACAGGTAAACAGCGAAATGAATTGCAGCACTTCAAAAAAAAGCAATTTTTCCTAAGTGATTGTGGAAAACGAACTTGTTAACCCGCTGTGACACTTGAAAGTGAGCGCTGCGGGATGCGGTTTCAAACTATGAAGTGTTGTTTTTTCCCCTGCTGTTAATATCATTAGCGAGTTTAAAACAAATGACTGAAAACCGTCCTGCAGTAACCTTTTAGCATTTCTACTTGTCGTTATGGTAACGGAGTTCGTTTCTCCCTCCTCTCCCACTGTCCCTTACACTCATTCATTCAGATCCTCTCTGTATCTCAGTGTTATCACTCCCCCCCCCCCCCCCCCCCCCCATCTCTTCACTCACCATCAGGCAGAAAGAAGGGCTTTTGTTGGAGCTTGAAAAGCCCCATTCTTTGTGTGTGTGTTCGTGTGTGTTCGTGTGTGTGTGTGTGTGTGTGCGTGTGTGTGTGTGTTCTCTGGTGGGAAACCATACTTGCCCCATAGATCAAGGCTCTCAGGTAGAAGAGTAGAGTATCAGGTCTAATTTTCCCTCCTGGACATCACAGTCCCCCGTGTGAATGCTGTTGTCAACGGTGACAGCTGTAAAACTTGTTAAATTGTCTCAGAGGTTACTAGGGATTCCTTAATGAACAGGTAAACAGCGAAATGAATTGCAGCACTTCAAAAAAAAGCAATTTTTCCTAAGTGATTGTGGAAAACGAACTTGTTAACCCGCTGTGACACTTGAAAGTGAGCGCTGCGGGATGCGGTTTCAAACTATGAAGTGTTGTTTTTTCCCCTGCTGTTAATATCATTAGCGAGTTTAAAACAAATGACTGAAAACCGTCCTGCAGTAACCTTTTAGCGTTTCTACTTGTCGTTATGGTAACGGAGTTAGTTTCTCCCTCCTCTCCCACTGTCCCTTACACTCATTCATTCAGATCCTCTCTGTATCTCAGTGTTATCACTCATCCCCCCCCCACCCCCCCGTCTCTTCACTCACCATCAGGCAGAAAGAAGGGCTTTTGTTGGAGCTTGAAAAGCCCCATTCTTTGTGTGTGTGTTCGTGTGTGTTCGTGTGTGTGTGTGTGTGTGTGCGTGTGTGTGTGTGTTCTCTGGTGGGAAACCATACTTGCCCCATAGATCAAGGCTCTCAGGTAGAAGAGTAGAGTATCAGGTCTAATTTTCCCTCCTGGACATCACAGTCCCCCACACTCTTTGCCCCATTTACAGTACAGCTGTTACGCCATTAGGCGAACATTTATCCTGCCCCATTGTACATACGCCGCCAGAATAATATTATACGTTATGAGACCCATTTTTCTTCTTGAATGGGATTTCTTTAGGGTCCGGAGGATTTTGTACCATGTATTTGACAGAGTGAATGCCCTATTTTCCTCTCCTCAGCATTAGTGTCCAATGTAGTAATCAACACACCCCTGCTTAGTTACAGTAATACAGATTACAACAGAACACTGCTACTCTCAAACCCACGCTGCAATTACAATTGTTAGAAAGCATTATTATTAGCATTGTTGGTGGATCCTGCTGGGAGGATTAATCCTAAATGAACAGGTACAAGAATATTATATATAGCTAATTGATGGTGCTAACAGTATGAAACAGGAAACGAGGTGTTGGAGAAAGCAGCAAACATGGAGAGTTTGTTGACGATACACCTGCATGAATATAAACGTGGATGTTATTGTGGTCATAAAGCACGGTTGAAACAGCTGATTCCAGTCGGCTCCATACTTGCTTTGCCTAAACTAAACCTAAAACTTCATTTACGGTGTTTAATGCTGCCCCCGCTGTCAAAATAAATAAAGCGTCAGATTTACTTTACAAGTGAGTCTGAAATTTGGGCTGTGACTCTGTAAATATCCTCATTAGAGTGCTAATTTCACTACCTTGTTTACAGTTGTTGCTGTTAATTGGTAGTGAATCTAACTGGACTCCCATTTGTAGCCCTGTTTGTGATTGTACGTAAGTTGCTTCAGTGTGTAAGTGTGTTTCATTAATTTTTCTCTCCGCTGAACCATTAAGTCAGCGAGGAATCCATTTCACACATAGTCAAAATGTGCCAAAACAAAATTGGATGTCATATAAATAAGCACCTAAACACTAAACGTGCATTCATCTTGTATCTTTCTCTGACTCAAGTGTTGAACAGTACAACTTTGTGAATTGTTAGTTACACGTGAATGTGTACTTTATTTTCGCCTTGTGAAAAAGAGCCAAGCGAGGAAGGGATTTAGGGTGATTAGTGTGTTTTGATTGAAAGTTGACATGTTGATACACAGATTAAAAAAAGACACAGAAGCAGGCCACAGAGAGCAGAGAACACACACATGCATACTGAGTATGTAAACACACATACATGCATCACATATGCATCTTTTACATAGTGTAGCTGCAGAATGGAAAATGCCACATCTCTGTTCCTCTATGCAAAGAGGCATTAGACCCACTCTCACTGTATTATACACATAAAATCAACACTTTCCCCTCTGTACATGCTATACACACACACGCACACACACACCCTCCTCAGCAAACAATGGAAAGATAACAACACTCTTCTTGCTCACTGTCTCTTTGTGACACGTACACACTTCCTGGTAGATCAGATGTCATTGAGTAGAGGTGCTTATGCCGTTAATGAATGTTTATGTGACTGTTTCGGCGTGTGGCCTTCATGTCTGCCGTTGGGACACGATCCTGTCGTTGAAATAAACAAGTAAATGCAGCGCGGAGATGGTGCGGGTGCTTCAGAGAAACCGAGGAAAGTGATGCATAAATTGGTGGAGTTGATAAAAAAGCGAGTACACTCAGCTTTCAGCGCGCCACATGCTGTGAAGAGAGAAGTGGGACATAAAGTGCTTAGAAATGTGGTAGAACAGATAAATTACACTTGGCTTTCAGCTAGATGGCCTCCACAAGCACAGACTGTCACGGAAACGGTCATGTATTATCTGCAGATAGTGAAGGGATATGGGACGCGGATAACTAATGTGTTATTGGGATGTCAGTAATCACAGTGAATGGCCCTGCCCTGCATGAATCCCATTAGTCAAGAGTAAAATGTACTATATACCAGTCAGGCCGTCTCTCAGATTTCTAAAGCACTAGGATGACATACGTGTTTGCTCCGCGATGTATATTTTAAATATACTGCTACGTGTAAACACCCCTTTCACTGTAAATGCTTATGCACCACAACAAGCATTCAACTTTCCTCCGCAGCCGCTCTCTGACATGATGAATGCAGGGAAATATGGATTAAAACAATAACACCTGTTAACTATACGAATCAACAATGATAAATATCCTCTGCGTCTATCATCAGGTTGTCGGTACCAAGGTCAAGAGTGCCGGCTCGTGATTCACTACGAACAGGGCTTCTCTGTGCTGGCGGACCCCAGTCTGGCAGATGGGGAGGAGGGGGAGGAGAGAGGAGCGCACACTCCTGCAGAGCCGAAAGTGCTGCTCTCGTACCCCTATGAAAAACTCAAGATGTCCTCTGACGACGGAGTTCGCATGTTGTTCCTCGATTTTGGAGGGAAGGAGGGGGAGATTGTAAGTATTTAATAATTCTAGTCTTTTGTTTCCTTGCACAAAATGTAACAAGGTGTGCCCTGATAGGTGTAAATATCTATCTCGGAATATTGTATTGTATTGAATATTACTGTTAAAACAGCTGTACGTGATTCTACTCTTCATAGAAGCAGACAGGTAGAAAAGCATCATGAAAAAGTTTTATGCCGCACAAATACAAAAATGTAATTTTGCATCTTGCTTCAGAGGAAGGACCCACATGCGATGTGTCGAACTTGATTTTCCAACACACTTGTTTAACTTTCAAATTAATAGTGACAGTCTGTCTGTTTTCAATTCAAGCTACAGTGATATTTTTTTTTCTTCAGCTTTCAAAAATTATCAGCTGAGTTTTTGCATGGAAAAAAAAAATTGGCTAGATTGGCTATGGTCATCTACAGCTCACAGTAAACAGGTTCATAACCACCCTCAGAAGGACGAGAAAGCCTTCTGGGAAATGAAGCAAAACACAAACCGGTGTACAAATGTAGACGAGCGGCTGTGGGAAAGTGGTGCAGCACAAAGTAAATTATAGCACTTCATCACAAAATAACTCCTGTAATAAAAGAAACCTTACACAGCTCCTCCAGGGTAGGAGTAAGAGATTTCGTTTAAAAAAGAAAAACCTATCATGTACTGTGAGAGCTGTAATTTTTTTTACAGCTCTGTGTGTGGAGGTTCAGGCGGCTTTGTTGCTGGGGCCACCATTAAAGCAATCAGGACCAATTTAGTGTTTAAACCTGAAAACAACCAAGACCAAACAATCCCACTACACAGTATGTTCACCACCTCTTTTTATGAAGGGGCTTTACTTTTTAGCCTCTTGTATCTTATTCGCCAATGCTGATATGAATATTAACATGGGTGACTCTTTTTTCACCCTCCCCTGACACCAACGGCAACTATTTTTAGCCAGAAAAACAACATTGATCTTTCATCATTCATAAAGCCATTGCTTGGTGATTTACCGAGAGAGTCAAATAAAAAACAAAATACATTTTCCGTAGGCTTATGGGATTTAGAAATAGGAAACGGCGGCATTGCCAGTATAATGGTCCAGATCTCTGATTCAGATTCTCTCACATTCATCCATGTCAGTTTATGCTGAAGGCAAATCAAAAAGCAAAGACTTTGGAAGCTGCGATTCAAAACCCTTTGTTGGCCACTCTGGCACAACAGCTTTTGGTGAATCCCTGCGCAGTCCTAGACAGGGCTTTGTAAAAATCCCACAGTGGATGTGGCTGATGGTTCATTAGTCTCACATTCAAAAGTGGAATCAACTTATGTGAATTATGGTTTATTTTTAGAGCAGTTCACACGCAGCACACTCAGTCCAGAGCTTTTCAGATCACTGTATGGAATGTGAAGCTCAGGTCAAGTTTCAGGTCATTCCCTACTGTCGCGTGATCCGAAACCAGACTGAAACGTCTCCATTTTGTAGGAACTTAGAATGTTTCTCCCAAATGTCAGATAGAATTGTTGACTTTAATAATGGGAGGAGATTGATGGAGCAACTCAAGGAGATTGAATCAAACGCAACTGATGGAGCCTCTTGGATGAGAGGTGAAACGTCTTCAAAAAGGCAAAAACCAAAAATCCAGTTGCGTTCGATTCAATCTCCTTGGGATAACTATGACCTGGATGAATGGGAATATTCACAGGCCTGATGGAGCAACACAGGCCTGACAAACAGGATATGAGTCATGGCAGTGGTGAAATCAGCCAGTGTTGATGCAGGTTATGAACAAAGCTTTGTTCTCTGTGATGTGGTGTTAGTGTGTGTGTACAGTACTTAGCTCCAGACTGGAATGTCTAATCCCTGCCTCACCGGCTACTGTTGACTGTGGAGTTAGATTTGAATGTTGTCATGTTTTGGATTCTTCTTCCTGATCGGCTTTTCAATTCAGTTTCTCTCCCTCTCTCTCTTCCTGCAGCAGCTGGACCTCCACTCGTGTCCAAAGCCGATCGTCTTCATCCTCCACTCCTTCCTCTCTGCTAAGATCTCCCGCCTGGGCCTGGTGGCCTGACAGTTGTTCTTAAGGGACACATCATCTCCTCGGAAAATCCAACTCCGCCATGTGTCTCCGCCTATGTACCCTATGTTAAACTCCTTCAGTCAGGGAGCAAATCTGAGTGAATGTAGCTTCTGATCTAGAGTTGAGCTTTCTTCAATACTAAATGAAAGACACACTGGAGAGACTGATGCAGATTGGTTTTGCTTTGAGTCGAACTGAACAGTTTTTTTTTTTAAAGGACAAACCCGACCTTTACATGCTGCATGGAAACAAGTGTTGACTGAAGAACCACAGTGGAAAATGAAAACACACAGACAGAGGGACACAGCGAATGGAGCAGATTGGGCATTACTGTCACGTCCAGCACTGGACGACCTGGACAAGTGCGACAGGGGCTGAGACGAGTCCCCTTTTGATTTGGTCAAAGCGTAATGGCTAACTACCTTCCATTTAACATTTATATAATTTATTCCCCATTAGCTCGGGAAGGGCATTATGAATTTCACTTGTAATTTTTCTTCCTCAAACACTTTGGCTCACAGAGGAAAAACATTCGTCATGCATTTGTCTTTCTTAGTGTCCCCTGGGATGTCTTGTTAGCGGTGTCAGTATTCATCATTGTAACTGGGAGCCACAATCGGAGGCACAGATTCCCACAATGTGACAGCAGACTCAGATCCAAACAGCCTGTGTTCTTTTAACAGGTTGCATATGGTGACCATCTGGTGGTTTCTCAGCGACAGACTGATTTGACAGTGATGTCAGCCAAAAACAATGGTTCAGTTTCATGAGATACAATTTAAATGTGACAAAAGTAAATTACGTCTAATTCTTCACTCAAAAACAAGAATAGAGGCTCAGGTCCAACAAAAAGGCTGAGAATAAGATCAGCTGCCCTCCATTATTGTTACTTGTCACCTAAATGTCAACATTTCCCAAAATATTATAACCTGTAAAGGTATTTAGTGGTGATGTCGTTCAGTTATTTTACTGATCTATAACACGTCCTGCCCCATAGTGTAACAGCTCAGAGAAACACACAGGAGTCCAAAAACACAAACAGAGCAGACAGGGAAAAGGCAAAACTCCTTCAACCCAAGAAACAGGCAAAAATCCAGGGAAACAAACACAACAACGACTACAAACGTCACAGGGAACAGAGACAATGTGGCAAAGAGAAGAGGAGCTGGTGTGTGTATATACACAGGGATGGTAACGAGGATAATCATGGGCAGGTGAGTAAGTTGCCCCAGGTGTGGTTGATGAGATGAGAGAAAGCGACACCACAACACAAAATAAAACAGGAAATAACATGACAAAATCCAGAATGTCACACATAAAGGAATATATACAAAATATAAACAAAGATCTGCCATACATAAATCTAGTACTTCATAATATCCATATTGAAAACTGAAACTGAATCAAATGTTGTCGCCATCACTAAATGAAGAATAATTTATTTGCCATTATAGCATGGTAGCCATCATAGTAGTCTTAAATCCTGTTTTAGTCGTGCAGGAGCCGGCGGGTCATCGTTTTCGTGGGTATTACGCAGCAGACCAAATTCATATACTGCTCTGTGTCCGCCATGTCCTGCTGCCTCGTCTCTACCCGTGCCTTCAGATGACTGAGAAGAAAATAAACATTTCAATTCAATAAAGAGATGGCAGGATGAATGTGGCCCAACCTTGTGACTGCTACGATGGCTACGTCAGCTTTTTGTTTTGCTCTCTCCTTTACATCGCAACACTCTTTCACTGACCTTATGCACACACACACACACACACTGTGAACGATGACCTACATATTGTAATCATATCGCACTGTAGAAGGCACATAATCTGCTCTGTTGAAACTGTAGGATAGTGGAGGCGTTGTAACACACAGAGGAACGGGCACTTACTGACGACCTCCAGTGGAAAGAGGCGCTTTGAGTAAAGGCTACTTTGATGTGTCGAAAACTCTGATGCCTTCGGCAGCCACTGTACTGTCACTCAGAATGATGAAGCTTAGTTTTGAACTCTGATTGTGCACATAAATCACGTATTTAACAAAAATGGCAGGATGAGTCCGTTTTTATTGTTCTCACTATGGTTTATTTATTCATCATTAGCAGCCAATATGAATCTACAGAGGCTGCAGCCTGGAGGAAATTGGCTGGGAAGAGTTTCACTTTAACGTCAGTTATAAAATGTAAATGATATTTATAGTGGGATTGTTAACTATGGTGGTTCAGAGTTACTTTCAGATTTTAGAGGAAACCCTGTTGGTGAAACATGAATTTTCTGCTTTGCAACAAAAACTGGCAGTGTTTTATTTCGGGGACATTTGAGGTGAAAGGTTTTATACTAATTTACTGCCTCTTAGTGTCAGTGCAGATTGATCTGAGAGTTTTATTGACCAGCACAGGGGGAAAAAAAACATTCATTTGTCTTTAGCTAAGGAGCTTGAGAGTAATTGAGTTGTAGGCAGTGCTGAACACAATCGTAACTCTTGACATTGTGTTACTTGGCTCCTAGGAAATGAACAGGCATCCTTACTCTCTCTCTCACACACACACACACACATACACAGAGAGAGAGAAGGGCACATCAATGTTACTGAGGCTGAACAGTTTAGACATAACTCTTGAATTGTTCATTAGCTGACATTGTTTACCAGCAGGTTTTGGCACATGAAAGAAAAACAGCACAGTCTCTGCAGGTCAGCTTCACCACTAAGCCAGACAGAGAGCTGCCTGTGTCAGTCTGAAGACCTGGAGACACACATGTGGGCCAACACTGTTCGAATTAATGCACACTGACAAACAGACATTGAGAGATTGAAACTGTCAGCTTTTACATTAAAACGTTGGTCTGATCGCTTTGCACTGAGCTATGAAGGGTATGACTCAGATTGTGTGTATGTATATGTAAATATACGTTCAGGGTTGTGTTCATATGCACATGGTGACTACCTCTATTCAGTGACACGAATGTAAACACTTCACGCAAAAGAAAATTGTGTTTGTGTTTACGACTGGGGAGGGATGAATGAATAACTTGTGCTCAGTGTTGCGTTCTGCTTGCAGGTCCTTTTGTGTACGTGTGCCAAGCTGGGATTAGGTTGTGTAGGTAACGGGGACCAATGTGAGCAGAATGACACCAACCAAAGCAGAACACCCACTAAACACGATCAGTTGGAAAGTACAGTCAATTTTCCAAATGTTAATTTGCTCAATAATTCAGATTTGGGTATGGACTGTGCAGACAGGTCCCTAATTGGCCAATACTACTATAGTATATTTACTCATCTCAAACGATCTGTCCATTTGATCTCCCTCTCTGTGCTGGAGGTAAAATCAATGCAGAGATGTCATTAGTGGAGTTGGTGAATAGTGGTAAACTTGAAACTGCATTCAGAGTTTAAAGAGTAAAAAAAAAGTGAAAACGTTCTCTCAAAGTCCAAAGACATGTTTATCTGGGGTTAGGTTAGTCAAAGACTCTCGTGTGTGTCGTACCAGAATGACAGGTTGTTTGTGTCTGTATGATGCTCTGTGATTGGCTGGTGACCTGCCCAGGTTTACCCTGGTTCTTACACAAGGTCAGCTGGGATTGGTTTCAGCTGCCCTCACAAACCACTAAAACGATAAGTGATAGAGAATGAATGAATGAATGAATGAATGAATGAATGAATGAATGAATATATTTGTCCAAATACTGATCACTTTCCAAATAGTTTCAGAAATGTATATTTTTCATAGCTTTCTCTTTCCCATGATGTAAATGGGACATTAAGGCATGAATGTTTTGTTCTTTAATGAGGGAGTCGGGGTCGCGTTCCTGAACTTTGACATAAGAACTTCAAGAACCTTGACCACTCCACTTTAATCCAGTCTGCCCACACTACATCAACCATGTCCATGTCTCTAGAGTTGCCATCCAGCCTCACATCAATCATCGCCGCTTGTCATGATTAAAACTCCCCGTCAGCCAACCTATCAAAGATCATGTCATTAAAATGCTTTAATGTATCACTAACAGTTATGTTGTTAATATTAATGAATCAGTGCATCCAGTAATTTATTCGGTTTGGCATATTACTCAGAAGAGAAAGAAAAGAGGTCATGTCCTCACTCTCTCTCTGTCATCATCTGTTCACGGAAAAGAACATCATGTGTAACCTTCTCACCAACTTGAACACAGTTCAAACAGACTCGCACAGGACACTCTGTCTTACAACAGTGGATGCTGCTGCTGTGACCCTCGCACTCGGAGATTGAGCTCTGTTGAACAACCCCCCCCCCCCCCCCCCCCCCCCATAAGCTACATGTGGCCTCAAACCATAAAAGCCTGTATCCTACATATCCGACTGTTCTTTCTGTGAGGAAGACACTGTGTTCACCTCCCTGTCTGTCTGCTTCACATACACAAGTACAAAGTAACAGTCTCTGGAGACCTGATGATAAAAGAGATGAGGGGGTGAGGATGGGCTGTGGGTGTGTGGGTGTGTGCATGTGCGACAAGGGCAGGCGGGATCCAACTCACTCACTCACTCACTCACTCACTCACTCACTCACTCACTCACTCACTCACTCACTCACTCACTCACTCACTCACTCACTCACTCACTCACTCACAGCTTTGTTTTCATGCACATGATGTGGAAGGATCCCACAGGTGGAGCTTGCTGTCATGAAAGAGTTGTGAGCCATCACAGTACAAGAGTTTCCTTTTCACCAGGAGCTTTTGAATTAAACATGGAGCAGAAGTATCGACGCAGGGTTCATGTCAAACCCAGACTATTCTCACATGTGAGGAGATTTATTCTGCTTTATTCTCTCGTGGTCAGTTTTATAGTCAGGAGTATAGTATGCTTGGTGGTATGCAAGTGTGGAGAGGTCAGACATCATAAAAGTCGAAAGAGCGCACAAAGGAGAAGTAACACAAACGCCTGCTGAGAAACAGGGCAACAAGATAACGACTCTTTGCAGTCTTATGACGACAATGACGGGATGCGCTGTAGTAATATGCCTCAAAATGAGCTATGAGGGGTTTCGCATACGTTAATATGGAGAAAACAGTGAAAAACTGTAAGACAGTATATTAATAATAATGTAGCTTTTAATTAAAACTGGGAAAAAACGACTGTGTAATATGGGAAGTGTTTTCTGTAGTGACACATCAACAGAGAAATATCACCGACTCTGCAGTTCACCTCGGGTCCACCAGGAGCCTTCGCTCAGTGGTTTGAATTCACAGCTCATTGCATTCATATTTAATGCTTTCTCCAGCAGAGTCACAAACACAGTGGGCCACTGTTTCCAGCAGAAGCCTCTGAGAAACCTGCTGGATGCCACCTGCACGGCACGTCACACTGCGGCTGACAGCGCTCCAAAGAACAAAATGGAGGATTTAGCAGATAAAGAGCCAGAAACGTCCCTCAGAGGACATGAGTTCAAATTAAGCTGATGTTGCTTTTTCTCCACTGGGTGTGTAAACAGGTAGCAGCTCGCACATTCATCATATCGACTTTACAAGATGATTGATCATTTCATTGGATTTGATTCTACAACACAGATCAGACATCACTGATAAATGTGAAACAAATCTTGAACCAAGCGTCACCATTAAATTACAACATAGAGTGAAAGGGACAGAACTATAGACTGGGTGGGTGGGGCCACTGCCGAGTGATGGATGGTGATTTCTGATCCGACCACTTTGATTGGTACTCGCCTTCCCTTCATACGATTGGTGCAAAAGTACTGTATTCACCACACAACACATTGTTCCATTGACAAACTGCTTGTGAATGCTTACTGGTGGTTAAGTCGCCTAATGTCGTAAACACAGCTCTGCCTCCAAAGGCACAGTGTGTACTGAACTGTGACATGTACTCTGCTGCTGGAGCAACAAGTTTCTCTCACTCAGCAACAATAAACACAATCAGTCACGCCTTTGTTAGATGCTGCAGCCAAACCTATACTGTAAAGCAAATGTCCATCTGCAGCTTGGTCCTTTTTCGATAAGACGTGATAGAGGAGATTAGACATAAAACCCCGTTTGGACTGCCAAAACTGAACTTTATATCAAATCCTAGCATTTTCATATATTTCAATTTAACTTTTTTCACTTTTAGCTGCCACCATATTGACCATGTCAGAGTTTCCATGTGCTGTAAGGTCAGAGGTCAGTCTCAGGTTGTGGTCCAGTAGCACAAACACCAGACGCTTGTCACCCATAAAACCCACCACAGAACACGCACAAACAAAAAAAAGCCTGCTCAGCTGGAAAGAGTGGAATTCGGCAAACACTGTCAAATGACATGTTTAGCTTCAAACACACACCTCAAGGTGTGTGTTCAACTTTCCTATCCAAACATTTGGGAACATTTGAGGAATTCCCCAAAGCCTTCCTTTGGAGAATAAACGTACGATTGTTTTCCTCTTCTCTTTAAGTTCCAAATCCCAGAATACTTCCACCACCATAAATTACATTGATTTGATATACTTAGTTACAAGCAGCAGTAACAACAGATGGCCAGTGCATTTAATCTCTGCTGCCTGCGTTTAATGGGCCACAGAAGACATCTGCAAATCATTCAGGTTCCAGAGATAAAGACCAGCGAGGAAAGAAGAGACGATGTCTGCGGATTCTGTTTGAGGGCAGGTTGTTCCACACAAATCCTTTACTCTTTGAAATTGATGCAGTTCTGACAAATAGCCAAAGTTCTAGTGGCAGAGAAAAAAAAAAACAGTCTCCATACTGGGAGCTAAGGCCACGTTACAATTTACCTTACACCATGAACAAGTGATAAGTACCAGTGGTTTCATCTCCTCCTCTGTGCAGCCACAAGGTCTTTTACCTTTTCTGGTCATTGTCGACTAAGGCTCCTGTGTGTGACGCAGTTGTGTGAGGCACAGTGTAAGTGTATTATCTCTGTGATACAAACAACACATGCAGATAATATGCTTTTCATCATGAAACTGTCAGTTTCACATTCACACTCAGTTAGACGGGGGTCATACTGTATATTACATACACACACATATACACACAAATACACATACATACACACACAATTAAATAAGAGGTGCTGGTTAGTGATTTGTGTTCACAGAACTGTCTAACTCCTCAGACAGGCAGATCACTTGTGTTAACTTCTCGGCGCAAAGACTACTTGATGCGAGGAGAAAACAAACTGGCTCTGCGTGTTGCATCTCATCCTGGTTAAGGAGGACGAATAGAAACAAGAGGCCAAATCTGGCTGTCAGCTGTAATCAGTGCTGCATAATGTGCTCCACCGCTCGTGGCTTTGTTTTCCGCTGTCTGAGTAACGGCTACCGTCCAGATCGAGCTGTTCGCTGTCAGCGCTGATGATGTTATACATATATTTCTTAGAGGAAACACTTGTTCTCGAAACAGACACGCTCTCTCGCAGACGCGCTTTCTCAAGGGCTCTGGCTTTTATTAGAACACTTTACTGTGTGTTATAAAGAATACAATCTATAAAACAAAGATAAAACTCACATTCATAAAGCCTAAAAATAAAGTTACTATTCTATTTGGAAACAAAATGTACAGGTGTTAAAGGATTTACAGTCTTATTGGACAACAGCTACGAAGAAGCAACAGCAACCTGACGCCACCATCTAAGCCCTCTTGTCCTCTGTGTGACTGCAGCTAGGGCAGCGTGTAGCTCACAAATCAGAATATGTCATACGGGTATAATACGTATACAGCCATACTGTCCCCGCAATAAGATGATCAAACAAAATGAAGTTTGTTTCAATAGGATTAACAATTTAAACAAATAAAACAACAGATAATTTAGGTAACAGGGGCAAAGAAATCCATTTCCCTTCTATTCTTCAATGTCTTTTTCTCTTCTCAGAGGTCTTTTCCAGGACCCAGTCGATTACCTTCAGTCACAGAAAATATGATTGATAAGTGTCTAGACGAGGGATATCTTAAATCAAATGGAGATCCATTGTTGTATAGTGACGTTACCTGCTTAACGTTGCTGCTGGCTGCTTTCTTCATCTCGTCATGCAGCCCCCGAGATGTCTTAAGATCCTGGGATCAAACAACAGAAAAATCATAGTCAGGTACATTCACATTAGCTGCACATCAAACAAATTAAACTCTGTGTGTGAGAAGAAAAAGAAAATATTATCCGAACCAGGACAATTACATCATTAAACACATATAATAGTTTCCACACTACCAAAGTTTGTATTAGGAAGCTCCATTATGTTTTTAAAATTTCATAAAAACAAGAGATTTAGGATTCACAAAGAAACAAAAAGGAAATTAGATGAAAACATGCCATCTAGGGAAATGATTTAAAAACTGTTCCCATTGGTGTTCTGAGGATCTACAACAAAACATGTAGTACATAAGCTGGATGCAGAGAGACATACAAACAAACAGTGAACAGTGCTAACTCTGCTTTGCCTTTAAAAGGACTAACCTTGAGATAAAATTTCGAGATATCAAACAGTCTTTTGCTACAGGCCTCAAAGCACTCATGCTCAGCAGCGATCCCATGGTGTTTGAGTGTTTTAGCAACAACCTCCTGCAACATCTGAGGACACATAAGACAGAAACACACTTACAGTACAATAGTAAAAAACATTAAATCAAGTTTTGCTAATTCCCAAACCACCTGACACAAAACCAGTTAAGAGAAATGAATTTTAGCATAGCTTCCTCTTTTAAAATAAAGGATGTCAAAATGTCCTGACTTCTGGGGGACGTCCTTGCACTCAATTGCATGTCTTTACATTCCAAGTGTGAGCTCACAGCTACAAATATTTCACTGGTCACGTTGACAAGGAACACATTCCTGAAATGAATAGATCCACCATTAATCTTGTCACAGAGACTGAGGTGAGGAAACACTATAAATTATTGTGAGGGATCACTGGTGCCATTCAGTCTCACTGAGAGAAGATAGGCAGCTTCTAATCTCTCTCCTTAATACACTGCTATCATTATTATTTCTGAATGTGGCCAGTGTTGTTCCCTGTACTTGTGTTTGGATGATAAGCCTGTTTAAAGAGTAATCAGGCATCAGAACAAGTCAAGGTTGGGATGCAGACTGTTAGCTGTACAGCACACAATGTAAAACAGTGTGGGAGGCATGCTCATTGCTTTTGCTCACATACAGTATTTCTTTTTGTGAGCATACTGTACACATATATGTAACAGGTGAGAGATGATATGGGATATGGGAAAATGTGTGTGTGTGTGTGTGTGTGTGTGTGTGCATAGACAGACAACAGGTAATAGTGTATTTGTTAAAGTGCTTCTGCCACAACATTATAATGCACCACACATGTTTAAAGAGATCACATGCAAAACATTTATCTTCTGGTGGAGCTCTTAGAAAAATCCTCATCTGTCACAGAACGAGTGTGTGTGCGTGTGTGTGCGTGCATGTGTACGTTTATTTACATCTTCATGAGGACAGTACTGACCTTACATAGGAAGGACATTTTGACTTAGTTTGAGATTTAGGGTTAGAATTTGGTTTAGAGTAAGGGTTAGAACAGTTAGTTTATGGGTGTTCTTAATGTAATGACTGCTGTTATGAACACTTTGTCATGTGGCTTATAATGTTTAATGGCTTTGTCTTATGCAGAGTAAACCACATTTGCGTGACACCAGTTTGTGAGCTTTGAAATATGATGTTTCAGATTGGTCTGACAATTATATTTGAACATAGGTTTCTAAATATTAATTTAGATTTAAATATTAAAATATGACTGCAATGAACTACAAAATATATACACATAGCTAATAGTTATTAAATGTCATTTCATACTGAAATTTTAATGTGAAATGCAAGCATCGAGCCAAATTATCACCGGAATAAGATAAACAGCCTCTGACAGCTGTATATGACTTAGGATCTGTAAGAAAAGTCATGGTGTATAATTAAATTTTTCACATATATTTTTGTTTAGTAAAATATTATTATGGAAACTTTTTATGATGCAGTTTAGATAGAAAACAAAAACTTGAAAACCCATAAGTCAACATACTTCCGATGCACAAACAAATGAGCTTGACATGTGATGAGAACGTGTTTCCATACACATTCTTGCATTATTTGTAAAGCATGAATGTGTTTACACTGTAGCTTTGGTAAGTATGTTAACATTGGGAAAAAACATGTCATCCTTCTCAAAATAAGACACATGCACGCACACACGCACGCACACACGCACGCACACACACTAACCCTGTTGTGTTTCTGTGAACGTGACTCTTTGCCAGGTTTGTCCTCTGACTGCTCGTGACGTGTCTTCTGCTGTTGGGGTTTAGGTTTGTCTACAGAGGTAAACATCACCAAACCTGGACAGTACATAAACACACACACAGACACATAGGTCTAAGAAGCCAGAATAAATCAACACACCAGTGTGGGCAGGCAGAAACTTATATTCTTTACATGTCTCTGACAGTTTTCAGCTTCATAAATTTCAGGGTCATGCAGTAAAACCAGAATACATTTTGACTTGTCATATTCTGAAATGCACAGCTGTTGCTAATAACGTTGAAATGGCTCTACTCTGTTTAAGTCTCTCAGTAAGCCATGACAGAGTGATAATTTGAACATAAACATAATTAATGGTTTCTGGAAGCTATAATCACAACTCTGGTAGTGCAGATGTTGATTTTGTAGTTCCCATAAAGTCGAGGTTTGGAATAACTACCCGATATATAATTTTTCTGACATGCATCACACTTATTGTGTGAAAAAAATAGGCTTATTGTTTCATGTTCTACAGAAAATGATGCAAATGCTACTTGTTAAATAGTCTAATCATTAAAACTAGTGGATGACACAGAAGAGTATGACCAGGGAGCAACCATACCTGAGGATGTTTGTTTTGTGGATGAAGAGGAAGCAGCAGTAATACAGCCAGAACTGGACTGGGATCTGCTTGGCTTTTGTCTTAAAGACCTAATAGCAGGGTGTGTCCCACTGCTGCCACTGCTCTGAGAACACAGGGAGTCACTGCTCTCTGACTTCACCAGCCTAGATCATTCGGAAAAACACACAAACACAACAAACCATACTGACGTTATCCACTGGCCTCTCACTAGGAGACGCTCGCCTTACACACTTTCCATATTAACGCACACCATGTTGTTTGGCATCTGGGTTTTAAAGAACCTATAAACATGATCCTCACACCTCTTGCGAGGATAACCACCAATAATGTCTGTGTCCCAAGACCTGCGCTTGAGTCGCGCTACATCGGCGTTCTGCAGGGTCTCTCCGTCAGGCACGCTTCCTGGTTCTGACATCACAGCAGGAGAGGGAGCAGGACTTAGGGCGAAAGGGAGGGCACAAGGCTCTCTGGAGCAGGTGGTTTGGGTCTCATGCCGGATGAGACGGGACTGGAGCCGCACAAAGGCCTGGTCCCGATCCAAGGACCGCTGGTTGTCCAGGCAGAACCTTGAAGATCAAATATGATCAATGAAAAACAATCAACATAAATAACAAAAACAATGGAGACAAATGAGTCTTCAAGTTACCAGCTACAAGCTGAGCTTCTACTAATCTAATAGGCCAAATATCTGGTGCACACATAGACAACAAATCTTACTCTATGCCATGGTAATGTGACACTGAGGCTTTGCTGAAGGGCATCTGGCTGACTCTCCCCGGCGAAAGTTCTGGAGACAACTGAAACACATTATTCCTGAACAGAAAGAGTCAAGACAGGTGGTGGTGGGGAACAGAGAAAGAAAGAGAGGGAAACAATTGAATAAATTGTTTGTCCAGAAGAATGTTTTTCAATGAAATATTCTCGTTATTAATCCACACACACGCACAAACCTACATTTATTTTACCCGACTCGTTTTTGTTTGTTTTTTTACGAGGAGGTTGAAAGTTTAGTGTTAAAGGCTAATGATCATAATCAAATCCTCATTACCACCTCATTAACTTTTTTGTACAACAGAAGCAAACAGAATTAAAAGAAATTCAGTTCATGCAGCCAGTTGTTCTCTTTAATCATAGGTCACGGTGCTATTCAGCATGGAGCCAGAGAAGAAGAATAGATCCTACCCTCTATTAATAGCCAGAGGTTGTAGCTCCGCAGCAGGCAAACCATCAGATGTGAAGTGTTTTAGAAGTTCTTTGGCATCTAGAGGGGGAAAAGAGCCTTTCTGGCTGTCTTTAGGACCCAGCAGGCTATCACTGGAGCCTGGACCCAACAGCCCAAATCTAAAACAAAAACAGTGATGATCAGCTGAAGAATAATTTAAGACTCGACTCAGACTCTTGGCCAAACAAACCCAAGAGTATCCAGAGTAAATCCCACGTACCTCCTCTTCTGTCGTCTCCTCTGCAGGTTCTCTATGTTGTGGAGGACGCTCCTCTCAGGCCAGTCAGACAGCAGGTGGGAAACAGTCTGAAAGACTACAATGCCAAAACAAGACTTAGACTGCAAGAATTACATAAGTCCTGTTTACAGTGCTGACTGTGAAATACATGTGTGCGTTAAGGGAATCGAATGGCATGATTTTTTTTTCCCCTGGTGCAATAAATGCAGTGATTGAAAATAAGAGTACTAGATTACAAAAATTATTTACTTATCACTGACTCGTTGATTTCCGTTAGATCTGCAGTGACAGTGTGTTTCATATTACATCATACAGCCAATTCAGTTTAATGCCAAACGAGGCGTCATGTTTTCAGATTCTGTTGTCTCACACGGACATAAATATTCCAAAAACATTAACCAACTGCTCTGCCTCAGATGCTTTTTATACACTATGCTACTGCTTGACCCATAAGCTGGAACTCACAGTAGCTGTGGGAGTTATACTTTAGCTGACAATACTGCTGTATGAGCATTTGTTTTAAAACACTCTGAAATACAAAAAAACTAAGCATTGCTTGGTAGAATCAGTAAGACTTTATAAAGGTGCTTTTACAAGCACATCTTAAGATATTTTTAAGGCATTACATGTTTGTTTTTTTTTAAATCATGTACTGCATGATGACTTTCAACCTTCGCTTGAGCCAGGACAACATGCTGCACTCTTGGAAGACTGCACCTTGAACAGAGAATATCTTATATATCAAATATACCTGTGCCTCTACAGCATGCTTCTTCTATGTTCTTGTGAAGGATGAATGTGTGTTATCTCCAGGATGACAGGAATGCCATTAACTTATATGCAGTAGGTTCCCTGAGGTGAGAAATATGTTCCATGTATGTTGATATCCTGAGGATGCAAGTATATTATATAAAGGCACTGAGGCTCTCTGGCAGCAGTTTGACAGCCCACACAGTCATTTAGACCTTTAGACGACACAGATATACGAATGCAAGACACTCCTTATGGATTGCAGACGCTGTTTATTGCTGTAAATGACATCTCTAGACCAGAGTGTGGGCATGAACTGCAGAAAATATAATGCAGCTTAGACTGTTTGTCTGTACATGTTCACATGTACAGCTGCTTCTGAAATTCTATTCTCTAATTCTATTTTGAAAGTCTCAGCATATTCTTTGCTTGAGCTTCTGGACAGTTTGTACATGCAACTGACAAAGAACATGAAATCAGGAAGTAGCACACAAAAGCCATAATGTGAAATGAGACAAATGGCAGTTTTGATGTTAAAGACAAGATTCTATTCCACTACCGGGGGGAAATGTCTGAATCTCGTAGCATAGATAATTACACAATAAACATTATGATGGACAATGTTGTTCTACGCCTCAAAAATAATTGGCAAATATTGTCACAACATTCATGACATGACAACTGCAGGTCTATGAGCCCCACAGCTATACTTTTAAAAGCAGTGCCGCCCACAGTGTGCCTATGTAGCTGCAGGGTCTGGGCCTGTTTTACTGTTTACTGTTTTTACAACAATTTATCTGCATATTATTAGGGCATGTTCTCTGAAAATGTCATCGTATTAAAGTGCATGTAGCAAATAGGAATGTTTACCAAGTCTGAAGATGTATTTTGTAAAATGTTTGAGTCTACATCATTAATCTTAATGTCATGTTGCATTTCTTCGGAGGCAATAAAATCTCTACATTTTCCAAGGAGTTGTGATGTAAAAAGTGTATTAAAACTCCATTTAAGAGTTTTTCTAGTGTGTGTCACTCACTCAGCATGAAGGCATAAAATCTGATGGTTATTTGTTTGGTATTTGGTGATATTTCATTGGCTTTGCATTGGAAAAAAAAGACCAGCCAAATGATAACTTCATCTGTGTTTGCATTAAGTCTAGAAAAGACAAAAGTGAAACTACTTTTTTAGGGGGGGGTCTTTTTCCATACCTGACTTTTTGGACGTCTCCTGCTTGTCTTTTAGGCAGGTGGCAGAAGAGGGAAGAGTGGAGTCCACCATCGTCAGATACTGCTCCCTAGCCAGATTCAAAATGACCTTCAATTCACTGAGGGGAACTGAGGTCATATCCGATGCGTCGTCTTTCTGCCCTGGACACAGAAACAAGTGGTAGTTTTATGACTGATAACAATTTAGATTTTGTTTATGGCTCACTGGAGACTGTACACATGGTGGGCGATTCTGGAATCAGGGTTAATGTTACATAACACTGTAAGTGTTGTTCTGAAACAGGAGCATTTAAGTTGTAAGCTGAATTGGATTTCTTTCAAAATTATTGTGAGAATTTTACCTTATCAAAAAAGTTTTCCCAGTACTTCCAATTTTTGCAACATATAAGGTTGTATCTTTTCCAGATTAAATGCCGAGTCAGAATATATCACAGTGAACTTAATTAAGCCTTGTGGCCTGTCTATTCCTTCTGCTCACAGCATTTCTAAAGAGTAGCTCTATAGCTTTATGTCAAGTCTGAAGAATTTCATTCCAATTCTTTTCATCTGGATCCAATCCACTGGTGCTTCACTGTCTTTTTCTCCCAAAGGGACATTATGTGACTCTGCGTAATAATGATGTTTCAAGTTTTTAGCTGTGAGCAGAGCTGCAAGTTCACACAGAACACAACAGAACAAGAAGCTCCAATGGTAAGTCATTTTTTGGCAAAAACTACTGATTACAGATTTTTTTTTTTATTTTAAGCGGGTGACAGAAACAATAAATAAGTTATCGAAATAGTTGCCTTCTGTTGCAGACAAATTACAAAATTGATAATTTCTTTCCTTTCAGCCACAGTACTGTAATCAAATGAGATGGTTTAAAGTACGTTGAAGACTTTATTACCCCTTTTAAAGTGATGAGCAAAAAGGAAAAGGCCAGGAGGTGTCTTACCTGCATGACATTGCAAATGATACCGTATGTGTTTTTGATCCCCAAACCATTAATATTCAGTAACTGTGTAATTCTGGTAAAATGACGATGACAAGATGGGAAAAGGGGTAATTAGAGAGAGGTGTGAAGCGTGTCTAAGCCAGCCACTATGTTAAAGGTCAGAAAAGGGTTAACATCATTAGGTCGAGATATCTCGCTTTAATCATTTCATCCTAGAGTAAAAATGAACCCTGTTTTTCCCTGTGTGTCTGGATTAAATGTTGGTTTTAATTAGCAAACGATGTTCCTGATAAAGATACACCACAGTGATTATTTAAGTGACAACAAACTGTCTTTTCCGTGACAAATCTGTTCCCTGAACACTCTCCAATTCGTTCTCTCTTCTACTATTCTACGCAGGGGTCCCATGAGGTCATCCTGCTTATGATAATATATTTTAAATTGACATATCATAGTGAGCTTAAGGTGCGGAGGGCTTGTCCTCGTTATTATAATACATTTACAGACAAGAAATGAATAAAATCACAACAGTAGCATGAAATCTCTCCCCCATGCTCATAATGCTCAGCTTTGTTTCTTGCCCCCCCGAGTTACAGTATATTCTGTGATTCCATTTCACTGGATGTTTAAATGTCACACTTACTGAGATATTCTTTAAGCACCAGAATCTGAACCTGGGTCACCTTCCTCTCTCTCTCCAGCAGGCTGTCTCCTTGGAGACAGGGCATAGGGTAGACAATGTCGCCTACACTTCCTGCTGATGGAAGAGAGAGAAGTAGTGAAAGGGAAATAAGAAAAACAGAATGGGATTATGTTCAATCCTCAATTGTGGATTGTTCAGCGATCTGAAATTTTAATGTTTCTCTAGTGGGATCAGGGCAAAGACGGTGTGACACTCCATTGATTGTTTTCATTTAAAAAAGTCAGTTGTCATCTGTCAGTAATCCTGCGTTAAAAAACAGAGCAAGGAGATTGACAGGTGAGTGTGAGTTAGGGTTAGGGTTGAACACTGTGAGATTTCCATGTCCATAAATGTCCATCAATCCATCTCGACACCTACAAATAAAACTGTCAAAATCATCTATGTGGTCCCATTCCAGAAAACCCATCTGTCGAATCACTACCCTTTCTCACGGCGGTCATTATTTACCAGCTTGTATTTTAGTGACAAAAATTAGTTTTAATTGAACAGTCATGACTTTCCTTTTCTGTCATGTTGTGACAGAGGAGGGAGTAGAAAAAGTTAAGTGGCAAAAGGGAGACATGAAGAAAATCTCTGGAGTCAGAAAGCCACACAGTTTTAGCAACAGACCGGGCTGATGAACAGTGACAGCCCCTCAGCCTCTGTCAATGAGGCCAGAAGGACTTCTGCTCCAATCAAGCTGAGGAGCGGCTTTGAGAGAACAGGATCCTTGAGGGGTTTTTCTTTACAATGTGGCACAGGACAAATTACTGTTCCAAAGTCATTGGAAATGTTCCAAATCTTCAAAATGTCAATGCAATACTGTGCACTTTAAATCTGATTGCAGAATAACAGGAGTGAGTCACAGAGGCACAGGGTGGTGTGTGAGGCAGATGGGCAGGTGTTTACAGCTGGTTTATCAATAACAGGAAGTTAGGTGTTAGATATAGGTAGTTTGAACAGCTTTAAGATGCTATGATTTAACAAGTAACACATTTCAGTGATAAAAGCAAGATTACAGTGGCGGAAAGACATACACACACATACACAGCCCTTCAATCAAGACAACATAATCTACCTGATGATGAAAGACATTTCTCTCTCAGCAAGCCAGAGACAGTTGCCATGGCAGCAGCTCCATTAATTTGACTGTCTGAGTTCAACACTCTGACCCTACAGGCTCCGCACCCAGCACTGTCAGAGCCCTGGACCAATAGGAAGTAGTGAGCACTTTCACCTTTCACCTCGACGTCAGGCACTGCAAGGTAGAGGCAGAGGGGACCGAGATCACATCAGGAGTTATACAAAGTCAGACAGAAATTATTCTTCGCTGTATAATAGTATGTGATACTCCATGTTTTTTAATCAAACTTTAGCCTACTTTTTGCCTCTTACTTGCGATACATTACTTCTCGTCCCTACAATTGTTATTGAAAACTATAAAAGTGTATCATATATCTAATACCTTGCTGTTGAAATTTTTATTTCTTTTTTTGTTATTTCCTGCAGCATCACTAGTTTTTATTTATATATTGTTTAATTTTTTTTCTGTTTTCGAAATCAATGCAGTCCATCTTTCGATTCTGTTTCCACCGTGGACGCTTTATTATCTACTGTGAATTAATGTAGTCCTGGTTAACAATTTATCTCCCTATGTATGGCAATGTGGCTTCTCCTTATTGTTGCCAAATGGTCCTCCATTTAATGAGAAAGGGACTTGAAAGGAATGTCTTACCAGGAATGGACTTTAGTCTCCTGGCTATTGACTCCCTCCAGCGCTGGGAGCTGAGTTGGCTGGCTGCAGGCTGGGCAATGGGGGTGATTATACAGGACAGGCTGAACAACGCTCCAACCTGGAAATACAGCACATTCAGTAAAACTTCATTCCCATAAGCGCCATGAATCAGATACAAGATGAAACTGAAACCAGTTCAATGTGCTTGCGTATGCACTGTATGTAAGTACGTATCTTCTTAGTCCAAAATGCATTTGACTAGTGATTTAAGAAAGGACTCATTACCCCTTTAACATACTGTAAATATTTGTACATATAGAAGCAAAGCTTAAGTGCTGATACCTGTCCACGCAGCGACCGCACCTGGTCCAACAGAAGTTTGGCCTTTGCTGACTTACCACACAGACCTCTGTGTGTTGATTGTGAAGGAATATAAATCCATTAGGAGACGGAGGTTACAAAACACATTTTAAAACAGGTCACTAGGCATAATTCTTTACATATCAATATACATGATACATATATTTACAGTCAAGGCAACACACAAACATCCAACAAAGGATACAACTCAAAGTAAGTGTTGGACATCAGGAAGCTGGGCAGGTCGGAGAGATTCACCAGCTGAACCAAGTCTAACACTGGAGCATAGTAGTGAAAGACCTGTAAACACAGGACAGAGAGGATGGACAGGGAATGCAGAGAGAAAAGAATAAGAGCAGAAACAAAAACAGAGAAAACGAGGTGAAAAACAACACAGTCATCTCACAGAATTACATTTAAAAACAGTGGTTTCTGGAGAGGACCCCATTATTTTAATTATAAGAAAAAAGAAATGCAGCAAATCCCGCTAGTGCTTTCCCCTTCAAAACAGATGTCAACAAAGCAACTGACATTTGATTTATGAATTCATTGAATTTTTTTCATCATAATCATAAATATATCGGAATACACAAAATGCCACTTGTTTTCATGAACCCATTAGAAATTGGTCCTTACTGCAATGCAGCCCAAAGAAAACTACATTAAAAGCCTGTCCTACTTATCTCATGTGGAAATCAATAATATATTAATAATTTGTCATGTGTAGTCATTTGCATATAAATAAAAATATACAAATCCAGAGCACAGACTGCACTCCCCATCTCATTATTTACTTGAACATTAGGTTCTGACCTACTTCTGATAAACTATAGATTCTATATAGAATAAGAACAGATGAAAATCTTAATGAACACTGTTTTAATTGCCATTTCTGTTGGCAGCACAAGAAAGTTTATCACCCCCTGTCCAACCCAGTGCTAAGTCCGACAAATGCAGTGGCCTGAAGAAATGACCCAAACAGATCATTAGGGCCACCAATATTTAATTGCCCTCATAACTTACAACCACTTACAATGAGCTTTTGTAATGGTTAAAAATTGCATATGCAACAGATAATTACTGTGAAAGTAAATTTATTGCACTGGTGTTTTTTTCCTTGGCACTCCAATGTAATTCCACCATAAATATTTATCAGAGAAGCCTTTGCAGACCAACAGTGCCTGCATTTTAGTATTAATTAGTACATTTAACATCAGCCGAATCTTATTACATTGTGATGTGAGCCGTGAAATCATTAAAACCGCATATTTTTGGCTAATTAAAGCCAATTACACATCAACAAGTAACTTGCAATGTTTCTAACCAGTGTTTCCTGTGATGACCAACTGATGCAAGATATTTACTGCGTGTTTATACTAACAGGTCAGACAGAAAATTATGGAGGTGAACGACTCATGTTGAGTGACTGTAAAGCTTTGTCCCTCCCTTGACAAACAGTGTTGACAAAACAGACACACCAAGAGTAAATGTCACCACTTGAATAAGATGCAGGACTCTTCTTAATATAATTATTTTTCCTGATAAACAGTGAAAGAGAATAAACATTCAGTATACAGCGTTGCCTTTCTGCCCACTGAGGCTGAGCATGTGTTGGTAATTATCACAACAGTTAGTCCTGACAGTGAGGAGGACGATTTCTTTTTGTCTGAATTTAGACTGTGCATGTGTACGGGAGTGCCAGTCATTACAGCATAAGTTATCTCAGCGGTGTGGAGATATGATAGTTTTATTGTCCTCAGAGTTTGTTTAATTATGTGCCAAGCCAATCATCACCATCTGCTTCTCTGCACAGGAATCTGAGGAGATCAGACGACACATGTGCATACACACCGTCACACTCTAACAAGTACACAAAAACATACACAACCACCCCACAACTATGGATACTAACTTAATAGTGAACACAAATGTGGCACAAAGCAGCGAATGGTTCACATGTATCACTACAACACTGCATCCTTTCAACAAAGCTTCTTTAATGTACCTCTAATTAACTCGAGTAAAAGCTTCCTCTGTGTGTGTGCGTGTGTGTGTGTGCGTGTGTGTGTGTGCGTGTGTGCCCCATACCAGGCCATTACTTAATAGGCACAGCTCCTGTGCGGTTTAATTGTTATAGATAATCCACATTAGCATACATGAACATATATCCTATATCTCTCACAGTAAAGACTCACATTATTATATTATTCATATTATTACACACTCATAATATGTTGTATGTCAGTGAACTATGGGTTTTTTAAATTTTGCTTTTAAGCTCTAAAAATTAGTTTCAAGTGGCAAAAAAGTGGACAAACACTACCAACGATCAATATAGAAACGCCCATTTAAAAAATACATTCAGACAACACTGACAACAACCTGTATAGTACAATGTTTAGATATTGTCAACAGGAAAATAATCAGAAACTATCTTTAAACACAGCAGATCTAGGAAGCAGAATTTAGATACAAAGCTGGTTTGAGTCAGTTTGCCAACATGCTAATGTTACCAGTACATTTTCTAACAGACTGTCACTTAGTTTAGCTTGAATGCATGGCCACATTTGCTAATTAGAACTAAATACAAAAATTGATGAGGTGCAAAGAGAGTCTGCTATTTTAATCCTGTTTTGATGAATGAGATCTTAAAGGAATAGTGCTGACATGAGGTCGAACACTTGGCATCAGTGAGGTTGATACAGTATATGGACGTCAACTGAGACTGCACACTGTGAATGGAGATTTGACAACGAGCTGACAGGTCACTCTAAACACTGAGACACTTTACATCAAGCCAAAAACCTCTGAACCTAAACAAAATCTGAAAAAAGGGAAAAGCCGCTGACTGACATAACATACTGTATGACTGAGGCTTGGTTATTTCTCTCTTTTGAAACCAAAGGTTGGCTTACATTTATATGTATGTTAAATTTATATTCTTATCTTGTTTTATGGTTGTAAGTTCAACAAAAGTACAAGAGGTCAACACTAATTTGGCAGAAAAATATGTTTGATTTATATGAAGCAGGACCTTCTGGCACAGGTTCCTCGATGTGATTTGAGGGCAACCTTTTAAAATAATCTTCTGGCCATCAGGAATCATTAAACAATGACGTGTGTGCAGCTCTTTCAACTCTTTAGCTCCGAGGAAAGACGCAAGCTGAACTGAGGTTAAAGGAACAGTTCTACCCTGAATAAAAATACGGTCATTATCTGCTGATTGTGTCAATCAATCCTGCCCTGACGTAAGAACACGAACATGAAGATACTCCTTCAGACTCTACTACCTACTCTTTCTTCAGTGAAAACAATAGGACCAAAACATACTGAAGCTTGCTTTTAGATACACCCATTAAAAATGGTGACAAGAAACAGCAAAACGTAGGAAATGATACACCCTGTGGTATCACAGTGAGGTATCATATAAATATATATAATATTAATCAACAAGGAAAACAATGTTGTTAATCATTCATTTACAGAAGAATTCATATTCTGAGTTCTTGCAGTCTAGCAAACCTGTTGAATGCATTCTGTCCTCAAAGAAAATCGATCTCTAAAATATTTTATCATCCATCACCAACTATTGATCAGCAGAATATTGTCACACCAGCTACAAGATGTGGCCCCCATGTGCTCAAGAAAGCACACAACTGAAGACAAACGAGCACTGGTTCAATAAAACATTGCAGAGTCAAAAATTCCATTAGATATTTTAAGGTTATCTTATCTCATCTCACCACCCAATCAGAGCACATACTGAACCCTTTTGTCAGTGTGAGATATTGCCACCAGTTCAGTAATTAAAGACATGAGAAGCAGTGGAGCTTTCAGGACTCACCTCAGACTGCTGTTTGTGGTCTGTAGTGGTGTACGGAGATTGCAAGTGATTAAACCCTGATGTGTGATGCATTGAAGAACGCAGACAGAATCCATCGAAACGGAGCTCTGACACATACTGAAACAAAACACACACACACACACACACACACACACACACACACACACACAACTCATGTTAAAATAAACAGAGACACTGTTATTAAAGCATGATATCATGTCAGTCTATCATCTGTATTTCTGTCTTTAGTACTTTTGTGTAATATACCTGCCTGAGAACATAGAGATTATTTTTAATGCAACATTAGAAATGCTAATTTGAACTTGGCCAGTCATGTTCATACAGAAAACTACTGCACCTGCATAAATTTTCCTGTAATGAAAAACATGCATTTGCATTCCTAAGTAACAGTAAGGTGTTTAGTCTAAAACGTGATCTACCATGTGGAAAAGCTCAAGCAGTTACTATCAGCTTGATATTTTTTCTTATTCTTTAAATTACAACTTTGAAAAGTCCAGTAGAGCAGTGTATCTGCATGTCAGTGACACCAGCAGTGTTCTTTAAACACAGACAGAATCTGAGCAGAGATGTTATCCTTTTCCTATAGACAGAGCAGTAATTAACTGTAGCCAGCTTCTCTGGGAAAGAGGTCAGGACACAGAGGAGCCAGGCAGGGCCATGTGTGCTGTACCAGGGCAATGCCAGGGAGGCAGAGCTATTTCCCATGACCCCGCAGTGACTTCATTCCTCTGGATTCATTCACCAACTGAGAAAGACTTATCCCCACTCTGACAAAAAGATGTCACTCAGTTTTAAAGGAAAAATGTGAAGATTTACCCTTTGGCCTTTTGTGCCATGGATGAGTAATTTCAAATTGAAAAGATATTGGAGCACATACAGTGGCACGAATCAGGTCCCTGAACTGCAACTGGTCCCACCACAGAGAAAAGTGAGGGAAGCACTGTCTTTTCTCAGTGAGGCGAGCTCTGCCCTCTCACACACAGTGAATGCTCTTCATACTAAAAAGCCCAGAGTAAGAAAGCTGATACATTTTTTTTTCATGGCTTCTACAGTACTTGTCCAGACGACACAAGCTCACACACATGCTCATACACATGCTCTATTCAGACGTGGTAATAACATCCATCTCAAGTGATCCAATTACTTGTGGACAGCTCTGAATACAGGGGTGAACACATCCGAGGCCCATTCAAGACACACTGGAAAGTGAGGTGCACAAACACAAATGTGTCCTCACGTCTTCGCGTTTCTCATAAGTTGATATATTTGTGGCTACAGTCACAATAATAATAATAAGTTCTCTCTACAGTCGGTACCTTACAAACACCTTTTTCATTCACTGCTGCTTTAGCTTTCAAGTATTTTTTTTTGTTTTTGCCCTTTTTTAACACTTTTAAGACACATAAAGAAAAATCTGAAATATATAATGCAAAAATAGCTGTACTGCATTACAAATATGTCTTCCTCGTGGCCTTACCACTAACAAACATCATTACCTTCTTCTCTCTGATAAGCAGGCCGCCCCTCCATAGTTCATTATGGTCAATACAGCTGTCCAGGTCAGAAGGCATCACCAGGCCGGCGCTAAGGTAGGATGCTGCTTTCTGCCACCTGAGAAGAAAATACAGATTGCTTCTATTAGGGATTCCTGTGAATTGGGAATACAAGTCCTGATTCCTGTGTTAATGCCCATGAATAATACAGGACATATTGCAGCAATTCTGCACTCAACTATAATGAATGTTCGTGCAAAAATGAAAATGAGTATTCATCCATTACTGTAAAGCAGCATGTGTATAGCTAGATAGTTAGTATATATATTTACTAGTCTACCTCCCTCTAGTGGTGAACTAGAAGCTTTTCACATATAGCTGTATCTGCAAATACACACTATGTTGCTTCTTTTCTTGCATTTTAGATTGCATGGGTATTGTTTGTCTCACCCAGTAGTGTGTTGAGTGACTACGCTGATCTTTGCAGCATGCCAGCAGGACATGTGTTTGAGGGCTCCCAGCACAGGCAGTAGCTCTTTAACAGGAGGGGATTGTTCAGCAGAGCCCAGCACCAGCACATCCAACAGGGCTTTACCTGAGGGGGGGAAGGTAAATACGTCTGATAGTGCATTAAGACAGTATAATAAACCATGGTACTCTGTATCCTATCTTACTCTTAGTGAGTACATTATGAATGCCTGAAGTAGAGTAGACCCACTTTTTCTACAAGACTACAGCAGACATCTAGTAATCTAATTAGCTGAAATTGGATTGGATCCTTGTCACAAAGCTGAGGAGTCTGGATTCAGTACAAAGACAAAATTCCTACTTGAGTCATTGTTTTATAGCGTAAACTAGCTTTGCTGCTCAGTGTGCTGCTTTCCTGTTAATGCAAAATGGAGAGGTGAGGTGAGCAAAGCCGCAAAGACATTCATTTACAACCCAAATCAGCTGAGAAGAGTCATTTTGATTTCCACACCAATGACGAAATAATTCTGTATAGAATATACAACATGTCTTTTACATTCCTCTGACATTCTAGCTAGATTTCATTGAAAAAGTCACAGCCTTGCACAGCATAAAAATTAGCATCATAAATGAGGGATACAAAACAACACACAGCTGTTATGGATTGATGAACAGTACCTGGAGGTGGGAGTTTGTCAGATAGCAGATGCAGCCCTTCTGCAGCATCCTCCAACAGCCTGTTCAATAAAGCCATTCATATTAGGTCAAGAGGAAAAAGGCCCACTGCCCAAAACATGACACTCAGACTTTGATTCTCTCAGTTTTTACACCATCTCTGCATCTATTTTCCACCTATAGATTATGAACTATCTTAAATGTAGACCTGTTTAAGAATTTGATATTTTAAAAGAACACTATTTTTATAAATCCATGCAACACCTATCAATTTGGTTAAAATAATTTCATACGTAGTGGAAAACACAAGTTATTTACTTATTTACAAGAAGATATCTATCTGTCACTCACTCTGTCAGTGCTGGCTGGTCATCTTTTTGATTTGATGCCTCCTGATTACACAGATGAGTGAGACATGACTCCACAGTGCTGGGCTTCTCCTCCTCACTGTCACTTTTGTGATGGCCTGCCCTCACCTCTTCCCAGTCCAAACTGCAGAACTACAAAACAGTTGATATCAATTTAAGGCAGATTAGAATTAATGAGTTTTCCATTGAGAGTGTTTCTTTTTTTCCTTTGTTTTTATTCAGTAAGAATTACAATGTCCTTGCCTACCTCTGGTCCATTGTATAAGGCAATTAATTTGCCTCTTGGGATCAATAAAGCGACACCTTATCCTTAAACCCTTAAAAATATTTACAAGGTGGCCTGTTGTGGTACTACAATAATGAATGGGGTGGACTGGTGAAAATATACAATCAAGTTGATTTGTTTACTAATTTGACTAACAACTTACAGCAAGAGTGGACTTATCTGGACTTACACAAAGATGCGGAACACAGTACAACCAATGCAAGTTTCAACTTTTATACAAATTTGCTGACTTTATGAATTTTATCATGCCTGTAATGAATTTTATGAAAAAACATAAACATATTATTTGTTGTCCGGAATGTTTCAAACACAGTTGAAAAGAAATGCACTGATGTGTTCACAATAACAAAGAGCTTTTGTTGCCCATAAGATGTGCTAATGAGGCTAAACACAGGCTTAACAATTTATATAACGTGAAAGAAATGCAACTCTGGCTGGAACTCAAAAATTTTAATCAATGTCCACCCTCTGCTCCACTTGAAGTCCAATTGTTGGCAGCAGTGTATTTCTCCTTACTCAACATCTTATATTATAAACTATTGTTTATTGCATTCAATTCTTGGATCTCTCTTTCATGTCTTACCTGTGTTACTCCCAGGCAAGCCTGCACTGCAAAATACCACCTCAGGCCTGATGGGCTGCCATTTAGAGAACAAGCTGAAAAAAATATGAAATATATAAATAAAAAGTGAAAGATGCCTTGAAGCTTTGATCCATCATAGTTACTGTACCCGGAAAGACAGAGATCCCTCTCAGTGCTTCCTGAGCTGCAGCATCCACCAGTCTGTTATATATGTGCTTCACTGGCTCCAGACCTGTGAAAAGTGTCATACTTCATTGTAGGTAAGACGGCTAGGTCAATTAAACTAAACTAAACACACATTCAGACAAGGATAGCCTTCAAAGTCCTCTCAGCTTTGCCAAATGTACGTCAATCAACTTCACGCTGAAACAAAACTTATCCAAAGAGAGACGTGGAGAACTGGATGTTGTTTACTCCACCAGTCAAGCCTCCATATGTTAGCATAGCGTTAGTGTAACCCATCGATACACATACTCACTGAGCTGCTAGCTAACAAAGCAAAAACTTCGTTAACATGAACACAGACTGAGAATTTAAACTTACACGTATACTCCTCAACCGCTTCGTCATCAGTTTGGCCAAAAGATACAATCAATACGTAGCGATCCATCTTACGTAAACATGAGTGCATTCACGATTAGTGATTTTTTGGGAGTGAAATATTGCTAAACGGAAAACAACAACCAAACAGCGCACTGTCAAATTTCCCACCAGTTTTTCTTCTTCTGTCCAATGTTTTGACACAATGCGCGCTACTGCCATCAGCTGGCCTGAGTCTTAAACACCTACATTAAATCCATCCACATAAGATTAACTTCATTATAGTGCACTGCCAGCAGTTTTCTCATGTTAAGCTCTGTTTTATCTCCAGTCTTCACTTATATCATACTAAATCAATACAGTGTCATATTTGTGTACCACAACTGGTGTGTACCATGCTGTTTTCTTTGGATGACTTGTGACACCACATAGAGGTTTTTCATAATAATGTTCATTACAACGTCTGAGTTTAAAGACAATGTGAGCAACTACTGAAGTCTAACTAAATCAGATTTATAAAACGTTTTTATTTGAAATGAATCCTCTCAAGCATATCAGACAGTGCAGGGCAGGGATTCCATTTACAGTACATGTACATTTAACTATAAAATACGTCACATATTTGCAAAGTACTTAATTTACACTTTTATAATTAGGAGTGACTAAAAACTAAATCTGGTGATGAAAGGAAACATTCATTAATCCTGATACACTCAGCACTGATGTCTTAATAGTCCAATATTGAAATGCTAATTGATTTCTACAGTGTGTTCCTCAACATAGACAATGTAGTGTTGAGCGTTTTCTCCCTGAGTCAGGACAGTAAGAGCCTCCAGTCCATGTGCATCCTCCACCACCATGACCTGGTCGCTAGTTATTTGCCCCTCGGCGTTCACCACCATCAGCTGGTTGCCACAGTTACCAACCTCTTGCTCATCAGCCACCTGCAACTTTGACAACAACGCAACATCAGCATTTTGTGAAAACCAGTGATCTCCTGTGTAATGAAGCGATGTTTTTTTACCTGTTGTACGACGGTAACAGTGCCTGAAGCCATGGCGACCACAGAGGTGACAGCGTCGTGAGTTTCTGAACTAAACTCAGTGATCTGCTGAATATTAACTGACCACAAAAGCCAGAGTGTTATTGAGGGCGAACACTGGAGCACAACAACAACAAATAGGACTTCAACAATTATCTATGCAAGGTTTGACTAAGCCACTTATCTACTGTGTGGTAGTCACTGTTGCTGTTGTTACCGTTGTCATGCAGAGCTGCCACAGGTGCTTCTGTCAGCTGTTCTTCATCCTCCACAGACACATACTGGGCCTCTATTGCCTCACTCGCCTGTCAAATAAAAACAACTGGTACTTATATGATATAATAACATACACATGCACCTTGCAACTGTTTCTTGCTTCTTTATATTTTGGTATCAGTTTTAAAAAAAACTCTCTCTTTTAATTTACACTGACCAGAGAAAAATTGTTAATTATTAATACGTGTGTTCACTGTTTACCTCCCAGGTACCCTCCACCATTTTCAGTCTGTGTTTGCTCTTCAGGTGGCGATTCAGCTCCCACTTGGTGCCATAAACAAATTCGCATTCAGGACACTTTTGTCCACCTAAACACAGACATACACACACAAAGATAAAAATAATAATGTAATGTGCTAATAATAATTAAAATAATAATTATTATTATGCAAATTAAAATCAACTAGAAAAAGTGCATTTTCTGAAGAAAATGCGTGTGAATGCTGAAAGCTGTACTGAACATGCATCCAAACTCTGCTGATGGAGCTTTTATACTGCCATAATTTTTGTCCGTACAGTTCATACATCAAAACATCTGCCTCCTTCAGGAATCGCCTGCTTATACTTTTCTCACTGCAACTCCAGAAGGTTTTTACAAAATTAATGTTTTTTGCCCATTGGAAATACATGGAGTGGGTGATGTCAGCAGATGGAATGGGTGACGTCACTGATGCTGGAATGCTTTCAGCATTCACACAACTAAGTGATATTGTGAAAAAAAACAGGGTTCTAACAATGTCAGTAGGGAAAGAAAAGAGATCAGACCATGTTGTTTCAGAGTCTCAGGGTTCGGCTGTCCAGGTCCAGCATTCTCATATTTCTGATCTGGATGTTTCAAGCTGTAGTGTCTCTTCAGGGGACCAGCAAGGTTACAGGAGTAGTGGCAGTGGGCACAACGAAATGGCTGCAGGGACAAACAAAAACACACACACAAACACAGGTAAAAGCAAATCAGCACTGAAATTTCCAGACAAACTAGATTGTGGTTTTTAAGCAACTTATTTTTATTTATAGTTTACCATTCATGAATAGCAATTTATTATAATTGTCAGTGTAACTGTATTTCTGCACAATGAGAAAAGCAAATGTGAGTGTGTCTGTGCCTGAATTTATATTCTGACCTTGAACGCGGTGTGTTGCTCCATATGTCTGAGCAAGGACGGTTTGGAGACTGAGGTAAAGTCACACTCGGAGCATTGAAACCTTTTCCCTAGACAAACAGAAACATGCCTTAGTTTTTAGTCATCACTTTGGATTTATTCATACTTCCGACATTCCAGCAAAATACATCTGAGACAAGGTAGATAATGATCGAAAAAGTAAATAAATAAACAAATAAAGAAACAACTGTTTCACAGGTGTACCTTCATCTGTGTGGCTCTGTCTGTGGCTTTTCAACGTGACTTTAGATTTGAACTTTTTACCACACAGATCACAGAGATGACGTCTCTCCGTGTTGTGTCGATTCATATGAGTCTTCAGGTTACTCCTACTGCGGCCAGCGTAGTCACACACGCTACAGACGTACGGCTTCAGACCTACACAGATGGACAAATACACACTTCAGTTATCAGCACAGCAAAGGCAAAACAATAAAAATACGAAACAACAGCAAAATGCTAGAAGGAAACACTTGTGTGTGGAGCTAAATAATAAAAGAGACAAAGAGAGTGACACATGGAAACAAGAAAATAAAAACAGGTACCACAGCCTTGTGACAGACGCAATTTCAAGGTAAACAGCTCATTGTGGTGTGTGTGGTAAAGCAGGGACTAAACAACATGCTTCATATCTCTGTCTGGTGCAAACTTGCTATATCCTTAATTGTTTCATCTTTGAGACAATATCAGTCACACACAAGCAGACAAAGTTGTTTTTTTTTTGTTTTAATCATTTGGCAATTTGACCAATGGGCCAGATATTCCTGCAACATCTGTAGTGTGTTTTCAATCTAGCTGGTGCTCCTGGAGGGAAGCCAGGAAGAAGAGAGAGATAGATTAAAGTCAGCTCTCGTGCTGTGCATGGGTAATTACAGACCCTGGTGTGTTGCTCTAAACTGTGAGTGTGCAGAGTGACATCACACCTTGGTGGGCCCAGATGTGCTGCTGAAAGTCTCTGCTGTTCTTCAGCAAGTAGGAGTCACAGTAAGGACACTTCTCTGCTCGCTGCACCATCAGCCCTTTTCCCCCCACAGCCAGCGAATCTGTCCAACACACACACACACACGCACACGCACACACACACACAGAATTAGTCCATCTGAAGGTGAAGCATTCTAGTGTGATATCGGTGGTCAAAGTCAAGTCAATGGTTTAACAATATGTTTTATGAATATCACACAATATGATCCCCCCCAAACTCAGATGTGGATGAGTGGAGAAAAGCATTAGAGCAAAGAGAAACAGTAACTTGTTTTTGCGTGTGTTTTTTGTTTTTTGTCTTCATCTCTGGCTATAGTTGTGTGCTCTTTACCAGGATGGGATGTCTTGATGTGTTGCTTCAGTCTGTGCTCTGAATAGCTGCGTTGGCAGACAGGACAAGCCACATTCTTCCCCTATAGTACAACAGCAAGACAGACATCAGTCAATTTATTCATTCCTTGCAGAGAACATGTAAATGAGATGACATCTAATCAGAGGTGAACTATTCTCCCGGGTTATTGTCATAGTCAAAAGAATATAGGTGTCTGAGATAGTTACCTGTTCCTGGTGTGTCCTCACATGGGCTTGCAGTTTGTATTTGTCAGGTGTGGTGTATTTACAGCCAGGATGAGAACAAGGCAGCAGCAAGCCGCTGTGCTTCTGGATCTGGTGCCGCTTTAAGGAGCTTTTGGTGATGGACGAGTAGTTACACTTTGTACAGTAATGTAAGTGCTCTTTGGTGTGTGTGCGCACATGGACGTTGTAGTGGACTTTGTACCAGAAAAGTTTACCTGCACAGCAAAAAAAAAAAAAAAACAGTTGGAAGGCAAAGTGAAAATAAAATCGGATGTAGATTAAAGTGAAATTAAAAATGAACACATTAAATAACAGAACAAAACTGGACGACTCAAGTCGGTCATCTCACCACAGTATTGGCATTCAAGGTCTCCGTAAACTTTCCTGAGCCGTTGGAAGGTCTCCATATTCAATGGACTCTTCTGAAGAGATGAAAACACCCGCTCGAATGCATTGGGATGAAAATCCCCAGACTCCTACCAGAAGAAAACAAAGTCAGGAGAAAGTATGGCGGAGAGTACATTTTCTTTTAATCAGAAAGTACCACCTTACCAAAAAAACAAAAAAAACAGAACTACCAACAATTCCTTGTTGATTTACCTTCTCTGAATGTGGAGTCTGGTCCTCTGCTCCCGAAGGTACCAACGTTGTTTGTTTAGCCTCATGTGCATTTCCGGAAGGTGAAGTTGTCTGTGTGTTTTTGGTCAGTTGTGTGTCTTCTGAAGGAGGACTATTGTCACTCTCTGATGAAGAAAGAGTTGTTGTGTTGTGTGTTTTGCTGCTTGTGTTTTCTGCTGCAGGGGAGCACAAGTCCAGTGTGTTGGTTTGTGTTGGCTCCCCAGCTACTGCTTTGACTTGTTTGCCGTGTTGTGCGCTATTATCAACTTCTTCTTTTACTTCTCCTTCAGTGGCATCATGTGCATTTTCACCCTGAGCTTTAACTTCTTCTCTCGCTGCAGCTTCCTGCTGATCCACTTCCCCACCCGAAAGCTCCGCCTCCATGGTGCCATTTCTTCCACCCTCCTCTCGCCTCCTCGCATCTTCACCCTCCTGCTCTGCCCCGTGCTCTTCCTGCTCCCCTCTCTGTGTCTCCTCCCTCTCCTCATCCCCCCACATGTCTCCTCCAGGCTGCATCAAATAGTAGCTGTTATTGATACAGTCAGAAAAGGCCTGCTCTTGGTCCAGTTCCGGGTGCGACTCCTTCAGGTGACTCTTCAGTCTCTGAGAGCTGACAAACTTGCCGTCACAGTCGCAGCACACATAGAGGAAGAGGTGTTTTCGAACATGTGCGGCCAGGGCTTCTATCTTGGTCGCAGCATGGTCACAGAGCTGGCAGGCAAAGGGACGCAAAGGCCCATGAACCAAAACATGGCGCTGCCGCTCGAGTTGGTTCTTGAAGCGTCGGTTACAGGTTGGACAATGGTAGAGGAGCTGTCTGAGACCCTGACGAGTTTTTAACCTAAAATGATAAATACATTCGAAAGGTAGTTGGGTCAGCTGGTTAAACAACAGTTACAAATCAACCCAGGTTTTGGACACTTCAGATTCTACCTCAGTTGCTGGTAGCTCTGGTAGACCGCAGGGTCTTTGAGGTTATGACGTTTCTCCATGTGTTTCAGCAAGTTCTTCACGTCTGAGTACTTTTTGTCACAGAAGGTACAGTGCTGCTTCAGCTTCAGGTGGACTCGCTCAATGTGGACCTGCAGTACCAGAAACACAGTCTTACAACTTGCAAACAGAAAACTCTGCAGCGACATATTCAACATCAGAAAACCAGTTTAACTGAGTGTGAATAAGAGAATCAAAACAGAAAAAAAATCCCAGGTGAACAAAAATCAATCAATCTCTTAAATCACAATGAGATTTAAAAGTCAGTAGATACCTGCATTGCAGTTTGAGGTATGTATTCTAATATTTTCAATAATGTTAATAACTGTAATAAAATAGAAGTAAGTAATGAGACCTTGAGGTGTCCTGGGCTGAGGCAGTTGAAAGGACAGTGCTGGCAGCTGAACTTCTCTCCCGTGTGTTTCCTCAGGTGAACATTCAGGTTGGCTTTGAGTGTAATATGGAATTAGGTCAAGTTAAATTAAAATTAATAAAATATTAATTGCTATTTTACTTTTTTTTACTTATGTGCCACTGAGTCTGGATTTACCTTTGATGGCTGATGCGTAGTCACAGTGTGGACACTGGAATGGTTTCTCCTGGGTGTGGGTCCTGAGGTGGGCGACCAAGGAGTGTCTGAATTTAAAGATCTTATGACAGAACTCGCAGGTGAAGATCTTCAGTTGGCTCTGAAGTAAACTGGAAGACAGAGAGTATCAACATTAAATTGGCCCATTGACCAGTTTAACTGTAATCTCCAACTAGGGTGCAAGGTTAACAAAATGCAAACAAACTAAATAAATTCTACATTTTATGAAATAGGAAAAATGGGTTTTCTCTGTGGGTTGTTCAATTAGAAACCGGTTTATACACAACAAACAATATATAGATTGTAGTTTATAAAGTCACATTCAGCCACATTTGGCCTCCAGATGAAGCTATCACCAATGTAAAATAGAGTCACTGTTAATAGTCAACAGAAGACATTCACACTGTACTTGGTAGCATCCTGCTTGATGGAATATTCCTGAAAGCCTCTGCTGGGCGCTGATGCTTCTGCCGCTGCTGCTGCATTTGTTGTTGTTGTTGTTGTTGTAGAGGCTGGGTTTGAGCTACAAGTTGAAAACAAAGGATCATCCTGCTGACAACAAATGCCACTAGCAGGAAAACTACAAATCAGGTATGCATGTGATTTATACGTCAATTTTCTAATTTAATCAAGTTTTAATCACAGAGTGAGATATAATAGTTTATTGTCAGATTGCCTATATCAAGCTTACTGAAATTATTCATCATGTGTACTATTACTCATGAAATATATATATATTTTTTAAATAACGAGAGATTGACATTTTCCGTTATATTACCTCGGCTCTTGGTCTGTTTCAGAGTTGCCCTCCAAGATGGTGGCTTTACTTACGGGGTCCTGTGAGTGGCTCTGGAAGACTACAGACTGAAGAGTGACCAGAAACAGAAACATTTGGTAAATAAACATCTACATTATTTGGATTTGCAGATACAAAAAACAACTAAATATTGGCTAAAAAATGACAAGAATTAAAAAATACATTTCTGAGCCTTTAATGTTTCTCCATAATCCTGGATTACCTGCGGGTGAGTCTTGTTGGCAGGAGACTCGGTTTCTGCTAAACTATCCTCTACTGGAATCATTTTAGAAACACCTGTTGAAATAAAGTAACGCATAATGAATAATACATGAAGTTGAGACATTAATTTGACAAACAGTAAAAACTAGCAAAAAAATTTAGACTGACCGGGAAGTGTTTCATCTTCTGTCAGAATAACACTGATGACTGGCTTTTTGTTGCCTGTTGCTGTGCATCCTTCTTTGGATGCACGGCTTCGGTTGGTTCTTGGCGATCTAAAGCTGTCTGCATCTACAAGGAGATAACAAAACAAGGTGAGAGTGTAAACCTAATGTCAACCAACCTCAACAACTCTGATCAGTATCAGTAACAGCGACCTATTATACAGTAAATATTCATCACAGCTGACAGCTGCATCATCTCTGTGCTTTCCAGACTGCAGACCAAAGGTATCTAAAGAAACTATGTCCAAGTATTACACGTACCTTTTTCTTTCACAGGTCCCAACCTCACTGAGTTCTGGTGCTTTTTGTTGGAATCAGCTTTTGTGTGGTCTAAACTCTGACAGTCCTCCTCTCCTGCTCCAAGAAAAATTCTCACTGAAAATTACTGTTTTTTTATCACCATAATCTGAATTTTCAAATACATTAACATGTACATGACTTCTTCAAATCATCTGTACTTAATATGCTTAGATTTAATCATTTATACTTGCACGCTGAATGAATTCTTACATGATTTTACCTGACCCCAACATTTATTTGTCAGGATCTACAACACATGGTAACTACACTCTTTACATTTCTGTCTTATGCCTTATGCCTCACCAGTGTCATCTTCATCTTCTTCTTCCTCCACTTCCCTCAGACAGATGTGTTTGAGGATCTGTCGCCTGTTGCTGAATGACCGACGGCAGTTTCTGCAATCAAGTCCCAAAATTCTATCTTGGTTTTCGCCTAGCGGAAGAAAGCAAAAAGTGTCAGTATGCGAAAAGGCCAGGTGGTTTACTTTCCAGGCGAGCAAAGAAAAAGCCAGCTGCCCAACAGATTTGCCATTCTTTTGTGAGCAGATAAAATTACAATTAGAATGTAAAAAACAGAAGTAATAGTAGTAGTAAAATAAAATAAAGTTTTACTGTCCTGTAGGAAAAAATCCCTTGTACAGAGTGTTGCTGTAATAGAATATGTTATAAGTTTTACTGACTTCATAAAATCTGAACTAAATTCTAATCAGGTATTTTCCATAGGGCACTTGTCCTTTTGTCCCCATGAAAACGGGATTAAGGGTTAACCACATATTAATGGAAAAAGCACTACCATCCACTGAGTTATGTTGTGGGTCACTCTCCTTTGTATTCCCTTCTTTACACTGAAGTTTATCCTCTGGACAGTCTGGAGAATGGGTGGAGTCAGCCTTGGACTTCTTTGTGGAGCCTTTTGGTCGTCCTCGCTTTCGCTTCACTGGGGTCTCTGTGAGCCAACAAAGCAGAACACTGTGTTTTGTCCCCCAACAAGACTAAAATTTACAATAACTTTTTTGTGAATAATCTTGATCTTCTATAACATTAATAATGCTTAGCATACTCATAATCACATTATTACTTTGTTTTAGCTTTATACTTCAACTAAAGTACAAGCAGTCCTGGCACTGACACTAATCTGACCTGCCAGTATCTCCACAGGCTCTGCTACAAGAGGCTGCAATACTATGATGATGTCATCAGGAGGCTTCTGCTGGGGATGTAGCTGGGAGCAGTGGGTCAGGAGCACAGAGCGACTGGGTGAGTAGAGGTTGCACAGCCGACACATAAACACAGAACCGACTAGAAAGACAGGGAGAAGGAAGGTGTCAGATACAGATAATGCAGAAAATATGATCAAAAAACACATAATTTAATAACATAAAACTGCAAAAACAAATCTTCATATTTTAAACGCAACAAATTACTTTAATAGTTGCAAATCTATTATCATATTTCACTCCATTCAAATGAGTGAGTGTAAACGTTTTCTCATGAATGAGAAAACTCAAAAGTTTTACTATCAATAATCTAACACTCAGGGACTGTAACTTTTTTTTTTGATAATTTTCTTTAGTGTCAGCCCAAAACTCTGTGGATCACCGTACGGATAATAATCGTAATTTAAGACGGAGAGTCTTGCAACAATATCACCAGTGTCGACAGAGAACCACAGGCTCTGAAAACGACCGGTTTCACATGTAGATGCGTTGGATTATTTTGATTTGGCTCAGGCGAAAATGAAGATCCGACAAACATATTCGAGTTGGAGCTAGCGCAAATTCTTACCCGCTTTCTGTCCATCCATTTCTCCAGCGCTTCAAACGGCAAATTACATCTCTTTTATCGATGGACATCAGCCATCATTCAAACAAATATAATCTCAAATCTAGATTTAGAGCAAATTTTTACATTATGTACGTAGAATTTTCTGTCGAATCTGCGGAACAAGTCCTTCCATGCAGCGGAAGCGGGCAAGCTCTGGCGTGCAGACAGTGCCCCTTGTGGCGGGAGGAATACATTTTGGCTGATGAATTCTCAACACGTAAAACTGTCCAACCCTTATTTTCATTTGTCCTCAGTTTCAAGAGAACACAGCACTGTCTTTATAAACGTTTAAGACAAGCTGCAAGAGTTTCACAGATTATTTCTTCATATGGTGTAGGGGATATGTGGTGAAAAACAAAGCTAGTCATGTTAAAATATTGGTTACAACAAATATGATGCGGGAAATACAAAATCCAAACACTTAAATTATGCCTGAAACAGATCTCTAGCAGTCCATTTATACGTATGTATATGTATATGTACAATATATGTATATGTATGTCAATATAAATTTATAAGGCCACAGACAGAAATTCAAAAGCAACTACTAAAACACTGGGGCAATCGCAAAACCTTTATTAAACAATGCATCAATTTACAGACATACAGACATTTACCGCATGTGTTTTTACATTAAAGCACACACACACACACACCCTGCTCTCATTTTCTCATTTGTTTCTCACACATTGTTATAGACGATAAGGTGACTACCAGAAGCAGCCTATTAATATACAAAAAGTGCATGCTCTATTATCGGCAAAAAACACAAATCAATTCTGAATGAAAAAAATGAAACAAGTGTCAGGAGCAGTTAGTCACATGTATCAATTCAGGAACACTGAATAATTAATTCACAATAAACATGGGTGTCTGATACTGTGACTGAGTCTAAATAAATTGACAATCCACTGCAAAATGTGTAATGATAATAGACCAGTATTTCAGTTTTTCCAGGTAAATTTGCCTGGGATTAAAATAAAGAGATTGACCAGAAGTGTCATCAACTCCCGGTCTAACGAACATCACTCCTCAACCACATACTTAAATTAAAACAAAAGAAAACAAAATGTAATATCAGCATTGATTTAATCATAAATGTTCAATATTTTTGTAGTTTTTGAGAGGGAGAAGTGGTGCAACCAAACTTATAAAAGAAATCTTTGATTTCTTATTTAATATTATTTACATCAAGTTTCTAATTTATGTCATGTAGGATTATATTCACTTTAATAACATTTCCTATCAATATAACACAAATCTTTTACATTTAAAATCAGCTGCTAAACAATACGTTTCTGTGGGTGTAATTAAACAGCATAAAATAATGCACACAAAGACATGTAAACACATTACTTGAGCACATTAAATGATGTGAAGAGCCTCTGTGACAGAATCAAAGGCTTCAAATTTCCATTTAAAACTAAATGTTTCATCTACCATAACATTGTTGAGCCTGACTTTTTATACTGAGTGTAGGCAAATGGATAACAAATAGCCCTTATATCTCCATATGGAAGAGAAAACAAAATGTATTATATGTAGGATGGAGGCTGCTAAATGAACTTCAGAAACAATGAGCTAAGATGATTTGTTTTTCTCTTGAATTAATTAATGTAATATACCAAAACATCAACACTGTTTTCCTTACGCAACTGTGTGTCTCACACAAAGCTATCTAATAAAGTAGATACACCTCAAAATTTAGCCAAAGAACAAAATGTTTTTTAAAGGATTTTCAGTCCATCAACTAACATTCCCATTTTTCTCCACTATAAATTATACAATGGAGCAAATAATTACAAAAATACAAACAAGAGAACAAAAAATGATTCTAATGAAATTACCCAAAAAACAAAGCATTCATAAATTCCCAGAAAAATGGGCTGATGATGCAGGCAAGACAAGGCGTATGTGGTTGTATTCCTGAGATTGTGTGTGTGTGTGTGTGTGTGTGTGTGTGTGTGTGTGTGTGTTCACATGGTACAACACTTGTTCTTGTGTGTGTGAGAGTCTTTGAAGCGGAGTCTCTGCTTGGATCTATATTTCTCCAGGTAGGTTAGCTGTTTGCTGTTGATGGCTCCACGTCGCTTTCTGAAATATACAAATAAACAAACATTATGTGGTATAATATTTAACAGCAAATTCATTTTAATGACTAAAAACTAATCTAATCTATGTCTGAACCTTAACATTTTTGTCACCGATTTTGATAAGAACACAAGAGGGCACAAATGAAAAGATTTTTTGTATACTGTACGCTGTAAGTGTGGGATGTGGTAGAAATGTACTTACTGCCTGATAAGTTGAATAGCATCTTCATACTTCATCCCACTCTCTATCAGTGCGAGAGCAACCAACACAGGAGCCCTGAAGTAATGCATAAACACAAAAGTGTAACTGATCATTTAATAATCATCATTTCAAATCTATTGTCTCTACTTTCGTCATTGAGTCCCTATTTAAATGTGTGTGTGTGTGTGTGTGTGTGTGTGTGTGTGTGTGTGTGTTGCCCTATCGCACTGAATTCAGATTGTACTTCAAGCTATGCGGACAGTTTTGTGGTGTCTTACCGTCCCAGTCCAGCTACACAGTGAACGGCCACGCAGCATCCTGGATCCTCCTGAAACTTCTTCTTCAGCAGACTCAACCAATCATCAACAAGCTTACTTGGAGGTGGTGCTCCATCATCAAAGGGCCAATCCTGAAAAAGAAGATACACTCTCACTCATTGCACTTTACATTTTGTGGTGAGTGTAGATTGTTTGCTTATGAGTTGCTGCCTCACCACCACAGTGATGCCGTCTTTCTCAAGTGGTGTTTTGTCATAAGTGATATCACACACTCGGACCACAGTGGTGGCTCCATAATGTTTAAGGTCCTGGTTAAGAAAACAATAGTAGAAGAAGATTTACATCTATGCATTTGTACACATTTAACCTATCTATCTGTATCCATCTGTACTGATATGCACATATTGGTTACCTCTATGAAGGAGCTGAGCGTACTGTCTGTTGGGTTGTGGGTGATGAGGAATCTCATGTTCTTGTGGCACAGTTCTACTGGAGCAGGGCGGTTCATGTTGACCAGTGTGACCTTTGACCACCCACGATGACCTGAATATGTTAGCAGTCTGTAATTAATCAAATCAATTTGAAGCTTGGTTCCAGAGAGAAATGTAGCCCATTGTACATCATGTAATCGCTTAAATGTCATAATGTAGTAAACAATGTTCCCTCTAATTGTTCATGTGTCTGCGCAAACACACAGGCTCCCTGAGCACACCGAGGACCACTGTGAGCAACATCAGATGCGCACGCTGTGGCCACACACCAGTATTACACCTGTTCAAAACCTTGGATCATAGCAAGTTACACGGCTTATTAAAAGAATCAAATTACAGCAGCAGTTTTCATTAGTTTACTTTTACTATAAGTGATTTTGCCCACTTAAAATGAAAAAGACAACAATCTTGTTCATGAGATGTGTAGTATGTTATATGTGAGAAAAGAGAAAGAAAAGAAAAAATCGGACCCAGTTTCACCGCTTGTTCTTCTATTTGCACATTCTCCGACAGCTATTCCATCTTAAAAGGACCGCATTTCTTTTTTACTTTAGCTTGGTGAGTGGATGTGTCGCTGCCCGTTCGTTTCGCCATGGTAAGGGTTGTTGTTAGCTAGCTAGCCTGCACGGCGCGTATGGGCAGGGCAGATAGACAAGCACTGTCAAGGCTGTGATTGGCTGTCTAGCGGAAGTGAACTGTATCGTATCATTGGGTGGACACCTGTCACTCAATGAGTTACGTTGCAAAATGGTGCAGAAAACAATATTGTTGGTCTTATTAATTAGATTAGATTAGGTCTAATATTAGATATTAATTAATACGTTTATGTTGAATTTTATTTTATGCGCGGCATAGATTTTCTTGTGCGCTGAGAATGTGCAAGCAGTGCGCGATTGCGCAAGCGCGCAGCTTAGAGGGAACATTGGTAGTAAATAACCAACAACATTCTTGAGGGAGATCACAAACAAACTGACATATTTGACTTTTGCCCATTATCAATAAATGTCTCTTTGCCTCCTTCTGTCTGTTTACTGAATATAAATCTATAGCTATCTGGCAATTAGCAACGCTCATCTTCATAACTTCATAACTCTCAGAGACAAGTTGTCATTTTCACTATATGGTGTCTGAAAAATAAAGACACAGTATACTAACCAACTCTTTGAGTCTGGATGCTGGTTCAGGCTGCAGCCTCCTCTCATTATACTAATTTAACCAGCTGTTGGCTTCAGCTGCTTAATCACCACACAGTCCACATGAGAATATCAATCAACAACTATCAATCTAAATCTGAGCAAGAAAGTAAACAGGAATATTCCCCAAAGTGTTCAAAAAAACCCTGAAAAATTGAAACTAAGGGTGGCAGGTGCTGACTGCAATAAAACTTAATACATAGGTTTTATAGCAAACAGTTTCTTTATGTTTTTCTCAAGAATACAGGAGAGGCATTTGTGTTTGTGCCTCTTACAAGCATACCTGGCACTAGTTGCGTTAACAAAAACAAACTTGAACAGTGAAATGGGAACGCGTGCAGTATTTTGTGTTGTAGTGTGGTAACTGGGTGCCTCTCACCTTTTGCTCCTGCTGCAGCACTGAGCTGATTTGTCGTCCCCTTGATTCTGGACTTCCTGTTTGTAGAACTTGTTGAAATTATTTCCCCAAACTTCCAAAATCCTGTTGTCGGGACACCTTTACACCGTCAGTCGATTGTATCCTATAGTCCAAGAGGCTACAGTGTGTCAGTTCTCTCTGTGCGCCTCTCTTTAATTAATGTCTCTCTGATTGTCCAGTCCTCCACTCGTTCCTTCTCTTTCTCCAGTAGCTTCTGGTGTGCGAGACTCCACTTGTTACCCCATGAGCCGGCTGGTATAGAGGGCGGTGGCCAATGGTCTTTCAGGGTTCAGGGCCCCAGCGCGGCATGGTGCAGCATCATCCCACACAGGGTCTAAATGTGTTGGGCGTGGCAGTAGTCACCACTCCGCCGCACAAACTCCATCAACCAACAGTGCTACACAATAAACATGAAGAAAAATAAAGCAATGTGTAAGATTTCTGTAAACAAAATCAGCAAAACAGGACTTACGCCAAATATACTGATTACAATGGTTATTATTTTTGTACGGGCCAATCGTAGGCCATTTGATTGGCTACTGTATAGATAAACACCCAGATTTTAAATACCTTATTTAAACCCAGTGTATACAATTATACCGTATTATGCAATAATACTGTAACCATGCACACGATTTCAATAGAAATTTACAGAAATTCTTCCAGAAATAGTTTCTCTAATAATTTAAAGGGAAAATTCTGATTCCCAAGCCAAAGACTACTAGTTCATTAAGATTCTAGCTCGGTGACAGATGCACAAAACTGATCTGATTTTGTGTGAAGAGAAGTAGAAACAGCTTGTGCAGATATGTACAAATGTGTTGTGCATGGAAGAAAGCTGGGCAACAGATGACAGATGCACCATGAGCTCAACAAGCAAATATATGTTGAGGATCACAAGATACTGGAAGACGGTGAGAGTGGCCTGCACAATCACATCTGCTGCATTAATTCCATACAAAGCATCGAAAATAGAAGGAATGGACCTTGCTTGGGAATTATAATGTAATTTCCCATTATAAATTTAAAAAATGGTATGTCATGCTGCATTTTCTCAGAACAAGGCATTACAGCAACTTGACCAATAAGTGAGAAAATTGTCCTGCAAGAAAATATCATTTTAATGAAATTGAAACTGATATTAATTCTATTGATTAATTCTAATATTAGATCGCCAACAAAATTCAGTAACATTTTCCCTCATCATTGAGACAATATTGTTGCAAAATGTTGCTGATATTCTCATTAATTTTAATTTTAGCTTTATATTTATAATATTTGCGCCCAAATCTACAGTGGTTGTTCAAAAAGGTGGAGGTTACGGACAGTGACCTGAGGTAAAGGTGATCAGAGAAATAATGCGCCACACACTCACGCGTCTAATCACTCAGACAAACAATTAGGGAAAGTCCACAGGTAATCTGGGTAATCTGTGGTTATTGCTTTGACAGTACACACACACACACACATACACACACACACACAAACACACACACACACATGCACACACTTCATAATCACATGCCATCTCACAGTCAAGTCAAAATATGCAAAAAAACAACATCAACATTTACTTTCTATGAGTTTTATATAGCTGTCGTCTCTGTTTTTAGAGCTGCGCAGGTCAACAACTGCCACAAACTGAAAACTACACACGATATACAAACTAACTTGAATCACACCAAGCAGAATTACCAGAGGCAGTGCCACAGACAAGACTTTGCCATGAATAAACAGACAGATCCTGTCTGATTCACATAAAAATAGTCTTCACACGTACTTTACATCCTTTAGGTATTCAGATCATACACAGCAAAATTTTAATGTAAAAATAACACATAGAGTCATAACAGCTATGAAATGCCTGGACGGAAGGAATCAGTCCAATTAAAAGTGTAAAGCCGATCTTCTCTGTTACCTTAGAGCACAGTTTGGTTTGTAAAAACAGGTGCGTCCCCAATCGGTTGTCTGCCTGCCTGTTTTCCTGTCATGGGCTGGATCAAGACCCAAAAAGTTAAAAATGGATCTCAAATATTATTATAGAGGCATGTTAGGTTGCCAGACCTTTTCACCACTGCTCACTGTAATACAACAGTGAATCTACACAAGCCTGTTAGGAGCAACAACAACAACAACAAGGCAGATTAGTAGTGTGACTCAAAGGTTAAATCCCTTTTCAGCACATTCACTACTACTGCCCTCCAGTTATCACCTGTTTCTGTAACAGCTCCAGTGTTTCTCTGCAAAGAAACGCACATGCTATCTACCTAAAAAGGAAATAGATATGTAGCGCTACACTGCCTTCCCTCTTACCTCAGTGGACAGCTTGGCAGCAGAACAACAGGGAAATCCACAAACCACTGACAGGCAGTTCCCCCAAACTCCTGCAGCAGTAGCAGCAGCCTTCAAGAGTGTGCGTGTGTATATGTGTGTGTGTGTGTGCTGACATAGAACCAGCTGACTGCCTGTTATAGTCAACCCCTGTAGGCGCAGAATACCTGCAGCTGTATTTATAGATGGATTCATACTGGCAACTGATTCTGTGACACATCAGGTTTTTGTATCAGTGCACCTCTGCCCTCCTGCTCCCTGCGGTCTGCAGTCAGGCGCAATTACAACAACGGGAATTCAACTCATTTCCTCTATAATGATGAATATAGTCCTTTGTCGTTATAGTTCATGAAAGTTACAGGACCTGTTGTGACTGAGCTGCCGCGCTCAGTTTGGGTCGCCACCAGGGAACCTCGTGCCAAATTTAGATACTAATTTCAATAACAAATGCAATAACTTTTGACTGCGAGTCCTTACCAGTCAGCTGTTCAACGTCATCATCTCCAAACAGAGACTAAACACCAGATCCTCTGCCTCTCTCTCTCTCTCTCTCTCTCCCTCACAGTAAAGTCCACCTGCTTTCAGAAGCTGCAATACCTGGACGCGGAGCAGAGAGTCAACCTGTGGCTCTCCCCCTAGTCTCACACAGAGCCGCCTCCCTCACCCTCGTCCCCTCTTGCCTCTCACTGCGGTGCACAATGTTCCCCAGCCTGGAGCTGTCTACCTTGCTGTAGCGGTGCAGTGTGTCGGGCCGAGGATCTGCTGTGAGCTGGTCTAATCAGGGTAAGCAGCCATCTGACCCTGACAGCCCTGTCACCACCAGAACACTCTACAGTTAATGCTCTTAGAGAGAGAGAGGAGAAGAGCCTCACCCTCCCTCCTCCTCCTCCTCCTCCTCTTCATCCACTCTCCTACTTTCTCCCTCTCCTCTTCCAGCAGCCACTTAGTCAGTGAATTAGAGGTGCTGTTCCCTCCTTCTTCACTCTCCTCAACCCCTTCTTAAAGGCTGATGATTACAAGGTCTATTTAAGGAAGTCCACAGTCTCATGTAAAATATGGCTGGCTGTGGCAAAATAAATGCTCAACGGTGTCTGATTATCCGTAATTTTTTTGTTTGTCTCCTTGCCGTTCTCGTGACCATGTCCTGCTGCGTTACGTGTGTCTGGACCTTCTCTTGTTTTTTTCCCCCTCGCCTTCCCCTCTTCCCCCTTTTCCCCCCTCACGCAAGACTAAAAATAGACGGTCCCTTGAGCTGCCACACAGACCGGGCAAGTCAACTGTTTGAGCCTCAGTTCATGGAATTAACTTTCCACTTAACAGACTGTAGTGCCAAGCTTCTTTGTTTTCCTGCAGCCAACTTACCCGTCTAATTCCAGTTCATCAAAAAAATTAAAACACAACTTATTTAAAAACACACACAACACACATTTATATATATGTGTGTTGTGTATATTTTTTAATCTAACTCCCGTTGAATCGAGTTTAGTAAATCCCTGGCACTTTGGCTTCAAGAGTGTTTAGTATTCATTTTTAATTTGTATTCATCCACTTTGTTTACAAGGGTACTTCATTGGTATGTGGGTCCAGGGAGTCACAAGGCAGTCATGAGGTCAGACTTTTTAAAGCAGAACACACTGGCACCTCACCTGACTATCAATCACTTTGGGCTGAAGTTAACATGACAGGTCTTTTATGCGCACAGCTGTGAAAAATAGACAACTGGCTGGCTGAAGTTAGCTGCAGCACTTTCCAATACATCAAAATCAAAATGTAATGACCATCATCTACTGCTCGGTCAATAAACTTTCTCTGTGTGTATGTGTTGTCGAGGCTGGAGCGATGCCTGTTGCATGATTGTGGATTTTTGGCTGCAGTATCATGTTCCATTATTAGCCAGCTGAAGTGCATTACGGTAAATGAATGAATATTTAAGAATAAATATAGACACAAGTGTTGATCAGCAGGTTCCAAACACAAAATGACAGGCTAAAGGTCTTGAGAGAGAAGAATGAGATAGAATGACACATGACTCAGCTGTGACTTGTCCAGGAACGGTGAAGTGAAATGGCATACTAACACTTATTACGTGCCAACAGTGCGATAGAGGTGGGGACATGGGGGGAGGACAATGAAGCATATTGACTTAAATCATGGGTAAAATGAGGTCACTGATTTTAAAACAGCTACTTGTGAAACAAAACAGTACAACTGATCCACAGTTATAATATCAAAAAATGAGACTGCCTTTTATTGCTGACATGTTTTACATCATTTTCAAAGGAGAACTAAAGAATTGGTGACTTAATCTGGTTGGATTTGAATGTGTTCCATGTCACTCAAATCAACTTTTGAAAACTATGTGATACATTTAGTTATTGACCATGGGCTACAAATGAACTTTTGTAAAACATCACATTTAAAACATAATGGTCATGCTTGCGTCTCATGTTAATTAGGCTGCATGATCACAACGACACTATGGAATCTTAAAAATATTGTCACTCCAACTTGTTTCCGTCATGTCCACGAACCATCATTGCCATCTTTATATGCCATCATTGTTTCCCAGATCACATAACATTCCACTCGAGGCTTCTTCTATCTGATCCTGTTGGGTACCAGTCAGTTCCAGTCTGACCATCTGTTTTGCTGCTACAAATGGCAGCGCGTTGGCCTAAACATGGTTGCCGCATGGCTTCTGGAAATGTGAGCTGACACCTTGTAGGTCAACCCTCAGCTTGGCAGTCTTGTGCTCCCTGAGGAGTCTAAGGGACACTAGGGGCGTTGGCTGTGGACTCTGGGAGTTGGGACACTGGGATGACCTGCAAAGGCTTCATTGAATCCTCTCCACCACAGCCAGGGGAAGTGGCAGGGAAGCATTCGTGCACTCATTTTTACAAACCTAACATTGCTGGTGGTGAAGCGCATGGTAATTATGAATCATTATGTTCCGTCTTTCCTGCCAGAGGTGGAATTAAGTAGCAGCTCTGATCTCAGACAACAGATAATTTACTACCTTGTTTTTTATATTAAACCTTTCGCTTTAGCAACTCTTTAATCATCAGTGGGACAAAAACAGGAAAAAAAAAATGACAAAAACATTTGACCTCATTTGATCTTGAGTCAAGCCACCGTATCCTTCATGCAGTATCTTGTCAGTGTGTAGGTGCATCTATAGGTGTTGGTGGAGAGGATTTGTTTTTACAAAATGATAACAGAATGGGTTGTTTTTCAGCACTTCCTGAAAATGTTTTTTTTTACTGTCAAGAACAAGAACTGATGGGAGTAGTTCATCTTATTCCGATTATTAGTATTAGTATTTAGCCAATAAATATATTCTTCATACACTGAGTAAATGCTGTTGTAAAACTAAATCATTTTGTTAAGCTATCCCTGGCATTATAGAATGAGTGGTGCTATTTAAACCTTCCATCACCTCTATAGAGGAGCACTAATCTGGCTCAGCACTGTCTCACCTCCCCCTGTTTTATTTGTGCCTTGCAAATACAAACAGCCCTCATTCAAAAAGACTGACCTACACAGATACAATCAGAATACAGTATCATTTATCAGGATGTCTGACAGTGTTTTAACAATGTGATTGATGGCTACAACTGGGACTACAGTCATAATACTGATTAAAATACAGCCAAGGCTACTAACAGAAATAGTAATGTCTTTTATATGATAAAACAAAATATCCGTTAGTCGTTTCTTTTGTGTTTATCTGTAAACCTCTCAGTCAGGCCTTTATAATTTCAGCCTCTGAATACTGGCTGCTAGTTTGGTTTTTATGTCATCCGTTCCTGATGAATGAATTAAGAGGCAATGCAGGCGAGTGTAATTTGCACTCATTTACCATGTTGATATATACAAGTAGTCAGAGCATTCCCTCCCCTGGAGGAGTTTGTTATTCACTCCCTGAGGCACACTGCTCGTGTAGCAGTGTGAAATACTATGTAATTCCCTGAGCATCTAGGAAGAAACTGGATATGAAAGGGAAGCCCACTCACTCTCATCAGTTTTATGTCCTGTAAGCTGACATTCAAGGTTTCACATATGAACATTAATGACCCCTGATGGTGGATAATCACACTCATGGGCACTCTTCGGTGTTATGATAGTATATGTTAAGAGCATGAGCATCTTTTCTTGTTAAACTATGCTTCTCACTGGCCAGGACTGGTTGGTGACTCTCAGCCAGAGTCACGTGGGATTGGTTCCAGCTCCCCACCCAGCCCTCTAAAGTATAAGTGGAATTGATGATGGATGGACTGTGGGGCTCCCAAGGGATCAGGGCATGAATCTCAGTGTTTGCAATGATATTTACTAGAAAATATCTGATATATGTAACTTTATTCTCTTGTAAATAAAGTAGTTTTATGTTTTAAGACATCAAAAGTTGATATAAATAATATAAACAGATTATACAATGAATTATATATTTTTTAAAATATTTTTCTTTTACTTTTTACTTTTTCATTGAGCCTGTACCTATATCATCACATACCCTGACACATACACATAATGGAAACAGAGTCAGTGAAATACATTGCGTGAATTACATGTAAACATGCACACGCCCTCAAAAACATGCTTACAGCACAAGTATCATGCATGGGCAAAGAAAGGTTCAAAGGAAAGTCCTGCACATACAAACACACACACGCACATGTGCACACGCATAGAGAAAGAGAGAGAGAGAGAGAGAGAGAGAGAGAGAGAGAGAGAGAGAGAGAGAGAGAGAGAGAGAGAGAGTCGAGCATGTGGCAAGCAGCAGCTGCTGCTGGGTGTATAATTAGACTGTTTTGAAAGCTGAGAGTCAGACAGCAGGACTTTCACCTGCAGACTGAAGTTACCATGACAACCAGTTGTCAGCCCGACGATGCAACTTTTTTATTATATATACAGTATATATATATAAACTGTGGGATGCATAGCCCCAGTAAACCCCTTCACAATACAAAATGTTCCATACACAATGTGTGCTGGTTGAACTTCAGTACCTGTAAACAATAACCTCAATGATCACTCAACCATATGCTGAGATTTCTGGCTTTCAGAACTCACTTCCCATCTCACTGTCCATCCCTTCTGTTTTGGAAAAGCCACATCCACTTGGGATGTGATGACCTACCACCCAAGTCCCACCTAACAAGAAAAAACAATTTGCTGCAGTGTCATAATGCCATTTGTGTAATGCTAAACCATATTTAAATTTCTAACTATGTGAAAGTAGAAAACACAGAAATGTAAGCTAACTTACTGAAACTGAAGATGTAACCTTTTTTAGGATATACAGGGGGTCCTCGAGTTACGACGGAGATCCGTTCCTGAGAATGTGTCGTAACCGAATTTCGACGTAAGTCGGAACATACATTCATAGGTAAGGTAGTTACAAAGTTGTGCCACTAGATGTCGCTATAACACCACCCTACAATAAGAGTTTACTGTGGTGAATTGCCTTTTGTCACAGTAGGGGACGTAACTCGCGACCGTCGTAACTTGAGGACCCCCTGTACTGTATATATATTCTTTACGAGAAGCTTGTGTTACAAGAAAAGGTCATCAGCATGTCTGGAGTTGGAAAACTTTGTGGACACAAAGAAAAATATCACCAGCATCAACACACAAAAATCCTATTAACTAAAGTCAAAGCTGTGGGTTTTCAGGTG